>JAUTXW010005370.1:890000-1385177 GCA_030620095.1 Kuschelorhynchus macadamiae
ATAATCGCAGATTGAGGGCGTTCTGTCTTTTAAGGTGAATAAATACGCGTGAGTAAGTTTAAGTTTTTGTTTTGATTTGGTAAGTTGGACCGTTCCATTTTTTGTATTTGCTTTTTGCTTTTGAAATGAATCCTATTCACGACATTATTGCATCATTAATTGAAACGCCTTTTTTAAGAAGAAGCGAAACTGAAAAGAAACAGATATTAGGTAGCCGTCCGACGCCGAAAATTTTAGCAATATTTAACGATAAGAGGCAAGGTAAAAAATATTCAAGAACTTTTCAAATATCTTGGTACGAAACTTATAGGTGGCTATGCGGAAGTATTTATAAAGAAAGCTTATATTGTTGGCCTTGTATTTTATTAGGTTGCGTCAAACATAATTGGAGTTCAGGGGGCAGATATTCGGATTTAAAAAATTTTTCACGAGCAGTAAAATCGCATGAAAGTTCAAGAGAGCATATTAAAAATTCGGTAGCACTTACAAGACTGGAGCAAAATAGGGCGACTATTGCGGATGCACTACAAGAAAATGCAAGTCTTAATAAAATTGTTTATAATGAAAATGTTCGAAAAAACCGTTTATTATTAAATTATTTAATTGATGTTACTATTACTTTGTGTAAACAGGACTTGGCATTTCGAGGTCATAATGAAACAACAGATTATTTTAACCGTGGCAATTTTAAGGAAATATTTGCATGCTTAATAAAAAGAAATGCCGAACTTACTGAACATTGCGCTAAATTTAGTAATATTTTTACGGGGCAATCTAAGACTATACAAAATGAACTAATTGGTTGCATACATGACTATATTCAAGAATATATAAAAAAAGAAATCAATGACACCGATTGTTGTTTTTTTGGCGTAATTGCGGATGATAGTACTGATATAACAGAAAAATCACAGTGTTCGATAACAGTTAGGTATGTGACCAACGGATCTTTAAAAGAAAGATTTTTAGGATTTTTTGACGTTAGCGATAATAGAACAGCAGAGAGCCTTTTTCATTTAATACAAAACAGCTTAGAGCCTTATGACTTTAAAAATAAATTGGTCGCGCAGTGTTACGATGGGGCTAGTGTTATGGCAGGTGAAATAAATGGGCTTCAAACAAAATTTAGATCTATTGCTCCTTTAGCTATGTTTACTCATTGTTGCGCCCACAGATTAAATCTAGTTTTACAACACGGAACAAAACTGATTACCCAAAGTCGTATATTTTTTGCCACTTTATTACTTACTTTTATTACCAAATTATTTCCACCAATCACCAAAACGGTCTTTTGTGCTTAATCAGATAGTAGGTAAAAGAATTCCGCGAGCTGTAGAAACGCGATGGTATACACGGTCTAAAATTTTAAACTTAGTGGCTAATGAATGGGACAATTTAATTATAGTATTTGAAACTATTATTAATGACTTAAGTTCTGGAACAGAATCTATTAATGGTGCAAAAGGATTTCTAAAGCATTTTAATGATTTCGAATTTTGCCTTTTAACGCATATTTATAAACAAATTTTTAGTTGCACTGATGTACTGTTTCAAATATTACAGTTAAAGCATTTAGATATAAATTACTGCATTTCGCAAATAAACCTTGCCAAGCAATGAATTATTTGAATTTAGAAACGAGGACCATTTCAAAGAACTTTTCAATATTGCTAAAAAAGCCACTATTCTGCCAACTAACACACGTCGAGGGCAATGTTCTAGCGACTTTGATATTTTTACTAAATATAAAATATTATATTTCGAAATAATAGATTGTATAATTCTTCAATTAGGGACGCGGTTTGAAAATTTAAATAATTTAAATTTCTTTGCTTTAGTCGATTGCACAAAATATTCGGAATATGTTAAATGCTTTCCAGACGAATTATTAAATAATTTATTAAAAAATTAGCTAGCTTTGTTATTTAAAGATTTTAAAGCAATTTTTGCGGAAGCATATAAGCTTTTTAATTTAGTTTTAACTATTCCCGCAACAAGTGTATCGGCCGAACGAAATTTTTCATGTCTTAAACGGATCAAAACCTACCTAAGAAACACAATGACACAAGAACGGCTTTCGGGTTTAGCAATGATGTCAATAGAGCAGGAATTACTGTCAGAACTTAGTGAAGACCAAAACTTTTACGACCAAATTATAGATAAATTTGCAACCTTAAAAGACAGACATATAGATTTAATGTACAAAAAGTAGTTTTTTTATCTTATTTCATACAACTATTTATTTTAAGTTTTAATAAACTAAATTATGTTTTTATTATCGCAATCACCGCTATATTTTAGTGATAGGTGTAAAATATATTTTACTTGTTTTGTTTACTTTTTATTTACTTTTTTTAGAGTTTATTTTTTTAGTTTTTAATGGTTTAGTAGGGCTATTGGCGATGACCTCCATTAAAAAAAAAAGGTCAACGCGTCGCAGAATAATACCTCATGGGTGACGTGGAAATTTATTCACATTTAAACAAAATTAACCTCATGTAGCCTCACCCTTCAATATACTCACGAGCCGCCACTGTGAGACACCACGTACCTAACCAATGCGAAGTGACCTGCCGACGGACCTGTAGAACCGGCAGTTCTTAGGTGCGTGAGGCGCGTCGGCAAGAGGGAAATTTATTGCGAAATAGCCAAGTGCTTGGACTATTTAGAAAATATATCGACTCTGATATTAGAAAGTAAATCGTTCATAAAAAATATCTTGCCTCTGACGGAAGACATTATTATGACAAGTTTTCATTGCTGAGAGAACAGTGTAGAATTTTGTCTTCTCAATGTTATTCTGATTATTTAATATCCATGGGACCTGGCAACATCCCAAAAGTCTTTCTAAAGAATTGTGTGTACTCATTTTGCAGACCTTTGCATGATATTGTTAATTTGTCTTTAAAACAGGGAATATTTCCTGATATTTGGAAAAAAAAGTTATGTCATTCTGTCATTTAAATCAGGGGACCCAGAAGATGCAAAGAGTTAGAGGAGTCCGCAATCAATGCAAAATGGCTAAACTTTTTGACAGTCTTATTGTTAACCAATTAATTTGGGAATGCCGTGGCATTAGGGGTTCATCTCAGTGCATGGTTTCATTTCGGGAAAATCGACCCCTACAAATTTGGTTTGCTATGAGAGTGATCTATTAGAGGCCTTGGAGAGGAGCTCTCCGGTAGACTCAGTTTACACAGACTACTCCAATGCCTTCGATCGGGTCAATTTTGGTCTTTTACTATCAGAACTTAGTGCAGTTAGATTTTCTGAGCAGATTTTCGGCTGGAATCAAAGTTTTTTGACGGACGCGTTAAAATCAAGAACTTTTTGTCAGAGTACTTCTCAGTTTATTCTATAAAATAAATAATGGCATCCCATCAAGGTTTGATGGTGTTGATAGTTACAAATCATTTATTTGCAAGCTTCTTTGTACATATTTTTGAACCCAAACCCAAACAAAGAACGATGAGTGAAACCATCGGAATTCCTCGAGAATTTTTAAGTAGTTGGACTAATAAATGCGGCTCAGCGCAGCGTTGCCATTTTATTCATCTTACGAGTTAAGGGAAAATTGTAGGTTTTGGCTAAATAAGATGGTGTTATCTTAGCAGACAAACTAATTATGAACTTTAAAAAGTTTTGCTATTTATTGCTTATTTTTTAATTATATATAGGCAAAATATTTGTTAATTTTATTCACCATAATTACCTAATAGCCTCTACAACTGACATTCTTGCTCCTGCCGCAATGTTGACGAGACCTTTGATCGGTTGTTCTCCAATTGAAGATGCAATACCTTCCTGAAAATGAAAAGCACAGTTAACATGGAGTAAAAAACATTTGTTAAACATATTTAAAAATAAAAATATCAACTTACATATCCAAAATGTGAGATAGCAGTCACAGCCACATCAGCTAAAGGTGTATGTAAGGGTCCTACACATTGTTGTTGGGCTATTAGACCAGTAACACATCTGTAATAATAAGAATATAATAAAGTTGGCATTCAAAACAAGTCATATGCCAGGTTGTCCTTGTTGACTCTGGGTGCGTGACCTTAGGTATCTAGTCCTATTCACTTATTTTTGATCCTATTTTACTATTATCACAACCTTGACGGCTATTTTTGATTAACAAACGTCCGCTAGTCCGATACGTCCGGTTAGAGATATATGCTACACATTTATCTATAATAAATAAAGCTGCAAAAATATTTCTCTAAAATAAAGTACGACATTAAAAGTTACAAGAAACTGTGAAACCCGTATTTAAAAATTTTAAGCAGTTCAGAAATTATGGCGAAAAAATTTTTTTTGACGTGTCAATTTTTTTTTAATTACCTCAATAAAAACCTGCCTACCACATTTAAAAATTAATTACGGCTAAAATTTTTTTTGGACAGTTACATGGAACTGTGAAAACCGTATATAAAAATTTTAAGTAGTTCAAAAGTTTTGGGAACTTTCACAAAATAAATTACTCCCCTTAAAGTTACATCGAATTTTGAAAACCGTATTTAAAAAAATTTAAGCAGTTTAAAAGTTAAGAAAAAAAAACTGTTTTTTTGTGCAAACTCCACCTCGTAATTGCAACCCCTGTATATATTCCAAGACCCTTCCTAAACCGTCCATTTTGTGTATCTTTTTGAGCACTTTTACGCCTACTTTTTTATTTGGAAAAAAAATCAGTTTTACTTTTTTATTTTAAAATTTCTATCTCTTTAACGCGGAAATGCACAAACATAAACTGAAGCGATAAAAAATATCAGAGAAAATATTTGCTTTAAACAAACCAAAATTCAGCTGTGACATCGATCACAACTGACATGTCAAATAAATGTAAAATGTAAATTTTATTATCATCCTAGGCCATGGCCACCTATTATTTCGCGCCAGATATGGATCGGTACCTATCGATTTTTGACCGATATGTGCACTTTTTTCTTTAAATCGAATTTTCACCCACTTGCTGAGTAGTTAGAGGGAAATCCGCGGGTCTAGAAATATTTTCGATTACCATTCGCAGTAAGCGGTAAAATGAGGAGTTGGAATTTAAATCACCAACTTTAAAAAATTGCAGTAATTTAACCGTTAAAGTTATAAACTCGAAATTTGGTCACGATCTACCTAAAAATATCTCGTTTCGTAAAAAAATACCCTACGAACTTAGATATATTAGTTTCCTTGTAATACAGGATAATGCTAAAAAATGTACCCATTCTTGCGAATTTTGCGTTCATCTCGTTAGTGCACTCCTGGATATAATCTAGGACCCTTCCTAAATAGTCCATTTTGTCTAGCTTTTTAAACACTTATCTCAACAAGTATTGATTCAAGTAATACTTTACGTATCTTTGTTATAAAAGAAAAATAAAATATTAAGTTGTTTTGAAGTTGTCACTACAAGCAAATTTGGTTTACAATTGGCTTTTTGAGCATTTCTTTAATATAAAATTGATTAACCCATTATTTCCCATTGTACTCGTTCGAGTACACAATAGAAAATATTTTTTTTGGCTCCCTCTAGCGACAGCAGATCAAATAAATATTTAAAAGTCGATAGTTTTAATGGTTTCTCATAGATAGCTTATAGATATTTGGGCAGAATTTGCCAGTTACCTTTTTTTCACGCAATTTCGTCAACCGTTGCGTGAGTTAACTTGTTTATGTGCGACACGGGAACAAATAATCCTTTAAAAATAATATCTTCCGTATTGTAGTTGTGTGTATTCTTTGTTTTTGGCTTGTACTAAGTTTGTTTATGCTATACCTAGTGTTGTTTGAGCCCATAGCCCCATTTTAAAAAAATGGTAAGTAGAAAATTTTTACTGTACTCAGTTAAGTACAATGGGCTGATGCGCTACTTTTTTATTTCAAACCTACTTTTTTTTTCCACTAACTTATTGTATCTTTTTTTTAGTTTTCAATAAATTCTGAGGATTTTCCAGAAATTCCTATAAGAAATTTTTATGGTGGGAAGAGATACCAACACTTGCAACCTGCTTTGGAAGAAGTTGCTTCGTCAAGTGCAAAAAATGAGGTCGATATTGTGATTATTCCCCCTGATGAGGAAGATTTCGATGAAAATAATATTCCAGATGAGTTATTGATGCCTCAAGATGTCGCTGGCGAAGTCGAACTTTGGCATGTAAGTACTAGTGAAAGCGAAGACAGCGATGATGAGTTCCATTTACCTTTGTCAGTTGTAAGACAGAATATTTTGCGTACTCCAAAACCTCTTCCATCCAAGAAACAAAAGCTGCCCGAACCTAAGTGGACTCAAAGTTTTGTAGATACTAGTATTCCATCGACCGCAGGGTGCGCAGATCGGTTGGAAATGTTAAAAAGTGAGCTGCAAAATCTCAGTCCAGTTCAAATATTTGAAAAATTATTTGATGATGATGTTTATAATCATATTGTTTCTCAAACTAATTTATATTCTTCACAGAAGAATAGGCATGATTTTTTTGTTTCCAAAGCCGACCTAAAACTCTTTGTTGGAATACTGCTTTTGACAGGATACCATAAGCTACCGAGTGAGAGAAATTATTGGAGCCTTGATGAAGATTTGGGTATTTCTGTGGTACCAAATGCTATGTCAAGAAATAGATTCCAGGAAATCAAGAGATTCATTCATTTAGCCAATAATGACAATTTAGATAAAAAAGACAAAATGGCAAAACTACGTCCTCTGATTTCACTTTTGAATCAAAAGTTTCAGCAGTGGGGTATATTTCATGAACATCTTTCAATTGACGAAGCCATGGTTAAGTTTTTTGGTCGACATTCTAGTAAACAGTACATAAAAGGGAAGCCCGTGCGATTTGGTTACAAGAATTGGATGCTTTGTAGTTCCACAGGCTATTGCTACAAATTTGATACATATTGTGGTGCTAAAAATATTACTGATGGAGTGGCTGATCTCCCTTTGGGATCTAGGGTAGTACTTGAGCTTTTGGAATGTGTTGCAATACCATCGGACCATATAATTTTTTTTGATAATTATTTTAGTAGCCATGGACTGCTAAAATTACTAAAAGAGCGGGGTCAGCGAGCTACCGGAACGGTCCGGGAAAACCGAACAAGGAAGTGTCCTCTGACCAACGTAAAAAATTATAAAAAAAAGGAAAGGGGCTATTTTGAGCACATGTATGATAGTGACTCAGCTCTTTTGTTTGTCCGGTGGCAGGATAATAACACAGTCTCGATGGTTACAAACTATGACACATTGGAGCCCATTGGTCGTGTAAAACGCTGGTCGTCAGCTGCAAAAGGAAAGGTTGATGTTCCTCAGCCCAACATTTTCCAGAACTACAACAAATCCATGGGAGGTGTGGATCTACATGATCAAGCTGTAAGCAATTACAGGATCTCAATTCGTGGCAAAAAATGGTGGTGGGTGTTGTTCACGAATATGATAAACATGACCCTTGTCAACGCATGGAGAATATGTCAAATTGTAAGTGAAGAACCAATTAGCCTTATTGAATTTGAGAGAATGGTAGTTCGCCATTATTTGGCCTGCCACGAAAAATCAAAACATAGGAGCAGACCACTTGGGGAACTACCAGTAAGTGTCAGAACACACGAAGGTGGTCATTTTCCATTAAAATTGGAAAAACAACTGAGATGTACTCGTTGTCATCAAAGAGTCAGGTGGAGTTGTGCAAAATTCAAGGTTACTTTATGTATTGAAAGGGACTGTTTTGCTATTTATCATTCCTAATTATTCTATTTTTGTATTGTAATATTAATTTTGTTTTAAACATTTGTATGTTACTATGTAAGTTTGTTTATTTTTAAAAAGTACGAGTTTACTTTAAATAAAATCTGTGCACATAAACCTTTTTTTTGTACTGTATTATCCCATTGTACTCATCTGAGTACATGGGTCTAGGGGCTAACCCATGAACTTCCGAATATGGGTTACATTTAGTTTTTTGCTCTAAATAATGCATATTTTAAGAAAATAATGAAAGATATTGGTTCCGCTTAAAATAATGTCTTGGGTTTTAATGGGTTAAGGTTTGCATAATTTATTGCAGCTATTGGATTTCACATTTGCCCAGACACTGTTTTGCTAATACATTTATATTTATCACAAAACCATGTTTCAGTTTTAATTACGGTACTTTAATTTACTCGTTTTTTTACATATACAATATCGTGATATATAAGAGCACTACAAAAAATCCAGTAGACTCAAATCCGGCCAACGAGCTGATGAATTTATGGCTACATAATGACCAGGAACTAAGTGGATTTCTTTTGACCTACAATTATTTAGATTTAGACGGCAACATGGACACTCATGAAAGATATGACAAACATATTAACCTTTGAATTCTGAAATATAAGAGAATGTTTGGAATATCAAATTGTTTTTTAAAAGGATATACCATATTCCCCATTATTTGAAAATGAAAAAATCAGTAAAATGATTTTATTTTCTAACATTTTATAACCTTGCCAAGCAGCAAAATCTCAAAAGGGAAAAATCTAGGTTTAAAAAGTTACCAGCAAATTAAAGCATATACGTATGAATTAAGGTATGACGTACTATGCGCGTTTTTAACCCCATCAAATGCAAGATGGGTTTTAATACACGTACAGGGTTTTTTTTTTATATATTGCCACCCCCCTTATCTTTTTTATTTGACATTTTAGAAAAATGTGTCCCAAATAAAAGTTTAATGGTTTCAAATGAATTTTTATGAAAACATTTTTTTTCATATACAGGGTGTTACAGAAAGTCTGGGCGTGGTCCAGTTTCCAGTTTCTTATTTCAAATAGGTACCCCATTTTTTTATTGAATTTTCGGATTCTCCTGAGAATTTTACACATTTTATATAAGAGATATTCTATACTTAAATCTAAAGCCTAAAGAGATATTGTTATTTTTTGAAAACTATTATGTAAAACAGGTAAACATTTTTCTGGTCGTAAACTGGTCAATGACGGTGATCTGTCGTTCTGTCAATTCTTTGAAAAGATGCATTACACTGACGAAGAAAGATGTGATATTCTTCGCATTTTCTACAAGAATAATAATAATGCTTGCGCGGCAAGAAGAGAATATCAGCGGCTTTTCCCCATGCGAGCTATTCCATCTCGAAAAACTTTCAAAAATATTGAACTTGGCTTTCGAAATCGAATGACTGTTAAAAGAAAAAAACGTACTGCGGTTATTAATGAGGAGG
The DNA here is from genome assembly GCA_030620095.1 of Kuschelorhynchus macadamiae. Classification (NCBI taxonomy): domain Eukaryota; kingdom Metazoa; phylum Arthropoda; class Insecta; order Coleoptera; family Curculionidae; genus Kuschelorhynchus; species Kuschelorhynchus macadamiae. The sequence goes on from JAUTXW010005370.1 coordinate 899,204, forward strand.
AGGAATTAAATATTTTATTATTTTTTCAAGGTAGGTTAATAGAAATTACCCACAGGATATAAAGTAACTTAGTCGGAAAACTTTAAATGTGTCGTGCGGGCTCCTTCACAACAAAATTATTGGACCGATTTTCATTGATGGATCTTTAAATGGAGAAAAATATCTAAATTTATTAAATAATGATCTGGAACCTATTTTGGATGACTTACCCCTCCGTCAATACAACCAAATTATTTGGCAACAAGAAGGAGCCCCACCACACAATGTTTTTGCGGTCCTAAATTTTTTAAATCAAAATTTTGAAACGTGGATTGGTCGGACTGGACCGATTCGGTGGCCGCCCAATAGTCCCGACTTAACACCTCTTGACTCTTTTCTGTGGGGATTTTTGCAGAATAAAATATATGAAACTCCCACGGAAGATATAGAGGTGTTAAGAAGGAGAATAATTGAAGCCATTGAGGATTTAAACAATAATCATGCACAATTCATTATTAATGCGATTAATAAAATCGAAGCAGATTATACAAATTGTATTGAAATGAATGGTGGACATATTCAGCAATTATAGTATTTATATTTCATTTCATTATTGAATTATTTGATAATATGTAGTTTTTTGTAATAAACACAGCGTCAAAAAACTTGGACCCCTTCATAAGACGCAATGCAAAAATGCTCTGTTTCAAGACCTTGTATCTTGAGTAATAAATGATCCAACCATGTGATTAAAAAAAGTGTATGTTAACGAATAGCAGGGCTGCCACTTTTAGCCACATGAAATATTCTATTGTAATTAGAACGCTCTACAGAGTGTTTAAAAGTTTCTCAACACAGGACCTAATGCAAATTAAATGGGAGGTCTGGCTAAAAAAAATTAAACTCTCCTTATTAGCTTGCTGATTACAATATCATGGCTCAGTTAACTAAAAGTGGTAGTCCCGCTATTCGTTGACATAATCATTTTTCAATCACTTCGTTGGTTCATTTATTACTGAAGATACGCGGTCTTGAGGAAAGCTTATTTGCATTGCGACTTATGAAGGGGTCCAAGTTTTTTGACGCTGTGTGTAGTTTTTAAAATATTCTTTTCTGTTTTCGTTAATATTATACATATATTTTTTAAAAACATGTGTTGCCTTAATTAGATTCATATGCATATTTCCAAAATTCGATGTTTTTGGAATACCCCGTAGAAGGAAAAAAATCCACGTCTGATATTTCAAAAAATGTTTGTTTAGATGGCGATTCGTTGGAACATGGTGATTTCTGTTCTGGTTGCCTGTGTATTTTCGTTATTCTCATAAGCTATGCGAAGGTTGTCGGATTTTTCCTCATCGGAAATGTGACATTTTATCCAGAAATTGACAGAAAGTCTACCAAACAGTAAAACAGTCACCGTCAATGACCAGTTTACGACCAGAAAAATGTTTGCCTGCTTTACATAATAGTTTTCAAAAAATAACAATATCTCTTTAGGCTTTAGATTTAAGTATAGAATATCCCTTATAAAAAATGTGTAAAATTCTCAGGAGAATCCGAAAATTCAATAAAAAAATGGGGTACCTATTTGAAATAAGAAACTTGGACCACGCCCAGACTTTCTGTAACACCCTGTATATGAAAAAAAATGTTTTCATAAAAATTCATTTGAAACCATTAAACTTTTATTTGGGTACACATTTTTCTAAAATGTCAAATAAAAAAGATAAGGGGGGTGGCAATATATAAAAAAAAACCCTGTACATTCAGGGGCGGCTTGTCCCATGAGGTAGGTGAGGCAGTGCCTCACCAATGAATTTGGAAAATTATACGTGTTAATCGATTATATCATTTATATTAATCTTATTCACTGTTTTAATCTCAATTTTACATTTTTACTATTTGCATCCATAAGCATTTGCAGCATAATTTTGCTTCATGAGAAATCCCTAAAATACGGCCCTGCCTTTACCTTACTCCAATCCAAACGCGCATCGTCAATCGTCATATCGGATTGGTTCCGTGAGTACATCTCATTTCTTCCTTAAAAGAGTTATTGTTAGAGGCACGCCTCGCGATTCCTCGTCCAGCGTATTACTAATATGTGTGTAAGCGGGTGGCGCGTAGTAATCCAGCCGAGTTAAGCCTTAAGTAGGATTAGCGCATAAACATTTTTGATTCTTTTGAGGCATGCCTCTAATATAAATTCAAAGGGAATAAGCGGCAGATTTCCGATTGGCCGATTGGACAAACAGTCGTTAACAGGTTGAAAATTGAAACTGCACGTGGTTTGGGCTAGTTTTAAGTAGGTAGTAGGCGTACGTACGTTACGTTTGCCGTTTTCCACATTATTTTGATTCGGTTGCAGGGCGCAGTATTCTCTTAATTTTAATTTATTAATGTGAATTGCATATTTATATTAGCTATTAACTAAATAAAGTGTAAATAGTGGAGTGGTCAGTGATTTTTAGTTTCAATAGCGATGTCTGGATTTTCGGATTTAATTTGATTTAAATTTTCCAGTTACCCATTACAGAAAAATGGATTTAGAGGGACCTAGCGCAGCGTTACAAATTCTTCAGGTAAATGTAAATATTCGCAATGCTTGTGATCTTGTAATGGTTTTAATAAATTAGCAGAATTTTTCAAGTCACTCCTATGAAGATAAATTATACATAGTTACAGAAGTAAAGCGACCTGTTCCAGATTAAAGTAAACGTCTTGTTGCTATAGGTGGAGTACGAAGACCAAATCGGGGCTTTCATAACACTTGGTATGAAAAGGCTGGCTCGACAAAGTTTGATCAAAAAGTGATTAAAGTGATTTAAAAAATTTGTCTCGGAGTCTGTTACTACACAATAAAAGTATTCAACATATTTCTTCAAATTACAAGCTTACTCTCGTGAGAAAACAAAAGCAAAATATCGCCACAGCAATTGACAATGCGCGTAAAACAGAAATTGAAAATTTTAATGCTAGGGTTAAAGAGAACCGATAAATGTTAAGTCTCCTTAATATTACATTACACCTCCTTATGTCAGAGTTACCTTTCACGGGGCACGATGTATTATATAAATCTTTAAATCGCGGTAATTTCAAAGTGCTAGTTAATCTTGTTAGTAAATATGACAAATTTTTTTAGAACATGATAATGATAATAGATCAGTTTATTCTGGGACATCCAAAACAATTTAAAATGAAATAATTGATTCAGTTGCTTATATTGTAAATAAAAAAATTGAGGACGAAATTTCAAATTCTTTGTTTTTTTCCTGGCAAGTTGATGAAACCACTGACATAAGCTGCTATTCACAATTATCCGTCATTTTTCGTTACGTTATAAATGGTCAACCTGTTGAGCGATTCATAGGATTTTATGACGTAAGTTCTGGGCGTTCTGCTGCACCACAAGCATTGTTTAAGTTGGTTTTAAGTAATGCGTGCAGTTCAATTCATCAGGTTAAAGTATTTTTCTCAACCCTATCAGGTTTTTCATCATATTTTTCTAAATCTACAAAGAGGACCCAAGTGTTAGAACAAATTGGAGGAAATCGTATACCTACTAATGTAGCAACTCGTTGGAATTCACGCGCAGTTTTGACAGTTAATAACAATAAGGGCAAATTACTTGAGACTTTTAATTTTATTATTAATAGTCGCGATTTCGATCAAAAATCAATTAGAGAAGCAGTAGGTTTAAAAACTTTTTTAGAGGATGCTCAGAACATATTTTTTTAGAAACATTTGAATTAATTTTTCACCAAACCGATATCGTTTTTGCTATTTTACAAAATAGAAATACAGATGTTGTTAAATCAAGAAATTTACTACAGACCACTCTAAAATTTGTGAGTTTAGGAGCAACAGTACTTATTCTGATTCAATTTATGAAAAATTGAATGTCGGCGTTTTACACTTGAAACGTCGTAAAGGATTTGAAATGTCAGATAAATCCCAACAGTAAAGGCAATTTTGTTTTAAAATTCTTGATATTATAGCGAATCAAATAGAGGTTAGGTTTTGTGACATAGAAAAACCACATTTCTTTGATCTCCTAAATATTTCAAAATTCTCCATTTTTGCAAAAGAATTTCCTCATGAGCTTTTAAAAAAATTCCACCCAATACAATATATTTGATATAAATCAACTAAAAAGCGAATTAATCGTTTTATACAGGAACGATATGATAGAAAGTTGCACAAACCCTTATGAAATGTTGACTTTTTTCATAATAAGGTTTTAAAACTTTGTATGCCAGAACTTTTTAAATTATTATGTATTGCTGTTGTTTTGCCAGTGACAACCGCATGAACAGAAAGAACTGTCTCCGCGCTGAAAAGAATTAAAAATTATATTAGAAATAATACTGGACAGGCGCGACTAAGTAATATGACAAAAATCTCAATTGAAAAAGGATTTATAAAATCACAAGATGAGAACGTTTTCATAGAGAAAGTAATAGATCATTTTGCTGAACAGAAGAATCGCAGAATTTCTTTAATTTATAAAAAAAACTTTAATTTTTAGAACTCGCGTTTTTCCTTTAGAATTAACTTTTTTTCACATTATGAGAATATAGGTACAGGGTGGTCGAAATTGGTCTGTTTTAACAGAGAAAACCTATTTCCTGACTAGATAGAGCAAAACTGACTTAGGTGTCATGGGCTCGATTTCTGAGAAATGTTTAATGGCAAAAACCGCCTGCCGATATTTTCACTGCCAACTGAGATATAGGGCGTTTTTCAATTTTCGGCCATTTTGAAAATTGTCCATAACTTTTTTATTTTGCGGAATATTAACATTCTGCAAAGACATTCTAAAGGCACTTTTTTATGTGCAATCCAGTGGCATACTCAGATTTTTTCTATAGTTGTCCGTTTTATCATAAATAGGCAAAACTTTTTTTTTCAAATGGAAATCATAGTTAGCTATAAATTATAAAAAATGCTCGCGTTTAGCCCTTTTCAGTGATATAAAGTTGTAGGTACTTATTTTCAAAAATAACGAAAATATTAGGTGTTTTTGGTTTACATCGAAGTAGGCTTTGATTTGTGATGACAATATCTCAATTATGTATTGTTAGGATTTATAGTTTGTTAGCAACTTAAACACAACTTTAAATAACACTAGCTAACGTTATTTTAATTATTTATTATTAATTTTTTTTATTTTTTTTTTGTTTACATAGCAAAGTTGAACAAAATTAACAAACTAAACTACTATTTACAGCTACAAGTGAAAATAAAAAATAATTATGAAAATCTAGGTATTTAGTTAGATAGGTTTCTGATAAATATATTTAGAGAAGTTGTTCAAATTGAGCCCCTCCCTGTTGAATACAAACTAAGCATCTTTTGCGTACCGAGTTGCAACTATTTATTAGTTCAACTGGGCTAATAGATGCAAAAGCTTGCCTAGTGGCCTCTTGCAATTCTTCTTTTGTGTGAAAGGTTCTTCCTTTAAATATCAAGTCCTTCAATCTTCCCCACAAAAAAAAATCTAAGGGAGTTAAGTCACAGGACCTAGCAGGCCAAGGTATGGGGCCCCACGTACCAATCCAATTTTCTCGAAATTCGAAGTTTAAAAGATCAGTTGTGATCCTTGCATTGTGCGGGGGACAACCATCTTGTTGATAGTAGATATTTCTGGCATCAGCTAAAGGTATGTCTTCCAACAAAGGGACAATATATGTGCGCAAAATATTTACATAATCATCTGCAGTTAAATTTCCATCGTAAAAATAAGGTCCCACAAATCTTCCTCGGAATATCCCCACCCATATATTGAATCCACACCAACCTTGCCGGTCTTGTTGCACAACTACGTGTGGATTTTCAGTGGACCAGTGATATGAATTATATCTATTAAATATACCAGAAGTATCTACTCTGGATTCATCACTCCAAATAATATTTAATGGAAAATTCTCATTCTCCATGAATTTTTGCTCATACCACTGACAAAATCTCAATCTTCTAGCGGCGTCCCCTTCACGGAGTTGATGAACTCTTCTCGTTCTGTACGGTTTGAATTTATGTTTTTTGAGTATTTTTAAAACGGTGGTCTTTGGAACATTCGTTATATTAGCCAATGTTCGAGAGGAGGTGCCAGGATGATCTAATACCTCACCAATTATATTTAGCTGCTGGATTTCCTTTTCTTCCTTTAGTTCATAATGTCTTGTTCTTAACTTTTTAAAACTTCCGTAATTTACTAAATTACTTTTTAATGTTTGATAAATTCGGTTATCCGGTTGACGTCGCTCGGGAAATGTATTAAAATATAATTCACTAGCTGCTTCAGGAACTTCGTTAGATAATATGTAACATTTTAACATATCATACTTTTCATAATTCTCAAACATATTTTGTCAGCAACTTAACACAACTTTATAAAGATAACACCAAAACGCAATAATTACACCAGACTACAGTAATCTGACAGCAATATATTCAAAATATTGAACGCGCGTCATTATTCCAAGGCCTACTTCGATGTAAACCAAAAACACCTAATATTTTCGTTATTTTTGAAAATAAGTACCTACAACTTTATATCACTGAAAAGGGCTAAACGCGAGCATTTTTTATAATTTATAGCCAACTATGATTTCCATTTGAAAAAAAAAGTTTTGCCTATTTATGATAAAACGGACAACTATAGAAAAAATCTGAGTACGCCACTGGATTGCACATAAAAAAGTGCCTTTAGAATGTCTTTGCAGAATGTTAATATTCCGCAAAATAAAAAAGTTATGAACAATTTTCAAAATGGCCGAAAATTGAAAAACGCCCTATATCTCAGTTGGCAGTGAAAATATCGGCAGGCGGTTTTTGCCATTAAACATTTCTCAGAAATCGAGCCCATGACACCTAAGTCAGTTTTGCTCTATCTAGTCAGGAAATAGGTTTTCTCTGTTAAAACAGACCAATTTCGACCACCCGGTATATTTTATTTTACGTCGAGGTGACTTTTAAGTTATTGCTATTAATTTTAAAATTTATATTTATTTATATATTTATTGTCTTTATCTTTCGATTAACCCTTTCCTCTCTACTCCCACAGATTTTCATATAAACAAAATTTTATAAACTTAACAATTTAAATCAGTAATAATATTTGTTCAAAATTTATTATGCAATTGACGAAGTAGAGTGGTCACTAGAGTAACTTAGAAATCTAACTATAGTAAATATAATTTTCTTCAAATGTGCCTCACCACTTTCTAATACCACGAGCCGCCCCTGCGTACATTTAAGTAAAAAACAAGTCATTCCTTAAAAGTTGATTATTAAATGAAAAATATAATTTACAAAAAAATACAATAATTAAAACATTACCAGCTATGGTTCCTAATGAATCATCTTCTCCTCACTACAAAATACTGATGTAGGTGATTTTTCCAAGTAAAACTAAACTCTTTAAGTTGGTTACAAACACAGTTCAATTTTTTTTTATTTAGTTAAGAAAAATAACTATTTTGATAAGAAATTTAATTTTACTCAAAAATAATAGAACACGACTCACCTATCCACTTTGTTCGTCAAGTATCTTTTACTTCCCACCGAAGGCAACCTCAGAACTTTTTCGAGACATTGGTATATCGAAATAGCAGGCGGTAACTTCAATTGTTGAAGAACCGGCGCCTTTCTCTCAAGTTTAAATAATTTTCTGGGCATTTTCCCTAAGACATGATCAAGTTTCAGGTTAAAGGGTACGATGGACTTTGTCTCATCAACTGCGAATGCCACCGCTCCAGTGCCGGTCACTTCTCCAACAACATTCATTGGGCACCTACAGTCAAGAGGATTTTTTTATTAAAAGAAAAACAATAACGAATTAAATGAACTGCTCGTCAAAAAAAAAATGGCAAAAGGATTGTTTGACATCAAACTTAAATGTCAGTCGTTCTGAAGTTTCTTAAATGATTCGAAAAAGCTTTTCGGATTCTAAAAGCTTGTTTGATGCAGAATCAGTGGAAGGAAATGTTTTTTTCACATTTTTTTTTTGTGGTTAAAAAGATAAATAATTACAAAAAGGTGTATTTTCTTAAAAAAAAATTTCCTTGTTATGATTTATTGGTATTTTGAAACTTTATTTAATTATCTTGGGATATTCTTGGCAGTATTTGCTTTAGTGTTTTGTAACAAAAATGACGTTATATTTATTATCTATAACTTTATTTATATAGTCTATAAAAGATAAATTATATCCTTTATTATTATATATATATATATATATATATATATATATATATATATATATATATATATATCTATCTATATTTATATATATATATATATATATATATATATATATATATATATATATATATATATATATATATATATATATATATATATATATAGTTAGGGGGAGGTCTAGAGATCGGAATGGTAGGCCTATAAGGCCTTTTCAGTCTACCCCAGCTCTTCCCTCAACCACCACCCGCCACCTGGTGTACATCCTTGAATCTGCATGTCTTTACTATGTAAGTCTGTATATCCTTCCATGCAAGATCCTTAACTTCGTCCCTATGCAAGACCGTAGTGCCGAAAATATCTCGTCGCAGTCTCGCTCGCGCTTCACATCTTCACAGGAAGTGAAGCGGAGTTTCCTCCTCTTCCTGCCACTCCGTGCAGATAGAATCTTCCTCAATGCCTAACATAAAGAGGTGTCTCCTCAATCGACAGTGCCCCGTTACTATTCCTACGATGGAATTTAGAGCTTTCCTGTCTCGGACTAGTAACCACTCTGTTCGGCCCTTATCGGACTTCACAATGAAATCGTTAGCTTGCCTCCCGACCCCGGACTGGCCCCATTCACGTTGAAGTTCATGTTGTGCCCATTCGTCGTGGTGGCGCCGAGTCTAGCAAACTCATCTGCCCTCCCGTTGCCCTCAATCCCACAGCGTCCTGACACCCAAACCAACTTCACTCTTTTACGTCGCGCTAACTGCTCTAGCCTGTCACCACATTCCTGAACCAAAACTGATCCCGCCATGGGTGAGTCGAGCGCCTTAAGTGCTGCTTGACTGTCTGAGCATATGACAATCTCTCCCTCTATGACTTCCTTCATCGTTATTGCCATCAGAATGGCATATACCTCAGCCTGAAACACCGTTGAAAACTTCCCCAAAGGGAAGCTAGACCCGGTTTGTGTAGCCTCAATATAAACTCCAGCACCAGAGGATTGCAACTGTGTCATACGTGAACCATCCTTATAGCAAACAATTGCCTCTCTGGGGAACTCCAGCCTGTTTCTCTCTCAGTCCTCTTTTTCGGGGATTGAGATACTATAACCCTTATGCCATCTTAGTCTGCCTGAGGGTCGTGCTACTCTGTAGGTATATATATATATATATATATACATATATATATATATATATATATATATATATATGTATACATCCGTTCACTATTGTCGTTCTGAAAAGAATCAACACTATGCTCCTCTACAGGGAAGAAATCTTCAAGACAGCGATTTTCTTCCTACTGTTACACAGTTGTCTTATTAAGCTAAAACTAGAAAAACTAACACCATATTTCGAAATGCTAGTAAGGTCTTCAAAAGAGAACAAATCTATGAAACTAGAAAATAACTAGCCGAGACAGAGAAAGAACTTTTAACGCTACACCTTAAACTAAGTAACAGCATTCACCCTTTATTGTGGAATCGCATAGAAACTTTGGCTTTTTGGCGAACAGAATCAAATAAGAATATTAAGACTGACAAACTTTCGAAAAAATATGACAATCTCCTAAGAAAATCGAGTCAGCCACAAGTATCGTCAGTAGAAGTCGATACATTAGTGCGTAATTTATCATCCTACAAATTTCTCAGAAAGTGAAAAATCGATACTGAATAAATGTTTTAATTTTGCAATATCTCCTAAGAAAATCCTTAAAGAAAAAATAATAGCTGAAGTGGAAGCTGCTGTCCTTGAAGAAACAAATGCAACAGATTTGACTCTCGGAACAAAACCTAAATGCATTGCGAAAGAATAAAGACATACACTTAGAAAAAATACTTATATTTCATTCAACTAAAAATAAAATAAAAAGGCAAAAGTCAACAAAAAAATAAACAAATACTGATGGTGCTCCAGCATCGAAAAAGCTGATTCATTTGTCTCGCTATCACCAATAGTCTAGATATTAAATCGTTGAATTTATTTATGCAAATATATACTTCGGAGCATTGCCTTAAAAATACTTATATTTCATTCAACAGGCAAATGTGTAAACAAAAAAGAAGCTCGTGAATTTATTTATGATATTGAAAAAAGCAAGTTTAAACCCCAAATTATGGATTCGTTATGTGGATGACATATTTATTATATGGCAACATGGTCATGCAGAGCTCGAAAAATTTCTGACACACGTAAATTCAATCCACCCCAGAATACAATTTACTCTAGAGTTAGAGAAAACCACAAACTTCCATTTTTAGATGTTCTGCACACAAAATTGCATTACGGACATTTCAAATACACCGTATAGAGAAAACCAACACATACAGACAGATATTTAAATGCAAGATCACATCATATCCCAGCACAAATTCAAGCTGTAGCCAACACTCTAATATCCAGATCCGTGCGATTAACTGAAACACAGTCGAGACAAAACGAACTTAATATAATATCTAGTGCTTTTAAGAAAAAAAAAACAACAAAAATTATGAACCGGGAAAGCAACAAGTAGTTTTACCATATGTAAAAGGCACAACAGACAGAATCGGAAGAATTCTTAGGAAACACAACACACAAATAATACAGAAGCCACAAACAACTATAGGTAAACTACTTGGAAACCTAAAAGATAAAATCAAACTGGAAAACCACGGAGTATACAGCATTCCGCGCCAGGACTGTGAAACTCAACTCAGCATCAGAAACAAACAAACAACCTCAGCTCTATTCCTACATCATCAGGAAACCAGCCACAAAATAAATTTTGATGGGTGTAGGGAGATTGCCAATATCAAACATTATAAGACCAGAATAATCCGAGACGCCATAGAAATTGAAATATAAGGTAATTTGAATAGAAGAGACGACGGTGGGGATATAAAAGGAAGCGTCACAGCCACCAACACATCAGTCTCTATTCGGACGCGAAAATGTCAAAGTATGTATAAATAGACAAACTATGCTAACTACTAATATGCAAAAAGTAAGCATACAAACTTGACGATGAGCAACCTATAGTAATACGAGCGAATTAACAATTCTCAATTAATTTTAAACTAGGTGGTCCTTTGGTAAAAACAGGGAATAAATCAGAAATAATACGTTTTCTCGCACTTATAGGTCGGAACTATAAATAAATTAACATTTACTACTATAAAAAGTGACAACGATAACCTATTATTTATTTCTGCATTCCTGAAATGAACGAAAAGCTAATAATGAGTTTCATCTTTTCTTTGCTAATCTCCGAAATAATTTTGAATATTATTATTATATAAAAGCAGCATCAGCATCAAAATACGCCATTTTGAATATAATAAAGCTGCCAAAAACGTCCAGAGATATCGTCTAAGGCTTCAAAATGTCAATACATTATAAGGAGGAAAACATTTCTTTAAAAAATACACCTTATTAAAAATCAAATTTTTTCGAAAAGAACTGACATTTAAAATGTATGTCAAATAAACCTTTTTCCATTCTTTTTGAAGGGAAGCTTATTTAGCAAAACCTTGTCTTTCATTTACCTTTCTCTGTTGCAGATAGTGCGTAGAAGTTCTAAATCCTCCTTCTTGCACAGCAAGGCGTTATTCTCTTGGTATTCAGCACCCCACAGTTCCAACAGGTTTATGGTAGGATCGCCGAGTTCGAATCTATTCGCGTAAATAATGCCCCCTTCAGGTTCCACTAACTCCTTTAAGACATTTCCGTTACCTCCCGCCCCCTGATCGTGTATACTGACGATGGGATTCTTTTTTCCCAATTCAAGACATGCTCGCACTACCCTGTTTAGCTTATTTTCCATTTCTGCATCTCCTACAAAACGCATTTTGAATTAGCGCACATAATAAGGTGTGTGTGTCTGTATATGTATGTATGTATGTACGTATATATATGTATGTATGTATATATATATATATATATATATATATATATATATATATATATATATATATATATATATACAGGGTGATTCATGAGGAAATGTCAATACTTCAGGTACATATTCAGGACCAAAAAATAAACATAAAAGTCTATATAAATAAGTGTCCGCAAGGCCTTAGTTCTCGAGATACAGGGTCTTAAAGTTTTTATTTAATTTTCCTGTTTTTTAAATAAAATCTATGATAATGTAAATAATGGAGTGAAAATTGATATCCGGGGGTTTTTTGGTATGACAAATTCGACTCTAATATTAGTATTGCTCTTACTTGTAGGGGGCGCCACCTACATGTCTTTCTACTTCTTCGAACAATCACAACTTTTTGGTACAGTCTTGTATTACATTTTTACAAATTATTCCCTTGCCATTTCTACGTCAAAAAGGTATACCTGTTAAAAGTTGATACGAGCAACCGTTTTCGAGATATTTGGATTTAAAACAGTTTCGGCGCATGTGATTTTTTTATCAAATTCACATAAAGTATGCATGTATTGTATAAAAATAGAAGTGTGCCTTGCCTGACAGAACAACTGCTGGTTGGTGTTCTCATCGTTTTCCCAGTTACTTAGCAATAGTAATGTCAGTTAATAATAAGATCAAATTTTGTCACTGTCAATTTCTGTTCATAACTTTTATTATCTGACAATAATCATTTAAGAAACTTTAGATCTTTATACGTCATTATGCCTGTGATATTCTCGCATCGTGAATATGCAGATATGATATTCGTCTATGGCTTCTGCAATGGGGTCGCAATTCAAGCAGTCGCGGAGTACCAGCGTCGTTTTCCAGATAGAAGGGTGCCAGATAGAAGAGTTTTTCAACAAGTTTTCACTACTGCTGGAGAATCTGGGATGTTTCTAAGTGCGAAAATTGTATCTGAAAGGGAATCGGGACCCAACGTTGAAGTAGAAGAGGCTATACTCAATGCCGTCGAAAATGATACAAGCATAAGCACTAGGCGGATTGCAGATACTTATCAAATTACACAATCGTGTGCTTGGAGAAATGTTCACATTAATTGTTTATACCCATTTCATTTACAACGGGTTCAACATTTGCAGGAGGGTGATTTTGAGTTGAGAATGCAATTCTGTAACTGTTTTGTTCACTGATGAAACACAGTTCACGCGTGATGGTATAAATAATCTTCACAATGAACACCGGTGGTCCTATGAAAATCCTCACACTACAGTAGAACATGATTTCCAACATAAATTTACCTTGCGGACACTTATTTATACAGACTTTTATGTTAATTTTTTGGTCCTGAATATGTACCTGAAGTATTGACACTTCCTCATGAATCACCCTGTATATATATATATATATATATATATATATATATATATATATATATATAGCTAGAGATAAAAAATGGAATTTGGTATGTTGTTAGGATTGAATATTGTGAACATTTGTAACAAAAAAACAATTGAATATCGTTTCCGGTTTCCCCGGAAATCACCGCAACTTCGTTATTTTAAATGGAACACCCTGTATATTTAATGTTTTTTAACTCACTTAATAATTCATTGTATAACATAACCTATGTCTAAAATATAGTTTTCCAAATAAAACCACTTAAAAATGTGCCATAATTCCCACTTAATTGTATTTTATGGAAAAACGGAGTAGACCAGGTTAAAAGCAGTCACGGTTATTTACTCTTTATTCAAGCCTTCATTCAACAAAATGTCAAAAAAAGAAAATGTTCCGAGTTAAAAAAAATGTGTTTTTTTCGCAAATCGATTTTTCAAGTTTTGATTTTTGATTTATATATATATATATATATATATATATATATATATATATATATATATATATATATATATATATATATATATATAGTATGTTTTCATTCCACGTACACCAACGTCGTAACAAGAAAATGATTCTTGTTTGGAACATGTTCTGCATCACAGCAGACACAATGATCCATTCCATATATAATATATATATACATACATGTATTCTATACATAGTATATAAAAATTTCATCTTTTTTACCTCGCTGAACGGCGTTAAAGTCTAATTCCTCCTTGTTATCTCCTTGCACCTCGACTGAGCTGGCTGCTCCGCCGCCTACGCCTATCCTGTACACGGGGCCTCCTATTTTGACAATCTGGTGGCCTGGTTTGGGTGGCAATTTTTCAGTCATATCCGCTTCCATGCTGCCGATACCGCCACTAAACATGATTGGCTTGATCCATTCCCTAACGCAAAAAATAACAGAAATCAATGTGCCACAAAATATATTACACTTACAAATTTGTTGGTTTTGAAATTGAAATTAATTTGTTTGCAATTAATCATAACAGAACTGCAAGGAGGTAGCAGATATACAAAAAAAATTGTTCATATTTCTTTGGCAGCTTCAGTACCCACAACCTCAACAGCATTTTGCCTGTGGGTATACATCACACAAAAATCTATTATTAAACAAAAACACCAAATATATAATTGTCAAGGGAAAAACATTACATATTCATTTTTTATAATACATTATTTTAAAATACTGAGAGGTAGGTACAGGGTGGTTCACTTAAGATGCTCCTATACTTTATCTCAATAAATAAGACACTGAGAAAAAAAAGTTAAATACAAAAAGTATTTGACCCTAAATATATTTTCTATTTATAATATTTTTATGTAGCCATGGACTATGATAACAAAAAATACTCAAAATCAAGCGTAGAATTAGAATTTCTAAAAATATTCATACCATTTCATTAAAAAGAAAAAAGTTGGTTACTGTCCTGGCACAACGGAACACCCTGTATACATAAAAATATTATAAATAAAAAATATACTTAGGATCAAAACTTTTTGTATTTAACTATTTTTTCTCAGTGTCTTATTGAGATAAAGTATAGGAGCATCTTAAGTGGACCACCCTGTACAATAAGAACAAAATAAACAAAAATGAACAAACTTCGGAATACATTTTTATGCATAATGTAAAGAATAGATTAGGTATGTTATTAGTTAACTTGCCCGATGGAATAATAGATTTTAATTTCAATTTGCCTGAAATCGGGACCAACAAGGATAGGTTTTGTTTTGTCACACTTACTCCTACAGTACATATTTATTTACTTTAATCATTGTAACAAAACATACACGATTAAAAAATCGTGGTTCTTCGGATTAGACCTCGTCAATTTGGAATTACTATCCGACGTCTCGCCTTAGATTGCACGAGACATCTTCAGGGATCTTTACATCACGAGATTTGAACACTCAATGAGCTCGGAGAGATTCAGGAGTGCTTTTATACGCGACTTGTGCTCGCCGAGCCGTGACTTTGTGTTAAGATCGGTTTCCACGTGTGATATAGACCGCAACCCGTATATCTATTGAAATTTGTTGTATGTTCAAAAATTTCAATAGATTCTCTAATTTTCCGTTTATAAAATCCTGGAAACAATGCTAGAACCTTGGTTTTTTATTTTTATAATATGACCATTGGTATGCTGGTGTTCAGCTACAGCAGATTGAAGAATTTGTTTCTTTTTAGTACAAGGTGACCGGATTTGGTTGCAAAAGTAGGGTATCTCGCTTATTTTTAAAGCTAGAACCTTGCGGTTTTCACGAACCTGACCTAATTTTTTGTAAAACTCATGAAGCCGTAAACAAAATTTTCATAGCCTTCTTCGTTTATGAGATACAGGGCGAAATAGAAAATTTTGCATTTTGGGACCCCCCTCGTATCTCGGTTATCCTTTAACTTAATGCAAAGGGAAACACTGCTGCTTATGCAGTTGTTTACGCTGGATCCAGTGGCGTAGTCATATTTTTCATTTGAGTTGTTATTTTTTAGATATGACCCAATGTTGTGTTTTTTTTAAATGGGACACCCTGTATATTTGTCCAGAAATTGATTTGTCCTTTTAAAAGCTTCTCAAAAATATATAATAGTATGGGTCTAGTTTAATAAACAACAACAAAAATTCTAATTTTTATAATTATCATCCCAAATTTTGCAGTAGGCCATGCAAAACGATGCCGTTTTCTTTTATTTTCTTGGAAGCAAATGACATTTCCCAATTTTGTACGCGTATATAAATTATTTAGTGTGTAAAAATATATTTGTATTATTATGGAAGAAAACCAAACTTTCGAACATTATGAAAAGTACGATATGTTAGCATGTTTTATATTAAGTAATGAAAATGTTGAAGCGGCTTCTAGATGTATTTTAACAGGTAAATAGTTAATTTTTAGGTATGTTGAAATACTATTGCTTAATTTTTATTTAGATATCCAGAAAGGAGGCAACCTAATATATCCACTTTTTATCGGAATATCAAACCTCGTACGAAAACATATAATAAAGAAAATCGGGAGGCTGAGGAAATTACGGTTTTGGCTAATGCAGAAGCTTACCCTACAAACTCTTGTAGGGCCAGTGAAAAGAGCATATGGATTCCAAAAACTAGAGTTCAAGAAATTTTAAAAAAGCACATATACCACCCATACAAATTTAGGCTCGTGCAGCACTTACAGCCAGGGGATGTAGAGCGTCGGGTAGTCTTCTGCAATTGGTTTGGAGAAAGATGCGATATGGTTAGAGATTTTGAAAGGAAGGTTATATGGTCAGACGAAGCACATTTCAGTAATTCTGGTGTACTCAATAGGCACAATAGTAGATTCTGGTCCCAGGAAAATCAACACCAAATATTTCCCAGAAGACAGCAGGGCAGGTTTGGTCTAAATGTGTCCTGCTTCATATTAGGAACACATATAAAATTTTATATATTTGAGGGAAATCTAACAGCCAATCGCTATATAGAAATTTTAGAGGCAGCTATACCTGAATTACTTGACGATGTTCTTCTAGCGCAAATTAACGAAATTTATTTTCAACAGGACGGTGCTCCTGCACACAATTCTGGAATGACGAGATTATTTCTGGACAATAATTTTACCAATCAATGGATCGGAACAAATGGACCTATAAGATGGCCCCCTAGCTCCCCAGATTGGTCGATTTTAGATTTCTTTCTATGGGGATATCTGGAAAATAAAATTTACAAAGACCACTATGATAATGTCCAAGATTTAGGAAATGCAATAAGAGAAAATTTTCGCTATTTACAAAATCATCCCGTTATTTTTGTTTAATTCCCTAAAACGAATACGAAAATTGTGCGAAGCATGCATAGAACAAAATGGAAATCAGTTTGAACAGTTCTTTTGATTTCCTTGGTTACTGTAGTTCTTATACGACAGTTGATTTTTGCTGAAAGGCTTGTTACATAATAATTTATTACTGTTTTGTTCTTGTGTTACATAAATCTAGGTAGGTGGTACTTTTTTGGTGCGAAATTATCAATACATATTTTGATAAATAGATTTAATTACATATTTATTTTGATTTATTGTTAGGATGTAGATTCTGTTAATGATGGATGATGATTCTGTTAATAAATAAAAGGCAGCATTGTTTTGCATGGCCTACTGCAAAATTTGGGATGATAATTATAAAAATTAGGATTTTTGTTGTTGTTTATTAAAATAGACCCATACTATTATATATTTTTGAGAAGCTTTTAAAAGGACAAATCAATTTCTGGACAAATATACAGGGTGTCCCATTAAAAAAAAAACACAACTTTGGGTCATATCTAAAAAATAACAACTCAAATGAAAAATATGCTACGCCACTGGATCCAGCGTAAAAAACTGCATAAGCAGCAATTTTTCCTTTTGCGTTAAGTTAAAGGATAACCGAGATACGAGGGGGGTCCCAAAATGCAAAATTTTCTATTTCGCTCTGTATCTCATAAACGAAGAAGGCTATGAAAATTTTGTTTACGGCTTCATGAGTTTCATAAAAAATTAGCTTAGGTTCGTGAAAACCGCAAGGTTCTATCTTTAAAAATAAGCGAGATACCCTGCTTTTGCAACCAAATCCGGACTCCTACATAAACTTTTCCACAGGAGCAAGGAATTTTATTTACTCCATCTGTTTGAAAAGGTACAATATCTTTCGGGAATCGCAAGCATTGTTCGATCTTCTTAGGTGTATTGAAGATTGTGCGTATGTTGGACCGCCGAAGTAATCGTCCTATTTTATCTGTAGTATCATTCTTCTTTCGCGGAGTTGGATTACTATCTTTTAATTGAATGCGTAATATCTTCAGTGCATTACCCATTCCCTGTCAGAGCTTCGGTCCGTTTGCGACGTTAGTGAATCTTGATCAGAAATCGAAATGGCTCTAAATATTAGTGAGTTAATAACAGAGTTCTTTTGTGCTGGATGGTGGTGGAAATTTGCATTTAAGTATCTATTTGCATGCGTCGGTTTTCTATACATAGGATGTCCTAATGTACCATTTTCCTTCTTTTGAACACATACATCTAGAAAAGGAATTGTTCCATTAGATTCAATTTCCATTGTGAACTTGATATTATGATGTTATTGATTAAGATGGTGCAGAAATATAACAAGATTATCCTGTCCATGAGGCCAAACAACAAAAGTATCATGTACATATCTGAACCAGTGTTTTGGTTTTAGTGGAGAGGATGTTAGAGCAATATCCTCAAAGGCTTCCATAAAGATATTCGCTACCACAGGTGATAGAGAAGATCCCATAGCTGCCCCCTCAAGTTTGTTCATAAAAAATACCTTGAATGAAATAACTAGATGTAAGACAAGCTTCCACTAGGTCTACTAAGTTCTTATCAAGATTAATACAAATTTCCACCACTATCCATCAAAAAAGAAATCGGTTATTAACTCACCAGTATTTAGAGCCATTTCGACTTCTGATTAAGATTCACTAACATCGGAAACATTGAAATTGACCGAAATTCTGGGAGGGGATGGGTATTGCACTAAAGATATTATGTGTTCAAATAAAAGATTTAGTAATCTAACTCTGCAAGAGAAGAATGATAAAGAGCCACCGTTAGGTAGTGTTGTTCTTACCTATAAACAGGGCACTACAAGCAAAATAGGACGATTACTTCGGTAGTCCAACATAAATAGAATCTTCAATACATATAAGAAAATCGGACAATGCTTGCGATTCCCGAAAGATATTGTACCTTTTCAAACAGAAGGAGTAAATAAAATTCCTTGCTCCTGTGGAAAAGTGTGTGTGGGAGAAACAGGACGTACTGAGCGAATAGACTTAAGGAATAATAACGATGTACTAAAAAGAAACAAATTGTTCAATCCTCTGTAGCTGAACACCAGCATACCACTGGCCAAATTATAAATATAAAAGACACCAAGGTTCTATCATCAGTTCCAGGATTTTATTAATGAGATATAGAGAATCTATTGAAATTTTTTAAACACACAAACACGTGGAAACCGATCTTAACACAGAGTTCAAATCTCGTCAAGTAAAGATCCCTTAAGGTGCCTCGTGCAACTGAAGGCGAAACGTCGGATAGTAATTCCAAATACACACGGTTGAATTTCAAGAACCATGATTTCTTAATTGACCAAAGCCGTGAAAGCTTCCGTTCTACATACACGATTTTAAGAATGAAACAGTAACAAATGAAGGGTCTCCCTTGTTATTATGTCTATGATATAAAGTTTTTTTTTTAACTTCAAATTATAAAATTAATATTAACAAAAAAAGAACATAAATTTCTCACCTTCTACCGTTTTCATCCTCCAGACCAAAAGATCTAACAAAACCACTAATAAGAGGCTCTCCAAATTTGTTTCCATAATCGGAGGCTCCGTTACTGGCCTCAACGAGAATATCCAACGGAGACGCAAAATTCGACGGGTATTGGAACGACTCTTCCTCCCAAGAAAGCTTGTAATCCGGTACGCGAAGGTTACCTAGGAAAAAAAATGGAAACCTTAATTAGAGTACTAAGATGCAAATAACACAAAAGCCTTAGAAAACACCTAGATTTAAAAGTGTAGACCTTTAAAACTGTTTTCTTTTTCTTAACTGCTTAACCTCTGGATAATTACACTTCACTTAGATAAAAAATCACTTTTTACTCAATTTTTATATCCCCGTTAATTTGTCGGAAATCGACGTTTGGAATTTAAGTGAAACGCCCTGTATATCTCAGTAACCGGTATAGTAAACAAGTAGATACATATAAGAAACAGTCTTAGAAATTATTAAAACTAGGTCTCTTTGAGCAATATGGACAATTTCTTCGATTTTTATAATGCCTGTCAGGCTAAACTTGTCCAGTTATACAGAAAGAACCTAATTGCACGAAAAAACTTGCTGCTAAAAATTTGGTTCCTTCAACGGTGCTTACTATTTCAATTGACACCTAAATTCGTGACAATCAAGTGCAAGATTCATACTAAGGCCGCATCAGCTGCATTGAAGAAAGCTCAAACCGTTTGGATCAAGGAAGAGATTAAACAACATTATAAAACTTTGAACTCAGTAAACTCTAAACTCAAATATCTCTATCTAACTTTAACATTTCTGTTATCCTACATTGAATTTGTAGTTTTAGATCATGACTTTAGAGATGAGGTTGAGTCTTTCGGTGAGAATACGTTTAGGAGATTGGGTAAGAAAATTCATTGTCTTAAATTAGCTCAAAGAAATTATCTTTTATCCAATAATATTGATGAATACAGATTAGGTTTGGGTAGCACAAATTTTGGTTTTTACAAGCGTTTTATTAATTTGTCTGGTGTTACTTTTACTCCTCAAGAGGAACATATACTTAATTCTAACCTTAAGTATAATTTTTCCCACTACATCAATACTGATATTAAAGAAACTCTAGCTATAGAGGCCGAATGTATTATTCAAACTACCGACATTTCTAACAAAAATATATTACGGGCTAAAATAATAAATTTTCTGAACTCTAATTTTACGAGTGACACGGGCTGTAACTACAACAGAGCTCACCTAAAATCTCTGGCACATAAAATCAAATCCAACGATCTGATTTGCACCAAGGCCGATAAAGGCTCTTGTTTAGTAGTTTATTGGTTTCTTGAACTCTGGTGATTTTGAAAGAATAAACAGAGACCCAACAAACTCATTTTTTACGAGGTTAAAAAGTAGTCTGGACACATTTCTAACAACCTTAGAATATTTTAACATGACAAAAGATAAATTATATCATATGAACCCTAAAACACCCTTACTTTATGGCTTGCCAAAGATTCATAAAGACGGCGCGCCCATGAGGCCAGTGGTTTCATTTATTGATTCCCCATGCTATAAACTTTCAGCTTGGCTAAATAGAGTTCTTAGGGACGTAACGGGTTTTCATAGCACGTATTCTACCAGGAATTCCATCGACTTTGCTAATCACCTGAAAAACGTTGATATTCCGCACAATGCATTATTAGTTTCATTGGATGTTAAGAATTTGTTTCCTAGTGTGCCTCCCGCAGACTGTATTCAGTTGGTAAGGGATTTATTGGCTTCTTTGCCACAGTTACTCGTTGATGGCCTCACTTCTCTTCTTACCTTAGTTTTAGACCAACATTTTTTCAAATTTAATGGACAGTTAAATAGACAAAGGTCTGGGCTGGCTATGGGTTCTTGTTTGTCGCCATTTCTGAGTGAGGTTTTCATGAACAATTTGGAAAACAGGATAATGAATAGTTATTTTGCCTCCTTTCTAACAGCATATAAAAGATACGTGGATGATATTTGCATTGTGTGGAATGGCAACAGAAATTATTTGGAAGAGTTTTTACAATTCGTTAACTCCTTGCATCCTAAAATTGAGTTTACATTGGAAATGGAAGATGAAGGAAAGCTACCGTTTTTGACCTTTTACTATCTCGGAAACACATTAGGATAGAGTTTGAGGTTTACCGGAAAACATCGTCCACGGATAATGTTATTCAGTATGCTTCAAACTCTCCTTACACACATAAATTTGCCGCGTTCAAATCCTTTTTCTATCGGTTGTGTAATTTACCATTGTCAAGGGAAGCGTTTACTAAGGAGCGTGATATTATAATGCAAAACTTAGCGATGAGACAAATTTTTTCAAGTGCATTACTTTTTTCGGAAGTATTTCTCTCCAATTGGCAAAATTTTTTAAAAATATTAAAAATGTCAATATTTAATTCAAAACAGTAAATACTCTCAAGAGACATTTAGTAAGGACAAAGGACACAACCGATAAATTGTCCAGATCTGGGGTTTATGCACTAAATTGTAGCGAATGTTCCACGACCTATGTGGGACAAACAGGTCGAACAATTTCCGCAAGGGTGAGAGAACATTTAAGCCTTGTCAACAAATTCAGAAATACGGATGTAACTGAGACTGTTTCGGCTTTTGCCAATCATTTGTTGGAGTCAGGTCATGAATTTTCCAATTCTGACGTTGATGTTTTACATGAATGTCCGAAGGGGAAAAAGCTTGACCTTCTAGAAAAAATGGAAATAACCAAAGCTATAAAAAGTCCCATTCTCACTTGCGTTAACGATGTTTTTAATTTTGAACCAACCCTAATATTTAACAATTTAATGTAATAATAATTGTAGGCAACCTTCATTTCATTCACTAATTCATAGAGTGAGAGTTTTTGGTTCTTTTCTTCGACTAGTCCAGTGGTCTGTGGGTGGTTGCTTCGGTGTCTCACTCGGGTGGTCTGGGTTCGATCCCGTCTAGAGACATGAATCTTTTTTAATACTTTTTTAATATTTTATTTTGTTTATTCACGTGAGACTTAACCTTATTTTAATGTCCATCAAATATGTATAAGTAGTTGTTTGTTTTGTTGTGCTTTAGTGTGTTTTATTCTATTTGTAAGTTATTGTTTTAGGATTTGTGAGTGTGATTATTTACTAAGGTTCTCTCTGTTGTTTGTAGGTCTGATGATGCTCGAAAGGGCGAAACACGTGTCATGTTTGTTGTGAATTGTAAAATTATAATTTAATGAGACCGAGACTTGGAGTCTTTTTCTATGTTTGTTAGTCTTAGAAATAGACGTATTTTTTAAATCTGCAGATTTTGAAATTTTTGCAATTATTTTGTCTTTATTTGAGGGTCGCGACGCCTATGCGCCTATAGTGACGAATGCGTTTTTTATATTTTAGTCGTAAATAATTACATTTTATCCCCTCAAATTAACGCAATTTCCAAAATTGTGATACCCCTGTTAATTCCCGAGCAACCAGAGTTTGAATTTTTAAGTAAAATACCTTTTATAATATGGTTGTCTTAAGTGTAGAAATCTGCCTAATATATTATTAGATTATCCTTAGCTCTGGATAGTGCGATGTATATGGACTGTATACTTAATGGCGTAATCAAATCGTGAAGTTACCTTTAAAAATGTTAAGTAACCGAAATTAAATCTCTGACAACATAAAGCGTTGGCTTTCAATAAAGGCCAAAAACCACTAAAATTACTTTAGCGCGAACTATACTTCAGCATTCACCTTACTTCAGATCAGATACAACGTCTTTTGTAAGAGCCGCAAGGCGACGCGATCCGATCTGATAACTGGTTCCCACTAACTTCGGCTAGCTTGCGAAGGAGGGGGAAAAATGCCGAGTATAGCTTGTACCAGAGCAAGAAAGAAAATAAAAATGCGGACCATTTATATCGTCAGATCAGACATTAACTTGTAGTGAATTAAAATAAATACCGAACACCTAACATGTGATTTAAAGATTCAAACTCAAATTCAAAATGCTTCATTATCAGAAGAAAAATTTCTTGTTGACAAAGCCAATAAATGTTAATACAAACAGTCATATACAAGAACAATAATGGTATAAATAACAACATACAATACAAACATCAAACTCGGTTCTAATAATAAAAATGCAGCAAAAGAGAGCATCTAAATAGAAAGCTGATTGAATAAAATAATTAAAACAAATACAAAAACGTACACACTCTTAGAATATTGTTAAACATTTATAAACAAAACATTTACAGATGCAAGTCAAAGTCTTTCACTGAGATACTCTCCCACGTCAGAGTAGGCTCTCGCAACAAGCAGTTTCTTTACCTCAAACTTTAAACTGTCTAAGATTGCATGGCAAATGATTAAATAGGCGACTACTATAAATAAGAGAGTCCCTTATCTGTGCAGATGACGGAATTGCAAGAAATATTACATGATTGACGCATATTGCAATTGGTTTGCCTAACACTAATAACAATATTTCTTAGGTATAAGACAAACAGTTTCCAGAATAAACAAAGATGCCAGTGTTAAAATGTTTTCTTTAAAGAACAAGGGCTTACATGATTGCCTTGGTTTGACCCCACTGATATATCTTAAAAGTTAAAGTGACACACTTGATTTTTAACCCAAGTTCAATGTCTTATATCTTTTAAACCAGTGGACCGATTTTGAAGATTTTTTTTTCGTAGATAGAAGATAATATCTTTGTCTTCCAGCAGAAAAATGAAAATGTTCTCAAAGATTCTTGGATAATAATGAAAAAGCTCGAATTATGCTTTTTTGCTATTTTTTGACTAACAGTTAAAAGTAAACAGTTTCTATACGAATCCTCAACTAATACACAGAGCACAGGGGCGTGCAGTGAAATAGGAAACCATTAATTTAGTTTATATTAAAAACACTAAAATATTATCTTAATTATCAAGCCCATAATAAATGCGGCCTTGACTCCGACCCAGCCACAATAGAATATCGAATAGAACCTATGCGGGCCGCTAGCTTCTCTGCAGCCAAGTCCTGTATGCTTGATTTCCTGTGAATCGAGCCAGAGATTATTAAACTTTCCACCGGCTGTTTTTTTGCATTTCAGTCGCGTGCTTTAAGTGGTGGCGGAAGCTATCGTTGGAGTAGGTTCTTTGCTTGGACGGCTATCCGTGTGTTGTGTGATACGTACGTCGCGTCGTGCATGGTGCGATATGGAAGACAATAATACGGACATGGATGTGCAAATACCGTCAACTTCGGCTGTCGGTAATAACGTTGAAAATGTTGGAGAATTTAGTAAGAAGAGTGGGTGTGAATGTGTGGTGTGTGTCTTAATAATAAAGGGATTTTTAACATTAAACTTCGCTGATAAGCTTCAAATAATTTTCGAAGGAAGGGCAAAACCGCTTATGAAAAATTTAACCACAAAAATGAAAAACTATATTAGACATTTTTATCCGGCAAACAATACGAACAATTTAAAAGGCTAACAGGGTGTGAAAATATAAGTAAATTATTTCGTTGGCCATGTTTACTTTTTGAAAATGAAAAAGGTCTCTGGAATAAAACGGGTTTTTTTAAAAAGACACATTATGTCAAAAGCACATTGGCAGGCCGTCATAAAAGAAAAAGTCTTTGGCAAAACCAGAATTGAACACGCCCTTAATAAACAGTTGGAAATTAGTCACCGCCAACACAATGAACTAGTCGATAAAAATAGGCAAATATTAAGAAGACTTATCGATGTTGTTTGTTTTCTCGGACAGCACCAATTGGGATTTAGAGGTCATGACGAAACAAGGGTTTCTTTAAAGAGAGGAAATTTTCAAGATTTACTTAGTTTAATGGGTAAATATGATGATTGCTTAAAAAATCATTTAGAGCAGTCTAGCGTTTTCGCGGAACGTCGAATCGAATCCAAAACGATTTAATTTCCGCTGTTGCAACCATTATTCTAAAAAGAATTAAGCAGGAGGTTGGCGAGGCGCGGTTCATTGCTAACAAAACGTACACAAGCTTTGGACTGCATTGTCCACAAACGATTGTCCAAAGTAGCTCCTACTAGGTGGAACTATAATGGAAGACTTGTGTTAACAGTATCTGAAAATCGTGAATCACTGATTGAACTATTTGAGAATATAATAGAAAATAATGAAAAGTGGGACTCAGAAGCAATAAATAGTTCGAGGGGGTTTGGACTGTTTGAAACGAGATTTTAATTTTAATTATTTGTTGAACATATTTTCAGAAATATTTCCATTCTCGGACAATGTTTTTAATATATTACAAACTAAAAGAAATGATATTGCTTTTTGCCTGCGTCTTCGAACAGACAAGCCTCTTCTGTGAAATAACCGATCAAATTCAGCAACAATTAAACTATAGATTTAACGGTTTAAATGATTTTAAATTCCTCGAGCTCTGCAATTTTGATGCATTTAAAGGAAAAAGTTTTCCAGAAGATCCGTTTAAATCTGTTCTTCTTCATTATGGTCAGTTCTTCGACCGAGTGTTACTGCGATCTGATCTAAAAGTGATTTACGAAACTGATGACACTAGGGCAAAAAATGACGCTAAGGAACTAATGCAATTTTTAAAAGACAAGGAGCTGGAAGGTGCCTACATCGAAGTGTCGAAATTGTGTGAATTAGTATTGACAGTACCTGCCACAAGTTCATCAGTAGAACGCAATTTTTCAACACTTAAACGTATAAAAAATTCGTGAGAAATTCAACGGGGCAGGAGAGACTTTCGCATACATCGCTGTTGTCCATTGAAAATAAATTTCTCCAAAATATGTCGGAACATCGACGTTTTTATGATGACGTCATTGACGAATTTGCAAAAAATGATCGAAGAATCGAATTACATTACAAATAGGTAAGTTTCTAAAAATTGCTTCCCTTTCTTAAAATTTCAGCGCACGCCCCTGACCGGGCATGTCAAAAAATAACAAAAAAGCGTATTTCTAGTTTTTACACTGTTATCCAATATCTTTGAGGATTTTTTTTTGTTTCATTTTTGCTGAAAGACAAAGGTATTACCTACTTAGGAAAAAAAATTGTTCAAAATCGATCCACTAGTTTAGAAGATATAAAACATTGAACTTGGACCAAAAATGAAGGGCATCACTTTTTTGGAACTGAGTATATTTAGTTTATCTTAAGTGAACAGAATCTTATATTAGATTTGATACAACTAACTTACCCACAGAGTATCCAGCTGTTCCAGCGATACAATACCCTCCTCTTCCCACGCTCTGCACATCCCTAATCCTGCCCCCGGTTCCGGTGGTGGCGCCACTAAAAGGGGCTACTCCCGTGGGGAAGTTGTGGGTCTCGGCGGTGAAGATAAGATGGGACTCAGAAGGAACTTGCCGAAGTTCGCTGACACAGCCCGCAGACGCCGGCCGTAGGCTGCGGTGGATGTAACCTCTTATCGCACTAAAAAACACCTGATGATCAGATGAAGTAACATCGTGGTTAGTGAGTAGGGATGGGCGAGATTAGATTTTACCTATCGATAGGTGATAGCAAATAAGCTATCGATAAATAAAACGAATGTCGATAGTTATCGAAATACTGATAATGATCAAAATATCGATAGTTTTTGATATTAACTGTCCAGTTATTGTATTTTTCATTTCTCTATTGCTATGATGTATGCAGAAAAAAATTGTTTATCAAAAAAGGTATCAGCAATACAGAATTTCAATTTTAACATTTGGCCACATAGTTATGGGTATAAACCAAAACAAATATTTACATATGTACCATCGTCATCAAATGTAACTGTGACAGCATCATATTAGCTTTTGAACTGTTATATGATTTTTCCTGTCAAATATTTGTCAAATTATGAATTTTAGGTTAAAGATAATGAGTTTATTTAGTATTAATGTGAATAGCTGGCAAAAAGTATGTTTGGCAGCAGCAGTTGTTCGTATTTCTTATTTAATTTTTATTTTCTGTATAAACCACCTCCAAATCCTCAATTTAATTTAATTTCTATTTTATTTTACCTGCTGTATAAACCCACCTTTAGTATCACTCATGAAAAATAATCCAATCGATTGATATTTCAATCCTAGATTAACTTTGGCATTGCCATTCTAGATTAACTTGCCATTCTAGGTTAACTTGGAATAATATTCACGAGAGTAAAATGGGTCATTTTTGTCCCAGTGACCTTTGGTGATGATGGTCCATGAATCTTAAATTATAATATTAGTAATTCGAATATTTACACTATCATATGTATTATCTTTAGTTACTCGTCATAATGGCACTTCCCATCACTATCATATAACTGATAATTCTAGCTACACGACATTTTCACAACAGCACATATATCTTTGAGGAAAATGTCAAGAAAGCTCAGTAAACGCACGAAAATGTTCTGTTCGAGTCGCTCAATATAATAAATAAATAGTAAATAATGCTAATTACTGTATAATATATTATTATTTATTTAATAATAGCTATGTTAATATAAAACATTACATAGTACATGTTACATCGAATTTAAATACCATAGTTTTCTACCACACATTTTTTTAAGAATCTCTTAAATTTAACAAAATTAACAGATTTTATTTCTCCCTGAAGATTGTTAAGGTCTATCAATCCTTTATAAAACAAGCTATTTTGTGCAAAGGAAGAATTAACCATTGGCACATAAAAGTCATATCTAGCTCTAGTATTACAACCAAGAATATCTCTAACAAAATGTAGTTTTTCCAAGATATGTTCGAGATACATTCCGTTTCTAATTTTATATTTTACTATCACAGTATTAAAGAATATATTTTGTTTTACACTTAATAAACGTGTCGATTTTAACATATCAGATATTCGTGTGTATCTGTTACAATTAATATACATCTTAAAGCACGGTTTAATTTCTTTTTGAGGAATATCAGTATTTCTTTTACTAAACATAAATAATTGTAGCACAGTTATTGAAATGTGGGAGAATTATTGTTTTGTAAATCAATAGCTTTGTCCATTCACTGAGGTCTTTTCCTATTCTACATAGAAAGTTAATCTTTTTGGTAACTTTTTTGGTTACATAATTGGCATGATTAGTGAATGTAGGACTTTCATTTATTACTATATCTAAATATTTACACTCTTTAACCTGTTTATCGCAGTCTATTATTACACCATTATGACTACAAGAATCTATCACACTGTATTTGCTTTTAAATATCATAAATTTAGTCTTTTTAACATTCATATACAGACTCTTATTGCACAGCGATTTGTGCAGTCCACCTAAATCCTTATTTATTGTCTACTAGTTTATCAATGTCATCACTTTCAAAAAATAGAATAGTGTCATCTGCAAAAAGTTGAAGTTCACAGTCTTTAACTACCTTTACAATATCATTAATATATAACACAAATTAGTCCAGACCCAATACAGTTCCTCGAAGAACTTCATGTTAGTTGAGTTTAACAGATGATGTATTAATTATATTTTGTCTGTTGTGACCTTGACCTAGATATTTGGAAAACCATTTCAACACATTCCCTTAAAAACCACATTTTTTCAACTTAAGTAACAACAAATCACAATTAATAGTTTTAAATGCCTGTCGAAAGAAAAACAATCCCAACAAATTTCTTCCCACCTAAAGTAGTCTTCAAACTTGAAAGAACTGTCTATAGTGCACTTCCCCATGAGTGTTTCCTTCTAAATCCGGCTTGCAGGTTCCTCAGCAACTTGTTTTCATTGACACGGCCCTTGACAACAGTTTTTCATATATTGACACCATGTTAATCAGCCTATATTCTTCAGATTTTTTTGTGTTAATTATTTTCTCAATAGGAATTATGGTTGACCTTTTCCACTTCTGGAGTTTAGAAAACAGTTCTTTTTCTAAACTGTTGTTAACAAGTTGCAAAAACCAATCTCCAATTACCTCAAATGCCAGTTTCAAGATTTTTTACATTAATTCCATCCACACTGCTTTTCTTATTTTTTAACACTACTATTTTCCTTAATTCTGCTAGTTCGAACATTTGAAATTTACTAAAGTTATTTATATAACACTAATGCTATCTAGAAAATAGTTGTTAAACTTTTCCGTTATTTTTTTGTTTTCTTTTTCTACCAGTTCATCAAAAATTATTCCTGCTTTGTTTTTAGTTTTTTTATCATTAATAATTATATTCTTTAGACTTCTCCGCATTTTTTTTGAGTCTCTTTTAACATCATCAATTTGCTGCATCTTTTGACCTTTTCCCCAGTTATTGTGACGTATTATATGTATATTACTTTTTAACTAAAGAAATAAAATTATTATTATTATTAGTTTGGGGGCTAACTTTACGGACCTAATATGCGGGCTTTTATATGGAAAATCTGTGTCCTGCATCTAAAACATCCAAAAAGGTCTCTAATTTTTTATTTTAAATAACTCCATTATTATGTCATATCTATAAAGATATAAATTTTTTTTTTAAGCTAAACCTCTTTGCTAATATGATGATTTATCAGTTTGTGAATCTATCAAAAACTATTTACACAATTATATATTACATTAAAGACCTGGTCAATGTGTTGAAATTCTTCAATTTCGAAAGTAACTTGATAAGATGATCAATATATTGTGAACGTCATTAGATATTTTATTGCTTCATATTTACAATTTCACTATCATACATTACCATATCACAATATGTAAAAATATGTTTTGGTAAATCTCTGTTGGGGGTACTGATATCCTTTATATGATCTTACATGATATTATTTCGTTATATCTAAATAATGTTTAGTTTTTAAAGATGTTTATATCATACATAACAGATAGATATACAATGGGAATAGGCTTGCCAATTGTTTCTGTATTTCTAAGAATGTATGGTATATGGGCTAGGTATACATCTAGATGGTATGCACTTTGTTTTCACTGACCATTACCAGACTATAAAATATTATTGGAGGGAGATTTAAATATTAATTTTAATGATTAGGAATCATCTTCCACCCAATCACTCTGCAATTTGCTTCACTCATTTAACCTGAAGATGCATGTATCTCAACCGACACATATTACTCAACACTCGTCTACATTACTAGACTATGTACAAATTTCTCCCAAAATTTAAAATGTCAAACACTTTTTTCTGGCCTTTTAGATCATGCATCTATTTTAGTTAATTTCCCTTTTGAAAAACAGAATATTAGAGAACTTACCAGAACTGGCTTTACAAGCTCCGGCTAGTTTTATCAATATTTTATTTCAACAGGCTAAATTTCCACCCTGTGTAAATATATATATATATATATATATATATATATATATATATATATATATATATATATATATATATATATATATATATATATATATATATATATATATATATATATATATATATATATATATATATATATATATATATATATATATATATATATATATATATATATATATATATATATATATATATATATATATATATATATATATATATATATATATATATATATATATATATATATATATATATATATATATATATATATATATATATATATATATATATATATATATATATATATATATATATATATATATATATATATATATATATATATATATATATATATATATATATATATATATATATATATATATATATATATATATATATATATATATAATAAATAAAATAAATATCGTCTTTATTAATGCATACATGAACAGGAAATAGATAAATAAATATCCATAAACCTACACAGAGATATGCAGTTTACAGGGTTGGAGCGGCGAAGTTTAACCATAGGTTACTCTTACACTTAACCACTCCAACCCTGCCCAAACCAGCTAAACTTACTGCACATTAATTATAATTCTATATACCTAATACCACAAATAGATTCTAATCCGATTTTAATAAATCGTTTAATTTACTTGGAGTTAACTAAATACCTATTGGAGAACAACATACAATGTCTATACAGTCTGAAGATCCAACAAGTAGGATTTATATTTATGTCTTAAGGTATTAATATTACAAAGTCTTAATTCTTGATCCAAAGAATTAAAAAGTGAAACAGCATTATAAGTAAAGCTACGTTGGAATAATGTAGACTGGTGTTGTGGCATAGTGAGAAATTCCCGATTTCTCAGGTTACGGTCGTGAATAGCCGAACGAAAAATAAGTTTTTCTTTTAGGTAAATTGGTCCATCATTGCGCAGCAATTTTACCAGGAAAACAATAAAATGAAGTTTTACTGTATTGGACATATTTAACCATCTAAGCTCATTTATTTTAGCTGATATGTGGTCGTATTTCCTAAGATTAAAAATAAAACGGCAACATGTATTCTGAACAATTTGCAGGCGGTTTTTAGTAACCTTATCTAAACATAAAAAATAAACTATATTGCAGTAGTAGTATATCGGCAAGATCAAAGATTCACAGAGTTTTTTCTTATTTTGAAATTGAGTATATACCTGTTTGCATATAGGACCTTCATCCTCGCATAACTTCTCTGCAGGAGCTTCCCAACATGTGTCCTAAACCTTAAACCAACATCAATACACAACCCCAAATTTTTGGCACATCCTGTAAAGTGTAGATCAACACCATCCAGCCTAAGGTTAATTTGTTGTTCCAATCTTTGCCGCCGCCTCTCTGAGCAAAATGAAAGGACCTCAGTCTTATTTGGATTGATCTTTAAGTTATGGTCTTTAGAGTAGGTAAGTATCGCTTCAAGATCAGCATTGAGAGAGGTAGTGGCAAGATTTGGTTCATCGGGATCAAAGCAATGGAGTAACTGAGTGTCATCAGCATATGCCTGTACATGCGAATTGGCAGCTGTCTGGAAAATGTCAAAAGTGTAGACTAAAAATAAAAGTGGCCCAATTATGCACCCCTGAGGGACGCCGGACAATATTCTTCTCGTTGAGGAATATTCATTACCAATTCGCACCGTCTGGTGTCTCTCACAAAGGTATGATCTAAAAAAGGAGACTGATACCTCATCAAACCCCAAATACTCCAGCTTTGCGCAGAGCAAGTCGTGATCTAAAACATCAAATGCTTTAGAATAATCAAGTGAGACTGAAATGACCGCCATGCTTTTGTCCAAAGCCCTAATGACGTTATCAATTAAATTAAGCAAAGCAGATGTAGTGCTATGGCCTTCCCTGAAACCCGATTGATGTATAGGAAGTAGACTATTATTTTTAAGATAACACAGGACCTGTTTATGAACAGTCCTTTCAAGTACTTTGGAAAGGACAAGAAGAAGGCTAATTGGTCGTAAGTCACCAGCATTAGTCGGATTTTTAACCTTGGGTACAGGACAAACTATAGATTGCCGCCAGTATCTGGGAAAGTAGCCACATTCAATGCAGGAATTAATTATGTGAGTCAAGGGATTCAATATTATGGGTAGACTAAGCTTAATCATAAAAAGGGTGAGATCATCACATCCAGCTGCATTGGAATTGATACCATAAACATGATTCCAAATAGTCTCAGGCTCGACCAGAGTAAAACAAAATTTTATATCAGCATTATCTTTATTAGCTTCATAAAATGCCTTTCTATCATTGCAGTTGTTTGTTTTTTGAAACACACTCATGAAATAGTCATTTACTACATCTGGCTTCATTTGATCAGGAGAAATGCAGCCACCTTTTGACTCTGCCCCAGCATACACATTCATCTGTATATATTTATATATATTTATATATATATATATTTTTTAACAAGCATTTTCAAAAACTTCAGAAATAAATATACCAAACAGCTATCTTGATTTTATTTAAATTGTTGTTTAAGCTAGAAAGAGGGAAATTAGGTGATCACTTTATGCTAGATGATCCTGTACATGTTCTTAAAACCTGATTCTTTAAAAATAGTATATTTATTTCAAAATATACCTACTTTATCTCTGCTATAAATTCACAAAGTAAACGAGTATAAAAATAAAATTAAGACATTTAAATTAGCATTGCCCTATTAATTTTTATTGTATAACGCTGGAGTTAAAAAGATAGCACACTAAGATTAATGACTTGGATCAAACAATATTAAACATATCTAATAATTCCATTATTTATTGATAAAAATTTCCATTATTTATTACAGCTCCTGGCATAAAAATAACAGTTATTCTATTATAGGATAAAGATATTTACTACATTAGAATATTTGCTGATAAAGTTTATGTTTTTATATAAAATACATCAGGCTTTATTATAACTTTGAAGAGTAAACATTCATTTTTCCTGTAGTAACGTTCTTAACTAATTTTTAGTCAATTTGAATCAGAACTTGTATAGCTATACAGGGTGTAAATTACTTTTACAAGTCCAAAATTTTGGGAAATTACTAGGTATTTCATAAAAATAAGAAGAGTAATTCATATAAAATAAGTGTCAGAAAATGCTTCATTTCCGAGATAACTGGAATTAAAATGTTAATATTTTATATATTTATTTATTATCAGTAAACCGGAAACCCCATTATAAAAGTTACATTATTCAAAAAGACAAAAAAAAATCTATGTACCGGGTGTATATACTGTATACTGCATTTTGGGACCCCTCTCGTAGCTCACTTACCTTTTGAGATATCAAAAAGGTAAAAATTGCTTATTACGCAGTTTTTTACGTAGAATCCAGTGGCGTAATCAGATTTTTTATCACCTACCATTTTTAAGTTATTTACCAATATTACGTTTTTTTAAATGAGACACCCTGTATATTGGTTGACAGTTCGATAGGGTTTTATTTTTAGCTTTTCAAGGATCTCACCAATGGTGAATGAAGACCATAATTGTTTTATGAAAATCAACAACAATCAAATACATCATTTCTCCTTAAGTTATGCCCTGCAACCTTCACATAAATTTGACTTAACAGGGCTGAGCAGTCAATACATTTACTACTTTATATATGAACCTAAGATCTGATGACCTTCTGTCATCCAATAACTGCAAGCCAAGCACATGTATGTTAACAGTATTTTTTTGTATTTTTGTATGTATTTTTATATTTTAATAGTTATATATTTTTTGATATTTTTTATATCTATATATATTCTTTTATATTCTTTAACTTTTAATACTTTTGTACTACTTGGGCTACCCACCTGTAATTGTACTTGTTTAAATAAATAAAAAACAAGTACAAAGCGTAATTTCCATAGTTACTCACTCATACCAAGTGATTATTACCTTTGACATTTTTTGCCTTTAATTTTAAATCTCCTCTTTTAGAACAAAATAAATTATTTCGACTTAAAATTTAAAAAAAAAACTTGAACTAAGAGTACCTTTTTTGTGAAGAATTCATTATAGAAGATGCTAAACAATGACAACACAAAAAGTTACATAATCGTTTGTATGCCACAGGGGCAATGCACAAGAATATATCATAAAAAAATGTTTTTCTGAACATGTTCCCACTACATCAAAATTATTCCAATCAAATAATCTAGCAAGAATATTCAATATGAAATGAAGCTGTCATATGTTAGTGTATATATATAATATATATATATATATATATATATATATATATATATATATATATATATCCAAAATTTTGGGAAATTACTAGGTATTTCATAAAAATAAGAAGAGTAATTCATATAAAATAAGTGTCAGAAAATGCTTCATTTCCGAGATAACTGGAATTAAAATGTTAATATTTTATATATTTATTTATTATCAGTAAACCGGAAACCCCATTATAAAAGTTACATTATTTAAAAAGACAAAAAAAAATCTATGTACCGGGTGTCCAAATTTCCATGCTTTTATGGAGTATCTCAGCCATTTGAAAAGATAGAGACTTGCGGTTTTCTCAACACTATGCTCCATTTTTGTGAAACTAAAGATGCCATTCCCAGCCTGCTTCGTTTCTGAGATACAGGGTGATTTTGAAAATACTGCATTTTGGGACCCCTCTCGTAGCTCACTTACCTTTTGAGATATCAAAAAGGTAAAAACTGCTTATTACGCAGTTTTTTACGTAGAATCCAGTGGCGTAATCAGATTTTTTATCACCTACCATTTTTAAGTTATTTACCAATATTACGTTTTTTTAAATGGGACACCCTGTATATTGGTTGACAGTTCGATAGGGTTTTATTTTTAGCTTTTCAAGGATCTCACCAATGGCGAATGAAGACCATAATTGTTTTATGAAAATCAACAACAATCAAATACATCATTTCTCCTTAAGTTATGCCCTGCAACTTTCACATAAATTTGACTTAACAGGGCTGAGCGGTCAATACATTTACTACTTTATATATGAACCTAAGATCTGATGAACTTCTTCTGTCATCCAATAACTGCAAGCCAAGCACATGTATGTTAACAGTATTTTTTTGTATTTTTGTATGTATTTTTATATTTTAATAGTTATATATTTTTTGATATTTTTTATATCTATATATATTCTTTTATATTCTTTAACTTTTAATACTTTTGTACTACTTGGGCTACCCACCTGTAATTGTACTTGTTTAAATAAATAAAAAACAAGTACAAAGTGTAATTTCCATAGTTACTCACTCATACCAAGTGATTATTACCTTTGACATGTTTTGCCTTTAATTTTAAATCTCCTCTTTTAGAACAAAATAAATTATTTCGACTTAAAATTTAAAAAAAAACTTGAACTAAGAGTACCTTTTTTGTGAAGAATTCATTATAGAAGATGCTAAACAATGACAACACAAAAAGTTACATAATCGTTTGTATGCCACAGGGGCAATACACAAGAATATATCATAAAAAAATGTTTTTCTGAACATGTTCCCACTACATCAAAATTATTCCAATCAAATAATCTAGCAAGAATATTCAATATGAAATGAAGCTGTCATATGTTAGTGTATATATAAATATATATATATATATATATATATATATATATATATATATATATAAGTCCAAAATTTTGGGAAATTACTATGTATTTCATAAAAATAAGAAGAGTAATTCATATAAAATAAGTGTCAGAAAATGCTTCATTTCCGAGATAACTGGAATTAAAATGTTAATATTTTATATCTTTATTTATTATCAGTAAACCGGAAACCCCATTATAAAAGTTACATTATTCAAAAAGACAAAAAAAAAATCTATGTACCGGGTGTCCAAATTTCGATGCTTTTACGGAGTATCTCAGCCATTTGAAAAGATAGAGACTTGCGGTTTTCTCAACACTATGCTCCATTTTTGTGAAACTAAAGATGCCGTTCCCAGCCCGCTTCGTTTCTGAGATACAGGGTGATTTTGAAAATACTGCATTTTGGGACCCCTCTCGTAGCTCACTTACCTTTTGAGATATCAAAAAGGTAAAAACTGCTTATTACGCAGTTTTTTACGTAGAATCCAGTGGCGTAATCAGATTTTTTATCACCTACCATTTTTAAGTTATTTACCAATATTATGTTTTTTTAAATGGGACACCCTGTATATTGGTTGACAGTTCGATAGGGTTTTATTTTTAGCTTTTCAAATATATAATTTCTGGTATTTATCTGTATCCGTTGGCCTAAAATATATATTTTTAAATATTTTTTTTTCAAATATCCCAGATAGCCATGAAAAACATTTGCTGTATCTATACCACTACCTAGATCTACTTAGATAGATACCTTAAATTGGGGTTTCAATTAAGATTTTATACTAAATTTTTAAGTAATATAAATATATGACCAAACATCAATAACAAGTTTAAGAAAACATCAAAAACAAGTAAAAAGTATATAACAATTCAATTCAACATTTCAACCATTTAAATTTATCAATTTCGACATAACATTTCAACAATTTACCAATTGAAATGAAACAATTTTAACATAACTCAACAATTTAACAATTCAACATAAACTTTTTAAAATATAGCTTTAATAGCTTTAGCAAAACTAATACTTAATGGTTTAGTTTACTTCTTATTATTTACAAGAATTGCTGAAAATGATTTCCATTTTCTCTAACACATAATTCAATCAGTTCAACATTATTTTCATTTGTCTGTATGTAATAAACCAACATATCATACTTTTCAAAATTTTCATAACTTCACCTTTCAGCCCTTTTTAGAAATAAAGAAAATATAAATGGGAAATAAATAAATGAGTAAATAAATATTAAAAAATGTAAGATAACGAGGTAAGCACTCAACAATTAGGTATTACTTATCAAAACTTGACAGGTAATAAACAATTCATATACAATTGTTTATTTATTTGTTTATCCATGGACACTTTGATTTGTTTAAATTTTCTTAAAATGTAAAAATTGGGTTTTTTTTTAAATAAATACCACACATTATATATATTCGAAAAGCTAAAAAAAAACCCTATCGAACTGTCAACCAATATACAGGGTGTCCCATTTAAAAAACATAATGTTGGTAAATAACTCAAAAATGGTAGGTGATAAAAACATCTGACTACGCCACTGGGTTTTGTGTAAAAAACTGCGCAATAAGCAGTTTTTACCATTTTTATATCTCAAACGGTAAGCGAGCTACGAGGGTCGCCCCAAAATGCAGTATTTTCAAAATGACCCTGTATCTTAGAAATGAAGCGGGCTGGGAAATTTTTGTTTATGGCATCTTTAGTTTCACAAAAATCGAGCACAGTATTGTGAAAACCGCAAGTCGCTATCTTTTCAAATAGCCGAGATACCCCGCAAAAGCATCGAAATTTGGACACCCTGTACAGGGTGTCCCAAATTCGAAGGTGACCATTGGGATCTTGGAAACCGTAAGAGATACGAAAAAGTTTAAATTATGACAAAGTTGCGTATTTTGGTGCTCAATAAAATGCCGTTTGGAAATTGAAAAAATTCCGACTAATTTCGGAGATAACCGAAAAAAAACCGAAAGTTCAAATTTTTGTATTTATTTTCTGCTGACTTTATTTAAAGAGATATTACAAAACAAATTGCACTTTTTCATTGCCACTTTTTTAGTTTTTTAAAGTGGCGTTATTACTTTTTTGATTTGACGTTTCGGTTTTTCGGATCCATCATCAAGTTCATTTTTTTAAATACGGACCTGGATTTTTTATTTCAAATTTCGAAAGAGCTCGAAATTCTAAGCACAACAATATATCACACATATTATTTCAATAAATTATAAGGCTTTAAAATTAATAAAAACAAAATTTAATGTTAAAAAACGTTAGGTGGCTATGAAACAAAAAAAAACATCTGATTATTATTTTGAGTTACGTTACTATGGTGATTTACAGTGACATTTTCTTTTATCGTTTTTATTATTTATTGTGCGTTATAACTAATAAAAAATGTTTACCAAATTAGAAAAACGTGATATGCTACGAATTTATTACAAATTAAATCGAAACTCTAGACTTTCAAGTCAAGAATATTTTATTCAATATCCCGAGCGAAGACAGCCTCATGAAAATTATTTTGCTAAACTTGATACCAACTTGTTACAATTTGGAAGCTTTAACAAACCTAGAAATAAATATGGTCGTAGAGTTGATGAAAATGAAGAGGAAAACATCATTAATACGGAAAATAATAAAGTTTTAATTTAAATTCATATCTTATACTTTTTTTTCATTTAAGGTCAATAATGCTCCTAGGGGGTCAACTAGGTTTTACGAAAATGAGTTGCAAATACCTAGAATGCGAATATGGCGCACATTACAAGCCAATAAGT
This sequence comes from Kuschelorhynchus macadamiae, assembly GCA_030620095.1. Taxonomy (NCBI): domain Eukaryota; kingdom Metazoa; phylum Arthropoda; class Insecta; order Coleoptera; family Curculionidae; genus Kuschelorhynchus; species Kuschelorhynchus macadamiae. The sequence continues at coordinate 938,623 of JAUTXW010005370.1, forward strand.
ATCGACCATACAAAATTCACCTTAGTCAAAAACTTGGACCAGGTGACGATATCCGACGAATGGATTTTTGTAACTGGCTTCAAAATAAATGTGAGGAAGATAACAATTTTTTATCTAAGGTAATTTGGACTGACGAGTGTAATTTTACAACCTATGGAATCTTTAACCGACATAATGAGCATTATTGGTCGGTAGATAACCCTCATCAACATCAGGAAGTAAGAGCACAAGGAAGAGTATCTTTCAATGTATGGGTCGGGATGTGGCGCAATAAAATTCTAGGTCCAATAATATATGAAGGTACCCTAACGTCAAATAGATATCGCGAATTAATATTAGAAAACGTTGTTGAACTGCTCGAAAACGAGCCACTAAATATTTTGCGACAGTTGTGGTGGCAGCAGGATGGTGCACCACCGCATAATGGACGTGAAGTTGCACAATTTTTAGATGCCTTGTTTCCAAATAAATGGATCGGAAATACTGGACCTGTGCGATGGCCTGCGAGAAGTCCTGATCTTAATCCGTTGGATTACTTCTTATGGGGGTTTCTACAAAATCGTTTATATCGCAATATACCCGATAACATTAACCAACTTCAAGAAAATTTAATTAGGGAGGTTAGAGCCATTCCTGCTAGAACCATACAACGGGCGATATTAAAAATTCGTAGACTTGCAGCAAAATGCATTGAAGCACAGGGTTTTCAGTTTGAATACCTTTTATAATATGTAATTATTTTTGTATACTTTAGTTTTAAAAATTCGATAAGTTTGTTTATTTATGTTGTCACTTCTGATATACCTAGCTTTAGTTTTTTCTAAATAAAGGTTACAAACAATTTTTGTGTTGTTCTATTAAACGGTTGCTACAACGTTGGCGCGTTATAGCTGTGTGTTACAGTTAAAAAAAAACATTACAATGAGTATTATATTAGTAAACGTCAGTATAAATCTCCATTGTAACTTAAAATAATAATTTCATGGATTTATTATTGTTTCATAGCCACCTTAACGTATTTTAAATATAAATTATGTTTTTACCAATTTTAGAGTATTATAATTGATTAAAATAATATGTGCGATATATTGTTGTGCTTAGAATTTCGAGCTCTTCCGAAATTTGAAATAAAAAATCCAGGTCCGTATAAAAAATGAACTTGATGATGGATGCGAAAAACCGAAACGTCAAATCAAAAAAGTAATAACGCCACTTTAAAAAACTAAAAAAGTGGCAATGAAAAAGTGCAATTTGTTTTGTAATATCTCTTTAAATAAAGTCAGCAGAAAATAAATAAAAAAATTTGAACTTTCGGTTTTTTTCGGTTATCTCCGAAATTAGTCGGAATTTTTTCAATTTCCAAACGGCATTTTATTGAGCACCAAAATACGCAACTTTGCCATAATTTAAACTTTTTCGTATCTCTTACGGTTTCCAAGATCCCAATGGTCACCTTCGAATTTGGGACACCCTGTACTTGCCCTAACCATTTTAGTTTCCGTGCTACAGGGTGATTTTGAAAATTTGTCATTTTCGGACACCCCCTGTAACTCAGCTATCGTAAAATATATTTAAAATGTTTCAACTGGTATTTATAGATTTTTTCACGTAGAATTCAGTGGCGTACTCAGATTTTTGCTGAGAGTCATAATTTATGACATATTGGCATAACCTACTATTTTTTAAATGGGACACCCTATATATTATTTTTTCATCTTATTCTTCGTGTCGAGAGCTTTTCAAAAACATACCATAAGTCATATTTATTTTCATAAATAACATGAAAAAATGCATTTTTCTTTAAACGGATTTATGGCATAGCAGATCAATCGAAATAAGAGAAGGTGGCTGTGGAGCCATGGAAAAAGTTAACAAATATTTATTAACGAAATAACAAAGTAACAGCATCAGAAAAAATTAGGAAGTAGGTAAAAGGTAATAATTATAATTTCATTAAAACTACAAATATTGTTCAAATTGTAGACCATTATGTGTCCTACAAGTGTGACAAACTTTAAAAATTCTTTTTAATGCATTTTCGATTGTAAATGACTGTCTTTGTAACTCTGCAAAAGCGTTTTCGGTGGCCATTCTTAGTTGTTCTAAGTTTTCGTATCGCCTTACATAAACCTTGTTTTCTAAATAACCCCACAAAAAGAAATCTAAAACTGAGAGGTCAGGGGATCGTGGTGGCCATCGAACAGGTCCGTGTGTTCCTATCCATCTTCCAGGAAAATGGTCGTTAAGCCAGTTTTGACTTATTCTGGCATTGTGGGCTGGAGCTCCGTCTTGCTGGAAATAAATCCTATTTAGTTGAGCCAAGGGAACATCATCCAAAATTCCTAACGCGTCTTCTAGGATTCGCACGTAACCAATCGAATTCAGATTTCCTTCATATATTTGGTAAACTATTTTTCGGTTGAAAAAAAAACAGGAGACATTGAATCCAAATCTGCCCTGACGCTCCCTAGGAAAAATAACATGGTTGTTTTCTTGACTCCAAAATCGCGTGTTGTGTCTATTTAAAATCCCTGAACTAGTAAAATGTGCCTCGTCTGACGAAATAATCTTTTTTTCAAAATCGATATCTTCTGCCTTCATATTTATAAACCAATTGCAGAACTCCAATCTGCGCTCTGCATCACCAGGATGCAGATGATGCACAAGTTTGTATTTATAGGGTTTGAATTTGTGCTTTTTCAAAATTTTCTGCACTTTGGTTTTCGGTACACCCGCCTCTTCGTCTATTTTCCTGCAAGATGTTTCAGGAGCTGTCTGAACGAGGGCTAAAACGTTGACCTCAGATTCTTCGTTGTCTTTATTGTAAGTTCGCGATCGAGGCTTGTTAAAAGATCCATATTGGCAAAGATTATTTTTAATTTTTTGAAAAATTCTTTTTTCTGGTTGTCTTCTCTCGGGATATCTAAGATAAAATAAAGCGAACCAATAAAGTCAAAATGCAGGAAGATAAAAAAGAACTAACCTGTTCAGATAAAGCTCTGCCGCCTGATCTGCATCTTCATTAGACAATATAAAACACACGTTCATATCATATTTCTCAAAATATTCAAATTTTTGATTCTGAGCCATATTAAAAACAATAATTATAATAGACGTCCAGAAAAAATTAAACGCAATAATGCCAAAAATGACAGCAGTAATGGCTGCCTGATCATATTTTTGTTGGCGTTGCCATGGCTACCACAGCCACCTTCTCTTATTTCGATTGATCTGCTATGCCATAAATCCGTTTAAAGAAAAATGCATTTTTTCATGTTATTTATGAAAATAAATATGACTTATGGTATGTTTTTGAAAAGCTCTCTCGACACGAAGAATAAGATGAAAAAATAATATATAGGGTCTCCCATTTATAAAATAGTAGGTTATGCCAATATGTCAAAACTATGACTCTCAGCAAAAATCTGAGTATGCCACTGAATTTTACGTGAAAAAATCTATAAATACCAGTTGAAACATTTTAAATATATTTTACGATAGCTGAGTTACAGGGGGTGTCCGAAAATGACAAATTTTCAAAATCACCCTGTAGCACGGAAACTAAAATGGTTAGGGCAAATCTGTTTGCGGCCTCTTTAGTTTCATCGAAAAGTAGCACGGTGTCGCGAAAACCGCATCTCTCTATCTCTACTCATAAGCTGGAAACCCCGTAAAACCTACGAAAATGGGACACCCTGTATACACCCGGTTTCACATAAAAGTACCCTCTATACTATCTGGAAATCCGTAATAGATACGAAAAAAAGTTAGGGTGCCCCAATTTTACTGGGCCAAATTCAACTACAACAACATTTTAAATGGTGTCTCATTTAAAATGCTGTCCATTATTTGTTCCCTTGTCAAAAATAAACATAAGTTACCAATTTAAACTATAGTAGGTTTCTGTGTAGTTTGTGAAATAATTAAGGTTATGTGTGATTTTTTGAGAACTGGAGCTATTTTTCGAATTATTATAAAAAAAAAACAAAAATCTAAAATTAAGGATTTGGGTGGTAATTTATAGTTTATAAAGCATCAATGCATATACTGAATACAAAATATTTGTCCACACCTATACAGGGTGGACATACTAGGAAATCAATCTTGCACCTTTTTAAAGTTAAAAAAGTCGATTTTTTTAAATAGAACATCCACTATGTCTTTTATTTATGCAAATGATCATACAAATACCTATTTTTTCATATGTATATGTTCTATATCTAAATTCAACGGTTACAGCGAAAATCACAATTTAACAGAAAATCTCAATTATTTCTTAAATATTGTGATGCTGCATACTCAAAAAAAAAATGGATAACTATTTGTTTTAAATTTGACAGTTTTCAATTTATTTGGGTTCTTAGTGGTTGTTGTTTTATAGAAATCATCTAAATTTAAAATAATTAGACTTTAAAAAAACGTTTCCTTGTATTGGTGTTTACTTGTTTTATTTTAAAAAATGGCTCAATATTCAAGTAAAGAGCGACTAAATATGGCAAGGATGCCAAACAGGAAACTTTTGACAAAATTTGCTATGATTTATCAACTCATGGAGTTTGGAAATATAGAAAAAGGGAAAAAGCACATTCAGATACACAAAGCACACCTAAAGATAGATTGTATAAAAATCAAAACAATTATTCTGTAAATTAATTAAAACATAAAAATTGTAAAGAAATTATTGATCTTCATAATAGTGACACCGTGCCGTCCGAAACTCTGTGACAAACATTCAAGGGCGATATACACTGTATATAGCAGAAAACAGACAGTATGTGGAAAATCAATTATATTTGTTTCAAATTTTTCCTGTTTTTCCATTTTTATTCAAGAAGTTTGTTTCTAATATTAATTTTCAATAATGGTTTTAAATTTAAAATTTAGCTATAATTTAATATAGAATAAAATCATATTCAACAATATTCAAGAAGTAATTGAGATTTTCTGTTAAATTGAGATTTTTTCTGTAGAAATAAAAAAATACAGGGTGCCCCATTTAAAATTTTATAATTGATGTCGTCCCAGCAAAATTGGAACACCTTGTGTAAATGGAAACATATTTTAAAATAACTTCAAATTTAAACGAACTTTTTTTCATATCTATTATGGATTTCCAGATAGTATAGTGGGTATTTTTATGTGGAAGATGGTGTACATAGAAGAAGAAACTATATACAATTCGTCATACTTAACTAATGGAGATCATCAAGACCCCTTGAAGCTGGACAGCGAGCCTCCAAATGCATTTATGGAAGGATTATTGTTCAAAAAATTCAAGGATCTCACCAATGGTGAATGAAGACCATAGTTGTTTTATAAAAATCAACAACAATCAAATACATCATTTCTCCTTAAGTTATGCCCTGCAACCTTCACATAAATTTGATTTAACAGGGCTGAGCAGTCAATACACTTACTACTTTATATATGAACCTAAGATCTGATAACCTTCTTCTGTCATCCAATAACTGCAAGCCAAGCACATGTATGTTAACAGAATTTTTTTGTATTTTTGTATGTATTTTTATATTTTAATAGTTATATATTTTTTGATATTTTTTATATCTATATATATTCTTTTATATTCTTTAACTTTTAATACTTTTGTACTACTTGGGCTACCCACCTGTAATTGTACTTGTTTAAATAAATAAAAAACAAGTACAAAGCGTAATTTCCATAGTTACTCATACCAAGTGATTATTACCTTTGACATTTTTTGCCTTTAATTTTAAATCTCCTCTTTTAGAACAAAATAAATTATTTCGACTTAAAATTTAAAAAAAACTTGAACTAAGAGTACCTTTTTTGTGAAGAATTCATTATAGAAGATGCTAAACAATGACAACACAAAAAGTAACATAATCGTTTGTATGCCACAAGGGCAATACACAAGAATATATCATAAAAAAATGTTTTTCTGAACATGTTCCCACTACATCAAAATTATTTCAATCAAATAATCTAGCAAGAATATTCAATATGAAATGAAGCTGTCATATGTTAGTGTATATATAAATATAAATATATATATATATATATATATATATATATATATATATATATATATATAATTATCGATAAAAATGTGCTTTCACACATATATGTAGAGTAGCAAAAATATTTAGAGGCCCAGAAATCATGATCGCAGGAGGGTACCCTATGACATAATCGAAATCAATTCTACTTGTAGGCCGTTTTGCACCTGCAGAAATTATATATTTTTGCTATTCTACATATATCTTTTCCAGCCAAGAACTTTTGATAAAGATGGTGAAAGCGCATTTCAGTGTCTATTCTCCGCATGATGGTGCTAGTGCATACTTTGCCAAATTACCTATGGGTCTGCAGCTGGAAATCACCAGAGCCTCAATAGGTGGCACTAAGCGTTACACTTAGCATGTAGTACTGTTTCAGTAGGTATGATAGACGTTTCGTTATCTAAAACAACATAAAGTGACTCCCATTTTGCATAAGAATCTCTTTGGCTTTTTTAATAGCCTTTTCTTGATAAATTGGGTCACTTAGTTTTAGAGCTCTATCAACCTATAACCACAAACTTTTTCTGAGAAAAGGGATGATGTGAGTGAAAAAATTAAAAATTATAATCAATAACACTAAACTCCTAAGGCAGTCACTTTATTTTGTTTTAGATAACTGACGAGGGCCATAAAATATTTTTTATAACGTATATATATATATATATATATATATATATATATATATATATATATATTATATATATATATATATATATATATATATATTTATATATATATATATATATATATATATATATATATATATATATATATATATATATATATATATATATATATATATAAATTTGGGGATGCCGCAAAAATAACGGAATGGACTTGACCAAAATCAAATATCCAATTTAATATCGAGTATGCTGAGGACATTTGTACAAGCTGTCATTAGAAAAAGAGTTAGTAACTAATTCTAGAATTTTGGCTACTAGTGCACGATTTTTTTTTTGCTTTTTATTGTTAATTATTTTAAATTTTATTGTTAGTTTAATGTTGTTAAATTGTTATCTTGATAAAAAAACATGTTCTGGAATAAAACTCTGTATTTTCTTTGATATTACAGATATCAGAGTCAGCAAAAAAACAAAATATTCAGAAAACATGAGGCTACATTATGGTTTTAATACGCGAAAGGTGATGGAGTGTTGCCTACATTATTTTTGCTAACGCTCCCTACAGGGTGTTTAAATATATTTGACCTAAAAAAACTATTCTCGTTTTTCACCCTGTATAAGCCAAAAACTGAAATCTGTTAATAAATTTTTTTTATCATAGTGCAATTACTAGAGAGAAAAAAGCTACAGTTCTATATATATATATATATATATAAATAATATATATATTATCGAAATCGGTTTACTGGTTCACGAGAAAATAAACTTTGAAATTGAGTATAATTTTTGGTTGTGCGTTATTTTTGCGGCTAAGTGTATATATATATATATACATATATCTATATATATATATATATATATATATATATATATATATCAACATTTTTGTCTTATTTTATACCAACAGACCTGTCAATAAGCAATAGCCATGTTTTTTGAAACACCTTATAGAATTACACTACCTAAGTAGTACACTGAATAAAAAAATGTCGCAGGTTAAAACTTAACTAAGCATGCTTTAGAAAAATAAATTTACCTGCTATTATCACTGAACTTAATAACATTGTTTGGGTTTGTGTGCTTTTGAGTATCAATAATCATATCAATTAGAGATTCGTCATGCTCCACTCCATCGACAACCATTTTTCCCTTAAAAAACCAGTGGCGACTGTGTTCACTGTTTGACTGAGCCAAATCAAAACATTCAATATTGGTAGGGTTCCTTTTCAGGACATTCTTAAAAAGATTTGTGTAATATTCAAAGTCTGCTTCATCAAAAGCTAGTCCTAATTCTCTGTCGATTTCTTTTAAAGCCTCAGCACCCTTATTCAATATGTCTACTTCTCGTATATTTTCCTTCTTTTCCAGTTTTTCATTAAAACTGTTTTTAGGTAGATTTTCTGTTGTGTATCGACACTCAGTCATGCGATCAAACAAGGCAGATGCTAGGCTTACTTCTAAATTTTTAGCCACAGTAGAGGCAACCTTAAACTTTAGTAAATATCGTCGAGACACTTCTAATCGAACCACCTGTGATAATCCTAAATTCTGACATATTGACACAGCATTTGTTGAGTTGGCAGTGGAAAAGTTAAACCTAGGACCTACTTCTATTAGAATTTGGTTGCTTGAAGCCTTAATCTGTTCTTTTTGGAACAACTTCGTTGGAAATAATGGATCTTGCAAAACCCAATGTAACGTTTGTAATTCAGTCTGGGTAAGGGGTTTTGTAACCTCCACATGATAACATATTTCTGTATCTATGTCTTCCACTGATGTGGATATTTTCTGAAGCTTGACCAAGATCTCCTTCTTCTTAGCAGGTGTACAGCCGGGCTGCTTGTAGAACCTTACAATCGAATTTTTTACAGTCATACTTGTAAATGACACACACCGAGCTAATCCAAGGAACTAAAGAGCAAATAAACTGACTGTCTTTCTAACGTTCTCTGTAACAAATAGAACGATATTACGCGATAACTTAATGTAATAAAGTTCAAAATTTTGACCAGATAGGTTATCAAAATACTACACATTCGTTTACAACATTCTGGTTACATCATATTAATTAAAAACATTTCTGATTAATGAAACAAACAAAGAAATCCGCGAAACGTGAATATCTGAACACAAAAACTACGTGTTCAGTAAATTTGAAACGAAAAAACAAAAAATAAATTAACGTGCACTGTGCAGCGCAGACAGCTGATTATCAAAGTAAAAGTAAACACAAAAACCTTCTCTTTCTCTTTAATCTCATCTCTTCATTCCACTTATAACTCTACTCAGAGGCAGCTTGCCAGGTTGGCATTTGAACATTGTCAGGTTTTAAATGAATATCATTGTTTGAACGGGGGCTGTTGTATGTCATAAGAGCCGATAAAAATAGTTAAGCCATTTAATTGACAATGATAGAAGAAATGTAAACAAAGCATTTTTGTCCTATTTCATATTATTTTATAGACGAAGTGTTTATAGTGAGTCTGTTTGCTAGGTGAACTTGTACTATCAATAGATTAAGATTCGATGCTATGCAAAAGTTCCGGAAGCGGGAACTCTAATTAGAAAATGAGAGATATTTATAAACCATCCATTTCAGTTATGTTAATATATTATGTTTGACCTAAACAGTTTAAGGGTTTTTGTAAAGAGTTATACCCATGGAATTTGAAATATATATTTGAAAGATTTCCTTTTTTAAATAATTCCAACACAAAAAATGTACGGATAGGACCACTTTTTTCAAATTAGAATCATAAAAACTAAGTTTTTGGAAAGTTGCGCTGTAAGTGTTTTTAGTTTAGCGCTAAAAACTTTTTCACAAAATATAGCTTATAAAATACGTAAAAGATTGATTATATGATGGTATATAATACAAAAATAGAGCTTTGACTATCTTTGATATCCACTTTACACAAATCAGCTAAGTGACAAATAAACGGATAAAGCTACATTTACGTTCACTTCAAAGTCCAAGTCGAAATTGACGTTTCGTAAAAGTGCATTTACATTGGAAATAATATTCCTGAAGAGCTGATACGATTTTGTAATCGAATTTTATTATTTTTCTGAGATATTAATGTAAAATACACTGAATTGGAGCAAGACAATTGTTTAGTAACTTTTTTACGCTCTTTCGTTATAGTTTTAGGAGTTTATGTCTACTCTAGTCTAGGCTATACATGCAGAATTAATCAAAAAATATACGGTTAAAGATTTTTTTTTATTAAAGGATAAAAAAACATTAGATTCTTTAAATAGTTGGATGTGTAAAAGTATTAAAAATTTTATTAACTAAAATAAAAAGTACAACTTAAAAATTTGATATTTATTGAATTTCTGCTTCGCATCGGCAAGCTCCTTGCTTCAATCTGAAGTCAACTTTCAAGTTGAATTTTGTCTATTGTATATGTCAGCATACTAACAAATTCGAGTTGAAATTGAATGTAAATGTAGCTTAAAGCTGCACTTACATTCAATTTCAACTAGAATTTGTTATGAAATTGGCTTGTTTGGCAAATGGCAGCAACATGGTGTCATTTACATTAGACAAAATTCGAAGTGCACTTCAAAGTTGACTTCAGATTGAAGGAAGGAGCTTGCCGATGGCAACCAGAAATTTAGTAAATGTCAAATTTTCAAATTATAATTTTTATTTTAATTAACAAAAATTTTTATACTTTTACAAGAGCAATTATTTAAAAATATAAATGCTTTTTATCGCTTTAATGAAAAAAAAACTTTAATCGGATATTTTTGGGTTAATTCTGAACGTATAGCCAAGACTAGAGCTGACATAAACGCCTAAAACCACAATTAAAGAGCGTACAAAATTTACTAAAAAATCTTGTTGCTCCAGTATATTTTACATTTTTATGTTGGAAAATAATAAAATTAAATTACAAAATCTGATCAGCTGTTCAGGAATATTATTTCCAATGTAAATGCACTTTTACGAAATATCAATTTCAACTTGGACTTAGAAGTGAGTGTAAATGCATCTTAAGTCATGTGTTGGGATGCCATGTTGCCAAGTTTATTTTTACGGTACAATTTATAAAAGAAAAACGAAATCAAACTTTGGTAACTATTACACCATGACCGATTTTAATGAGTTTTTGTATAAAAGTGAATTTTGGGGTCCTGATCACGAATCCAAAGTCAATTTTTTTTTCGGTCACGTTTCATTTTGAGTTATTCATCGTCAAAACTCATAAACCTCCTAATGGCAATTTACTTTTTTCTTTATTAAGAATAGCAGATTTCTGTATGAAACTACTACAAACAACGTAATAAAAACGCACTTATTTGTAAAACACTTTTCTAGATGCTTACTATAATGTAAGTTTGGCAACATTGTAAGATAGCTTTCCTTAAAACTGTCATAATAGGGAGTTTTCGCATCTAGACCCTAACGCCCGGATGCAGAAAGCTTAATTAAAGTTTGTTGTCAAGAATGTTTAACGGAATGTCAAATTTGACAATGAGTTCCTAGATTTCCATAATAAGCTTGTCAAATCTGAAAACTCGATTAAATATTCTAAACAGCAATTAAGTTTTGTGCAACAATTTATTTCGGGGAGAGGTTCAAATAGTAAAATCTCAGGAAAACTAGCAAGAAACATAACTATATCAAAATACATATTTCGGTGGGAGGGTCCATAAATATTACACCTATAACTATATGTCTAGTACCTGGCAACATTTTTGTAAAAATGTTAGAGTAAAGTAACTTTTTGAACTCTGACAGAGGATCGGTGGTACATCTGGCAGAAAGTACTGTCGATGGTTAGTACTTGTGCAAATTTTGACTTACCTACAGCTATTTGTTTAGTACCTGGAAACATTTTTGTAAAAATTTTGAAGAGTAAAGTACCTTTTTGACCATTACCAGAGGATCGGTGGTATTTCAGGCAGAAAGTACTATCGATGGTTAGTACCTGTGCAAATTTTGACTCACATATACCTATTTGTCTAGTATCTAGCAACTTTATTGTAAAAATGTTAGAGTAAAGTACCCTTTTTAACAATGACAGAACATCGATAGTACTCCTGGCAGAAAGTACTATCGATGGTTAGTACCTGTGCAAAGTTTGACTTATCTACAGCTATTGTCTATTACCTGGCAACATTTTTGTAAAAATGTTTAAGAGTAAAGTACCTTTTTGAACATTGACAGAGGAACGATGGTACTCCTGCCAGAAAGTACTATCGATGGTTAGTACTTGTACAAATTTTGACTTATCTATCTATAGCTATTTGTCTAGTACCTAGCAACACTTTTGTAAAAATGTTTAAAAGTAAATTACCCCTTTGAACATTGACAGAGGATCGGTGGTACATCTGGCAGAAAGTACTATCGATGGTTAGTACCTGTGCAAATTTTGACTTACCTACAGCTATTTGTTTCGTACCTGGCAATATTTTTGTTAAAAAAAATAAAGAGTAAAGTACCTTTTTGAACATTGACAGACGATCGGTGGTCCTCCTGGCAGAAAGTACTATCGATGTTTAGTACCTGTGCAAATTTTGTCTTACCTATAGCTATTTGTGTAGTACCTGGCAACATTTTTGTTAAAAAAGTTAAACAGTAAAGTACTTTTTTAACATTGACAGAAGATCGGTGATCCTCCTGGCAGAAAGTACTATCGATGTTTAGTACCTGTGCAAATTTTGACTCACCTATTTCTATTTTTCTAGTACCTGACAAGTTTGTAAAAATGTTAAAGGGTAAAGTACCCTTTTGAACATTGACACAGGATCGGTGGTACTCCTATACTGTGGTACTATCGGTAGTTAGTACTTGTGCAAATTTTCACTCGCCTACAGCTATTTTTTTAGTATATGGCAAAATTCTTATAAAAATGATTAAGAGTAATCAGTAAAGTACCCTTTTGAACATTGACAGAGTATCGGTGGTACTCCTGGCAGGAAGTACTATCGATGATCAAAAATGTACCAATTTTGACTCACCTATAGCTGTGTGTCTAGTACCTGGCAATTAGTCAGGCGCAGTTATAGGAGGGGTAATTTAAAAGTTTTTAAACTGACGACCAAAAAAAAGTAGACACTTTCATATAGCACACAGGCTTATACCAATCTTCTTCGTACAATGTAATATTATGTGACGTCAATGTTCAAAATCCGTAGACGTAAATTTTAAATGATTTTGTAATATGGGGGGTAATTATCCCCATTACCCCCGCCCCTTCTATACGCGCCTGCAATTAGTCATTCTAGATCAGCAAGTTAGACACACCTATAAATGACAGAGCCAAAATGGTTATTTGACAACTTGAATTCCAAAACTACAAATATAGCAACAAACCCTTGTTTAGTACCACATTTTAGATTTTTAACATTATGTTCGAACTGTTTATTTTATTAAATAATACTAAAATTTCTAGACACATAGATAATCTTTATTTCAATTATATACATTCATCATTCATGTTTCCAGAACATTACAACTACAAAATCTTAATATTTTAAACTTTATGGTACTAAGGCACACATGTAAACTATTTAATATTTATAGATATGATACTGACCAGACCAGTGCTCACATCCATCATTTAAATCTAGTCCGCATTATTTAACTATTTAAAACTACAATTTATACTATATACAAACATTAACGCAACCTAAGCAACATCCTTAATAATTTTTCCATTTTGTAAAAGTATAAAAAATAAAAATATTCATTGGCAACTACGAAGTCATTTTTTTTTACTATGAAAACGTACGAGAAGAAACATACAACCAACAAGGTCTGAAAACGACTAATTTCACATGTCCTTCCTGGGAAATTATTTCCACATTCACATAGTAAAATTCTATTCTATTACCCAAGTTTTTTTAAAGGCGGTTGCTCCTTCAACGCTAGCGTGAACGAATCGGAGAAAAGCCGATTCACGTTAAATAATAAAAACGTTGAAGGACTGTTTTTTTGATTAAAATATTTAACTCTAAAATAATTGAAGCAAATATTTAAGATAATTACATACCTCAACATGTAGACTAGTCTGCCTACGGAATGTTTCGATACATAATATAAATAATATTATTTAAGCAAGCATAAGAAATTATATCATTTACGTTAAGCTTTTATAGAGACACATAGTAGTTGTACAAATACTTTCATCCTATCGGGACTCATCAGTGCGCCGATCATAAGAGAGAAACATTAAATAATAGAAAAGAATTGACTTCAAAATTTTAAAATTTGTCAATTTGTTTGACATGTAACCTAGATATGAAAAAAATGATAGTTTGCAGCCATCTATAATGTTATTTTTTATGTATCGAAACATTCTGTAGACAGACTAGTCTACATGCTGAGGTATGTAATTATCTTAAATATTTGCTTCAATTATTTTAGAGTTAAATATTTTTATTCAGTTGCGAAAAAGCCAAAAAAAATTTTTGTTTGTCAATCTAGACGCAACAAATAATCTGAACACATTTAAAAGTATAGATTGTGTTAAAAAATCCTTGTTTTAATATAGACTCGCAATTCGGTTGGCGCGCTTTCTTTACAGCAAACCTCACCAATCCTAACCTAACCTAACTTTCAATTTCAATCTATGTTTTTGGCACTGCACTTCGCAACTTGCCAGATTGCTCTCCGCCCGGGGCTTATTTAGAGCTGGAGCGACCCTTCCAGATAATTTACACCTTATTCCGGTTTGGAGACGTTGTCGGTGGGATGTCCGGATAGCGAGCTCTGAGCTCCCGGTCACCCCTTGTATTTCAATATCTTTAAATTTGTCTTTCTTAATAAACTCTTCTAATGCATCTTGGCTTCCACTAGATGCCCCTTGAGAGTACTACTGGTCTCACGAGATTTCTTTTAAGCTATCCCCTTACCCCTCCCACTCCCGCCGCATAGCGGCCATTACGCTAATATTCTGTGTAGAACTGCGGCAGACGAACGGGATAGAATACAGGGAACAACTAGGCCTCACACGTTCACAGCGTCTGCTCCCTTTCTAGCGGGGCCGTTAGTTTCCGCTCTGAGCGTTTGAATCTCCCGCTTATCCCCGAAATAAAGCAGCAAAACCGAACACGTGGAACCACTTATGTTAATAGGACAGAGGTCTACCTTCGACGAGACGAACCGGAAGACTGAACCTAACTTTAAGAGAATAAGTACTCCAAATTTGTATTAATTATATATTTAGTTAAAAAAAAAAAAAAAAACCTTCGCCTTGGTCGGGTTTCAAACCCACACGGGCCGAGAACCTACCATTGCACTACCAAGCTTCTCGACGAAAAACATATAAATAGCTTATATTAGTTAGCGTGAACGTTAATGACGTCACATGTGGTTTGGCGTGAACCAACATTTAGAAAGTTCGGTCACGTTAGCGTGGAAGGAGACAGCGTTTTTTAAATATAACACCTCATTTGGATATATTTGGAGCCAATGTTAGTCATCAACACAGTTGATAAATTATTATTCATTATAAAGCTTTTAATAATAATAAAAAACTTAACTGTTACACTTATTCTATTACATACATAGGAAGATCCAAAAGAGGGTAAAATGCTTTATAAGTATCTGCATTGTTATCAAGACATACAAAAAAATGTTAAATACAAAAATAACTAAAGATTTTTATGAATAATAATACAAATAACAAAGATATATGAGAAAACTATCAAAAATATTCATATTTTTAATGTAATGACCTACATTTTATTAAATTT
Organism: Kuschelorhynchus macadamiae; assembly: GCA_030620095.1. Taxonomy (NCBI): domain Eukaryota; kingdom Metazoa; phylum Arthropoda; class Insecta; order Coleoptera; family Curculionidae; genus Kuschelorhynchus; species Kuschelorhynchus macadamiae. The sequence goes on from JAUTXW010005370.1 coordinate 954,002, forward strand.
TTAAATATCTCCAAAATTGTTATATTTTTACATAGAACATGTTAGGTACATAAAATTTGCTTAGTTTCATTCGTAGATTCAAAAAGTTTACTTACTTTTACTGTCCTTTGGATGACCCTGTACAGGGTGTCTGGTTATATTTTAAATGAGGTATACACGCTTAACTATTAGAGACATCGAAAAATATTTTATACAAAAGTTTTATGGTTCTCTGAACTGTCAGGATCTGCAAAAAAAAGCAAATGGCAATTGGAAAGTAAAAAATTCAGAATAGACTTTGTTATTTTAAACGGGACACCCTGTATATTACTTCAATAAATGGGCATCTTTTTGCTGATTAAAAAAATACCAGGCTTGATACCTTTACCTTTAAAGACAACCGAGAAATTTGACACAAATCCTGCCAGAAGGGGCAATGTGCTGAAAAGAAAGAGAACATTAGGGTTCTTAGCAATTTTGAATTACTAAATTCCCTGACTTTTCCAGGTTTTCCCTGGCAAATTCCAGATTATATTTTGGGAATTTATATTTCTTATAAAAAAGCCAACAAAACTAATGAAACTAAACTTAAATGTAATTGTATAAGAAATATAAAATATTAAAGAAAATGATGTAGTAATAGAACAAGCAGAGTTACTTTAACTAGAAGAGGTATACATTTTTAAAAGAATATTCTGTTCTATTTAAAATTAAGTAAAACAAGCATTTACCAACAAAAAATTAATATATACTTGCAACATGTAATTATTAAAAATTAAATTTAAAAAGATTATAGAAAATAAGTATATTATTTTTTCTTTTTAGTTTCTACATGATAAAGTTCGCTTTCGGCTCTTTTTTTTTTCGAGATCAATTTATTTTTCTCTCCTTTTTCGGCGATTTTGGTTGTCAAGGACATTTTGATAAATTTTGTAGGCATTTTTGACACACACCCTCATTTTGTCGGAAATATTAACATTTAATGCGCCACATATTTGATAAATTGCGTCATATACTTGTCTTTGGCAGATAATGGACTCCACAAACAGATTTTCAACTAAAATATTTTTATTTAAGGAAAACCCCAACTCAACGGTAACGTTTCCATGAGAAAGGATCAACATTAACTTAATAACATGCCAAAATTTTTAAAGTGGTCATTTTGTCCCTAGAAATTGTAGAAAAATTTAACCAATCGAGTAGTTTGATTATATGTTTTACAAAAATGTATAAATTCGGTATCTATTAGAAGCTGGCTATACTGCTGACGACTTTTTTCAGCAATTTCTGCGGAAATTAGTTCTTTTCGTACAAGAACTATATATACTCTAATATATTTTGGGCTCTTATATGTGAAACTCCTTGATCAAGCATGATGTTTGGTTTTAAGCATGTTTCATATATAATAAACTTATATTTAAGACAACGTTCTATTAACTTCTTTATATGATTTATCAAAAATGTCTGACATTCTGTCAAAAAATAAGTCCTTTTAAGGAACATTTAGGTCTTTTAATGCTTTTTTTAGTGGCAAAACCAGCATCAGTCTTATCAAGTTGGTAAAAGAATATCTTTATCAAAATTTAATTTTAAAATTCGTTGGGAGACCTTTTTATATAACTTGTGTGTTTAAGATATTTTTGGAAAAAAAAGTGTATGTAGTCTCCATAATAAATAAATATAAAAATGGCTCAATAATCTCTAAAGTACCTAAACTGTGCCAAAAAGTTAAGGATACTAAAATTTACAACTCGTTATTTAAAAATGTCAATAACTTTTTGAAAACTAACCTTTTTTTAACTTTTAGAACAGAAGTATCTAACTCAATAGATTTTTCTGTACTTTTTGGCAACTTTCGGGTAGCTTGCTCCTTTGGCTTAATTAAATATCTGCAGCGTAATTCAAAAAAAACCTTCAAGAATAATAAAGTTTAAATATCTACAGGTCCGAAAAAATGATCTAATCATTTTTTACTAGGCTAGTACCACATATTCATGAAGGGATATAACTTATTTCTCTTAAATCCCTTATAAAAATAGTAATTTGCTTTCTTTTAATGTGTCAAAAAATAATTTTAAATTATTATTGATTTCATAGAATTGCAACAAATAAAGAACCACCCAATAAATAGTCCAAAAATTGTAATAATTAAAAAAATTATCTTATCTCTTTTTAGGGGAGAGTTAAAATTATAATTCTCGTTGCTTATTGCGGGTAATATATAAACCATTCAGCGCGCGTGTCAACTAATTACTTCTTAACAACTGATAAAAAAAGACTCGGGAAATATTCAAGCAAATTCAGCTCAGAAGAAAAAAATCTATCAAGATGTCTGGTTTAAAAACGCGGAAATGAATAATTTTTTGTTATGCACAGTGGTAAACCTGTGTTTTTTTTAAATTTTGAGAGGCTTTATTAACTCAACGAAAATATAGGATTTTATATTAAGAGTTTATTCTATTTAAATATATATAGTAAACAACAGTGGCGGCTTGTGAGAGAGGTCAATACACATAAACCACAAAGAGTCATCTGAAAAAATCAAACAAACGAAACAATAAAATGCCTTTGTTACTTCGCGACCGCATATCCAGGCACATAAATCGTACATATTTCTAGGAAAATAACGATTTATTTCTTTGTTTTTGTATTTACCGGTTTGCTGAATTTTAAATTTCGGCAAAGGTCGACTACTGGTCTTAAATTCGAGTCGTTTCTCAAAGTTCAGCTCGCCAATATAATTGAAAACGGATTATAAAGTCTTAATATTCTAAAACACTGTGGCTACCTTTATTTAAAACATTAATTTAAACCACAAAATAAACAAACAAAATGTAAAATCTTCAAAATAAAATCTATAAAAATACGCAATCGAAACCATAACCAATCACACGATCCACATTAAACACATCAACTGACAAAAATAGTTTCCTCTGCGCGGCTGTTGACCCAAACTTTGCCAACGTAAGCCGTATTTTATCTATGCGCCCCTATGCGAATTTGATCGGGGACAGTTGGCAAAAACTCGCCTCCGTTTATAACTACGAGGTCGACGGGGGCCGCCAGCCGTGATCGATTCCAAATGAAACGAAACCTCTCCGGAGATCGTGGTGCGAGGCATCGATAGTGTCGTGGAATTAAGAGAACGGTCAACGGGTTTATATGCTTAAAATAATAGAGGGAATTTCCAAATTTAAAAAAAATTGAAAAACAGGGTTATTCACGCAACCCGTTCATTAAAAGTTTTTGATGATGCCATTTAGATAAAAATTTCAAATTTTGGGATTAAGGTAAGGTCAAGGGGTACTTCTTTTTTGAAATATTTTCAACTTCCTGTCACTTCCGGTTTAACCGGAAGTTGATATCAACTTGCTTATTTTAAATGGAACACCCTGTATTTTATGATATTTTTGGATTCTACGGAGAATTTTAATGCTATTTTATGTAGCATGCCCTATACCTAGGTTCAAGCGTTCTTAAGATATTTGACCTTGAACCGAAAATGAGCCTTCGGGGTACCAAATTTTAAAATCTCATATTTTTGTAACTTTTGAAGACATAATCTTCATATTTTGCAGACGATCGGTAAATGATCTTAGGTTTCTATTTTTTTTATTGACTCTGTCTATTTTTATATAGGGTGTTCTAAATTCAGCGGCAAACATTCATATTTTCAAAGCCGCTAAAGTCCGTTTTTTTTAATGGGACACCCTATAACTTTATGCACTATCAAATGTAGAATTTCATTTTCTATCGAACTGTATTAAGGTTCCCTATACCTATTCGTAACCATTTTCGAAATAATTGGGTTTTATAAAAATATCGTATGTATTTGCTTAAATGTTTATATGTTCCAATGGTGGCCATGGAAAAACAATTGAGATCCAATATGACAGATGATTAGTATGCGTTATTTATCGAAAGCTGTCAGTGATAAATCTAAATCAAACGCTGATTCTCAATCTATTTTATATTCAAGGAGAATGTTATAAAATTTTGGAGAGAACGTGTCGTGTGTTTAATGAACGCCACCCTCATTTGCCGCCAATGAACAAGTCAAAATTCAAGAGGATTGAAACGAACTTTTTGCGTTTTGGCAAGGTTAAAGTTACAAAAAATGTTCCGAAACTAGTGACAAATGCCGAGGATGACGTAATAAACACATTAGCTTATTTCTACGCAAACCCGCAAAGTTCAATACCGTCTGCAGAAAACGATTTTTCTTCTTCATGTGTCCAAAGAATCTTGAGCGAACATCAAATGCACCCTTATTCCTTCCAAAACGTGCAAGCCTTGAAACCTGGTGATGACGTCCGACGAGTAGAATTTTGCGAATTCATGTTTTTGAAAATTCAAGACGACCCTCAATTCCTTTCAAAAATATTTTGGACCGATGATGAAGCGAAATTTTCTAGAAGAGTAACAAATAGAAGAAACGAACATTTCTGAGCAGCAAAAAATCCGCCCGCTTTACGCGAAACGCGTTCTCCAAGAGAGGTTTAGCTTCAATGTTTTCGGTATAGTATTAAATGATCAGGTGCGGTACTGTATTTATGAAGACAATTTAAACAGTGATAAGTATTTGGAAATTCTACGAGGGACGGTTTCTGAATTTATAGAAGAAATTCCTATCAGTGAGCTGCAAAATTATTGGTATCAATTAGATGGGGTACTAGCACATAATTCCGCTGCAGTTTATCTCCAAGTATCTCGAATTTTTGAAGATCGCTGGATTGGTCCCAATGGCCCTTGGAGATGGCCCCCGCGATCGCCTGATTTAACACCCCTAGATTTTTATTTATGGGGATTTATCAAAGGTAAAGTCTATGCTTCCCCAGTAAATAACCAACAAGATTTACTGGACAGGATACGAACAGCTTTTGCCGAATTAGAAAACGGACAAATTCAACGGGCCACAGCAACTGTACAAAGAAGAATTGAAATGTGTCTTCAAATGAACGGACAGCATATAGAACATTTGTTATAATTCAATTTTATTATTTTATTTATTTATTGTTGATTGTTACATTGCTATAATTTTTAAGTTCACTAAAACAAGTGTAGAACAGTCTCGAACTTAGTAGATATGGTTAAAAATAATGTAAACAATTTATTATATTTTTTATAACTTTAACTTTTCCGAAAAGAAAAAATTTCGTTTCAATCCTCTTCAATTTTCTCTTGTTCATTAGCGATAAATGAGGATGTTTTTCATTAAAAACATGGCACGTTCTCTCCAATATTTTGTAACATTCTCCGCGAATATAAAATAAATTGAGAATATCAGCTTTTGAGTGTTATCTTATTTTAATTTAAAAGTTTCAAATCAGCTGTCATGTTGAATAGAAAAGCACAACAATTGTTTTTCCATGGCTTACTACGGGAAGGTGTAAGCATTTAGCAAATACATATGATAGTTTAATAAAAACCTGATTATTTCAAAAATGGTTACGAATAGGTATAGGGAACCTTAATACAGTTCGATAGAAAATGAAATTCTACATTTGATAGTGCATAAAGTTATAGGGTGTCCCATTTAAAAAAACGAACTTTAGCGGCTTTGAAAAAATGTTTGCCGCTGAATTTAGGACACCCTGTATAAAAATAGACAAATTCAATAAAAAAAATAGAAACCTAAGATTATTTACCGATCGTCTGCAAAATATGAAGATTATATCTTCAAAACTTACAAAAATATGAGATTTTAAAATTTGGTACCCCGAAGGCTCATTTTCGGTTCAAGGTCAAATATCTTAAGAATGCTTGAACCTAGGTATAGGGACATAAAATAGCTACATAAAATATAAAATACAGGGTGTTCCATTTAAAATAAGCAAGTTGATACCAACTTCCGGTTAAACCGGAAGTGACAGGAAGTTGAAAATATTTCAAAAAAGAAGTACACCTTGACCTTACCTTAATCCCAAAATTTGAAATTTTTATCTAAATGGCATCATCAAAAACTTTTAATGAACGAGTTGCGTGAATAACCCTGTATATGAAATCAAAAACATTTTGACTTTATGCTCAAAGTGTTTACCATTTTCAATATTTTTTAGGTCTAGTGGTAAATTCTTATATAGTTTAATACCCTGGTGGAAAATAGATAAATAACCTACCTTTGTTTTAATTTGTGGCAAACAGATACACAGATATCTCGAACATATGCAAAGCTTAAGTTAGACTTTTTTTGTTTATTATTTATATAATGAATATATAACAGGATTTTATAACTATAAATATTTTGTAAATTAAGAAATCTGTCTAAAGAATACAACAGATGAGTTGGATATCTCAATGGTAGCTTAAATACATTTTTGAGAGCCCTATTCTTAAGAATCCTCACAGAACTTAATACTGAATTACCAGCTGTACCCCAAAGTGATATTAGGTAATGAAGGTGACTATAAACATGAACATAGTAAAGCTGTTTTCGTATTCTCTGATTTAACAAGTAACCAACTCTATATAGTACTCCTATAAATAGTGAAATTTTTTTCCTGACATGTTCTATATTGAGGCCATAATAACTGTCTACCAATGTAAAGTTCTAAATATTTAGCAACAGAGACATTTTGTAATGGTTGATTTGCAAATATGATGGGCAGATTATTGTTATTAACATTTCTATGATTCAGGAACATACAGTGTGTCCCAGATTCGCTTCTCTATACAGGGATCTTGGCTCCTATTATACCTACAGCAAAGGTTAAATGGGGAAAGTTTTATAGGAAACTTATTGTATTCGATATCCGGCTTCAGATTTACGATCGATCAATTGTTTTTGGAAATATTGGAGAAAAACCGAAAATAGCGGATTTCGTTTTTGGCCAGTATATCCAGAACGGTAAATTTGACAGCTGCCAAAATGTAACATTATTCGGACACATTTTTAAGACAAATAAGATGGCGTATACGACACGTCTTTATTGTTTTTTGTTAACTCGCAACCCGCCTCAACTTTCATTTTTCTTATGGCCGCCATATTGTATTTTTCGATTTTTGGAAAGAGCCTAAAATTTCTAGTCTAGAGATATCTCACAAGTGCATTAAAGATTTTAGTATCATCGAAATATTACACTTCGTAAAGTTAGGTTTCAGTTTTTTCTAAAGAGGCCATGATTTAAAGTAATGTTAGCTCTCAATGCTTTGCTAAGGAGGCCATGATTTATCTGTAACAAAATTGGATTTTGACTTTGGCGTTAAGTTAAATAGTTGAAAGTATCAAAGCTGTGTTTTAATAAGAAGTAGGTACGCTTTTATCCTAATAAAATCATAAATCTGACACATAAATTGTCAAAACCTTTAGAAAATGGCCGGCATTCCGTATTCAAATGAAGAAAAGGTTGACATGTTAGCTCTGTACTTTCAATCATACAGAAACGCCGACGTTACCTCAGCAAGGTATTTGAAGATGTACCCCGAACGACGGCAGCCTCATAAAACCCAATTCAGGAAAATCTTAGTTAATTTAATTAACCATGGTGCCTTCTAACAACCTAGAAGCGGATACAATAATAACAATGAAAATCGAGACAGAAACATTTTACAAGCTATCAACGAAAACCCTAGTGCATCGGTAAGAAGTGTAGAACAGGAAACTAATGTGCCAAAATCAACAATACAGAGAGTTTTAAAAAAGAATAAGTACCATCCATACAAACCCATAATAGTACAAGGACTTAAGGAAACTGATTTTCCAAGACGACTACAGTTCTGTGAGTGGTATACTAGGAGATATAATGAAAATCCTGATTTTGTAAATCATGTCTTGTGATCCGATGAGAGCAGGTTCACGAATTGTGGAGTCTTTAATAGACACAACCGTCATCATTGGGCTGTGCAAAATCCTCATGAAGTGGCAGAGAGACGTCTCCAGATCAGATTTGGAAGTAACGTTTGGTGTGGGATCATTGGTAAGTTAATCTAACCAATTTTTTTTAAATAGGCACCAAATGATGGTCAAATAATAATCTTTTTTTTTCGTTTAGTTATTTAATGATACTAAAAGAGTATAATCTAATAAAAAAAAAGTAAAACGTTCTACTCTAGTCAGTCAACTTACTTTTTTGATATTGCATTACATTTTTATTCAATCATTTTGTATTGTAGTTTCGAAGAACCTATCAAAATAGAATTGGGTTCTATAAATTTATTAACACTATCTAAATTTTCTGCAGATTTAGCTAATTCTCTAAAATTATTTTGATTGTCTGAATTTAATGATTTATTATTACCCGAGAAGCCGAGTTCTTGCGTTATCAAAAAAATACCATATTAATCAAATGTCGAATTATTTTTCGATTTTCATTATGATTTATAGAAACGCGTTCAGCTGTATTTCCGAATAATTTAAATTTTAAAGCCCAAGGGGTTTGTTCTTCTGATACTTTATGTTTTATTAAGGCACGGTGTACTTCTTTAAGATTATTATATCACTGAAATAAATTGATTTAGTATTTCCGAAATCCGAAAATAATTTATTACGGCTATTACTTCCCGCTAACCAAATTTGTTTTTCTTTTTCATAATAAAGCTGAATAGGTTTAAATTGCATACAAGCTCATTCATTATGGGATGTTTCGATAATTATTTTTGGAAAGAAAATATCTACTTTTTAATAAAGATAATTTTCCTTTTATAATTTATAGTTTCTAGTATCACCCGGCCGACCCTGCCGCCCTTGACTGTTGGGCACCTATTTATAAATCATTAATCATTTCAGGAAATCGACTTATTGGACCATTTTTGTTTGACTACAATCTAAACGGGCAGAGGTACCTAGAACTTTTGCGAAACCAGGTTGTACCAGCCTTAAGAGCTATTCTAACAGAAGATGAATTAAGAAGAACTTGGTTTCGACAAGACGGATGTCCGGCTCACAATACCATTCAAGTCAGGAACTTCTTAAGAGAGCAGTCTGACGAAAGAATAATTTCTTTAAATGGTCCAATATCTTGGCCTCCTAGATCCCCTGACCTGTCGCCCTTGGATTTCTACCTCTGGGGTCACATGAAGAATGAAATCTATGAATTTGATCCCCCGTGACCATAGAAATCCTGAGACAAAGAGTTCTGGACACATTTAGAAATATTAACCGAAATACACTTACCAGGGTTGTACGAAAAACAGTCACCAATTGTCAAAAATGTCTCGATGCAAATGGACGTCATTTTGCAGATTTGTAAATTAATGTAACCCACTTACAAAGTAGTTAAAGCTCATTTAGATTTTTTAAGTCGTTATTTACGTTCATGTTGTATTGAAAATTCAATGCGTTCAATACATTACTTACTTATTAATGTAATCTTGTGACAAATAAATCATGGCCTCCTTTAAAAACAATGAAACCTAATTTACGAAGTGTGATATTTTGATGACACTAAAATCTTTAATGCACTTGTGAAATATTACTAGACTGGAAATTTTAGGCTCTTTCCAAAAATCGAAAAATCCAATATGGCGGTCATAAAAAAAATGAAAGTTGAAGCGGGTTGCGGGTTAACAAAAAATAATGAAGACGTGTGGTATACGCCATCTTATTTGTCCTAAAAATGTGTCCAAATAATGTCACATTTTGACACCTGTCAAATTTACCGTTCTGGATATACTGACGAAAAATGATATCCGCCATTTTCGTTTCTTCGCCGATATTTCCCAAACTTATTGATCGATCGTAAATCTAAAGCCAGATATCGAATGCAATAAGTTTCCTCTAAAACTTTCCCCATTTAACCTTTGCTGTAGGTATAATAGGAGCCGAGATACCTATATAGAGAAGCGAATCTGGAACACACTGTATATAAAGATTTTGCAATATTCGCTTTTAACTTATGACTGTCTAACCAAGAACTAAAGATACTGAGATCGTCTACGATAGCAGATCTTATCAATTTAATATTTTTCCCAGAATACACTAATGTCGTGTCATCTGCAGAAAGCTTTACAATACCCTGCAGGGGAAGTTTACCGATGGAATTAACATAAACTAAAAATAACAATGGCCCTAGGATTAATCTCTGATTCTAAAGAATTATAAGTAAATTTTTTATGGTCGACTGTGAAATGCATTCTGCAAGTCTAGCAAAACAACCCACTATCTATTTTACTCTGAATATCAGAAATTAAATCAATTGTTGCTACCTCAGTGTCACAATTCTTGAAAAAACCATATCGACCTTTACACAAAAAGTTTTTACGATGTTTTGTTTGTTGTGCAATGAAACAATTTCTGTTTTAAAAGCATACAATATGAATTTACTTATAGACCAGTTAAGAAAAGATAAAATTAAAATATTCATTACCGATTTAGGAAAACAGCAACATATGTTAAAGCTAGTTTTATATTTAGTTCCAAAATAGCGGAAATATCAAAATCACTCTCTGATGGAGAGTTTGTTAAAGTGAGCTTATCGCGATGTACTGTTGGACGTATAGATATGATGGCTAGTGATATCAAAAAACATTGACTGATAGATCGGCTGGTTTTCAAGCATTTTCGATTGTTTTGGATGAGAGTACCGATTTATCTAACAGATCCCAATTGGCTATTCATAGACGTTTTAAAAAGTCTAAAAAACAAGCTATCCAAATTTTGTTTACAAGCTGAAAAAGGTTAATTTTTAAAAAAGTTATTAAAACACAGTTTGGTGGAGTACTGTGTGTCATTTTTGTTGTTTTTCTTCATTAATTCTGTATGTTTGTAATAAATTTCTATATTTGCCATATAGGTCTACAAAACTCTGTACTTGGCAATTTTTTTCAAAAGGGATTTATAAAATTATTCACACGTATAAATTCCATTGTTGCAAAAGATATTGTGTACAACTAACAGCGGATTAAGAAAATAATTATTAATTTACGGATAAATTGCCTTTGTTTTGACATTACTGTCTACTTCCTTAATCATCCACCAAATCAACCATATCCCAAAGTCGGTGTAAATTTTGAATTTATGGTAGACCCACCACAAATATTTTATGAATATAAAAACACTGACTGGTGGCATCAGAAATCAACCAGCATAAGTCGGTGTGTTTTTGGATTATAGATGATATGAATCTACCAGAGGCACGATAATTTTACCAAAGTGTTTTTATATTTATGCTGGTTGATAAATATCTGATGCCACCAGTCAGTGCTTTTATATTCTTAAAATATTTGTGGTGGGTCCACCATAAATTCAAAATTTCCACAGACTTTGAGATATGGGTTAATTTGGTGGATGAGTAAGGCAATTTATCCACAGAGTTGTACACAATTTTTTTTGTAACAATGGAATTTATAAGTGTACAAAACAACAAAAAAATGAAATTATAGGAAAAAATTGCCAAGAAGATGGGTGAATATAGAAAAACTGAATTCTGTTGACCGCTATGGCAAATATAGAAATTTGTTACATACAAAATTAATAAAAAAAAAACAACAAAAATGACACACAGTATTCCACCAAACTGTTGCATATTGGAAGGGCCCAACACCAACACTGATTGATTTTGAATGACATGATCCCACCACTGCTCCAATCGACCACACCAAAATGGTGAATATAAAAATGCACCCGGTATAAAAACACTGGTGGAATTATGGTACCTCTGTTCCTTAACTTTTTTTGCACACTACAGGTTATGTTTCTGAAGTGTACACTAAAACAAGATTAAAAAGGGCGAATTTGATTACTAAATATAACCATAAACAACATATTAAAGTAAACTAATTACTTTTCAGTCTTAGCTCATTTTCATCACGGCCTCAAGAGTCTTCAGGTTTTTAAGTTTCTTTGCAATGTAATGACCGAGTTCTTCAGATTGATTTTTTTCAGGCGACATAATGAGCCGCCTCCTTAGTCTAGGATGAATATCCGATTTGCGTTGTGGTACTGGTTCTGGCGTCTTCTCCCTTGAGGGTGCCAAAAGTTTCGTCCTGAAACAAAGATAAATTAAAGTTTTGAGACTCTCAGTTTTTTTATTGCACCCAACCACACACAGAAGTTCCTTCGTACAGAATTCCACTGTCCACTATGTACAGATTACACAATTTATAAAGGCAACTTATAGAAATCCTATACCTGTAATTTATGTATTTTTTTATTTTTAAAAGGTTATCTGTGCATAGTGGTATTCTCTACGAGGGAAGGGGTGGGTAAATGCAATTATTAGTTCACCACATTGTATTGCAATATAGGATTTGCGCTAAAATTTTACCAGTTTGTCCCTGTGTCACAAGTCTGCAGGTCCCGATGGTGTTCCTAACAGAGTACTAAAATTTTGTTCTATCACCTTATATCTCCCCCTATTTTACATTTTCAACAAATCCCTAACTTCCGGAGTTTTTCCAAAGACATGGAAGCTTTCTTATGTCTGTCCGATTCACAAATCTGGCAGTAAAAATGACGTAACAAGATACAGACCACTCAGCATTCTGTCGGCAATCCCTAAATTGTTTGAACAGTGCGTTGAAAAAATTGTGTCGAATATATTTCATCAGATTGTGATCAGTCAACAGCATGGGTTCACAGCCGGTAGGTCTGTTGACACAAATCTGTTTCTCTTTACAAATTTTATAAATTCATCATTTGAAAGCAGTGCAGAAACTCATGCAATATATATCGACTTCAGTAAAGCCTTCGATAAGGTAAACCATAACATCCTTCTTTCAAAGCTCGCTAGTTATGGTGTTTCTGGATCTTTACTTTCATGGATGAAATCTTACCTTACTAACAGAATGCAGCAAGTCAAGATTGATGGCTATCTATCTTAACGTTTCCATGCATCTTCCGGGGTACCTCAAGGCTCTCACTTGGGTCCCCTTCTTTTTAGCTTATTTATCAACGATTTCGGATCCTTGCTCTCCTCAAGTTTTCTGCTTTTCGCTGATGACATGAAATTGTATCGTCGGGTGACGTCCACTCACTACATGATTATTCTACAAAATGATCTTAATATTCAAAATTCAAAATTCTTTTATTGCCATTCAGGTTAAGCATAACATTGGGTCGTCACAAATACTAAACATATAAATATAAATTAAACGCTAAAAATATAAATTAAAAGCAGACCACATACACACGGACACACATTCAACAAACACACAAATTAAAACTAATACTTAACAGAAATATAAGCTTAAACTAGGATTGTCAATGACCAGACTAGGTTATATAGCATGTCTTATCTGACAGTATTCACATTGATAATTGTAATTAATATGTTTTGCTGTTTGATGTATGAAATATTCTTCCAATGAATAAAAAGGATGGTTTCTAAAAAAGTCTCTAATTATTGCTTTAAAGCTACTATATGACTTAACATCCTTGATAATTTTTGGAAGTGAATTAAATATCTTAATTCCCATATAATGGGGTCCTTTCTCATAGAGTGTTGTTGAGTGTTTTGGAGTATTAAGATAATCTCCATGTCTCCTTATTATATTACTATTTCCTATAGAATCATTACTTCTAAATTCCTGTTTGTTTTTATATACAAAGCAGCACATGCCATACAAATAAACAGAGTACAGGGTCATTATGCCCAATTTATGGAAGAGCGGTACACAGCTTTCTAGATAGCTTGCCTTACACATTGTTCGAATAATTCTTTTTTGTAATAAAAACACCCGGGATGCAGTCTGAGGATGAGTTGCCCAAAATATTACACCATATAGGAGACGAGAATGGACATAAGCATAGTAGAAAAGCAAGCAAGAGAGTGTTCACTTACAACATCTCTCAGATAAATAGCTATAAATAGCGTAATTTGCTGATGAAAGTCTTTTACATACAAGGTCTTCATGGTAGTGGTAGCTCAATTTGTCATCTAGTTCAAGACCAAGAAATTTTAATGTTTCAATTTGATTTATTTTTTGATTTCTAATTCCGATAGAAAGTTGCGAATTGGTCGAAATATTGTTTCTATTTTTAAACTCCATAAAGTTAGATTTGCTAGCATTAAGCAGAAGTAAGTTATTTTCAGACCAGTCTTGCATATTTTCGGCAGCTTGATTGGCTAATTGATAAGCGAGAGCTGTGCTCTTGTTTGATACAACAATTGAGGTGTCATCTGCAAACTGCACTACCGATATATCATTTCCACCCAGTCTGATACTCAAATCATTGGAAAAAATAAGAAATAAGAGGGGTGAGAGAAGAGATCCCTGTGGAGCTCCTGTGGTGATAGCAGTGAAATCAGACTGATAAGTAAAATTCATTATGTCATTTTTCGTGCTTTTTATTTGCACAGCCTGTGAACGATCTTGTAGAAATGATTGAATCCACTAACACCTCTTACACCCAGCCTCTCAAGTTTATCAAACAAAACTTCATGGTTCATTAAGTCGAATGCTTTATTGAGGTCAAAGTAAACCCCCAAAGTAGTCTTACTAGAGTCGAGAGACTCCATTACTGATCTAATATGGCCATAAAGAGCTGTTTGGGTGGATTTATTATGAAGAAACCCATGTTGAGAGGCACTAAAAAATGATATTTTGTTCAAAAAGACTAGTAATCTTTGATAGAATGTCCTTTCTATTATCTTGGAGAACGCTGAAGGAATGGCCACTGGCCTGTAATTCTCTAAATTACCTCTTGTTCCTTTTTTATGTAGGGGTATGATTTTGCTTTTCTTTAAAATATCAGGAAATTGACCTTCAGTGAAAGAGTTATTAATTATATACTCAAGTGGTTTACTTATTAAGTGAGATATATCTTTTAGAATATTACATGGAACTTCGTCTAGGCCAGCTGAAGTTTTTGAACAGGTTTTGTTTATTATATTTTTGATTTCACATTCGTCCACAGGTGCCAGGAAAAAAGATTTTTCACTTGTAGGTATAAACTCAGGCTGATCTCTTCTCACATTCCCACCACTTTGCAGTGGATTTTGACTGAAACAAGTATTAAACATATTACATATTCTATCAACATCGGTCACTGTTTCATCATTACACTCTATTTCATATGAATTAGTATAGTTCTTTCTTTTCCCCGAGACATGTTTTATGATATTCCAAACAGTCTTGTTTGTATTATCGGATTTTAAAATCCTATCATCAAAATGTTTGTGTATTGTATGTATGTATTATATACGATTGGTGTCAGCTTAATGACATGTCCCTCAACATTAACAAGTGTTGTTATATAAGATTCAGTAGACTCATCGATAAAGATCCTTTTCAGTATTACTTAAATAATGTCCCTTTATCTGAAGTTTCTGTTATAAAAGACCTTGGCGTATATTTAGATACTCGGTTAATGTTTACTGAACATTTTGAAGTGGTCATTGGTAGGGCTAATAAAATGTTGGGCTTTATTAAGAGAGCTACTAGAGACTTTACAAGTATATGAACTATCAAAATTCTGTATACATCACTAGTCCCACATCAATAGGCTCGAGAATGTGCAACATAAGTTTATAAAATTTGCAAGGTACAAACTTTTCCAGAGTGGTGTGTGTCTCAGTGATGACCAAACTATGACTTACTTAGACTTAACTACTCTAGTTCGTAGAAGGGAATACTTTGATGTCTGTTTTGCCTTCAATATCCTTAACTAAGACATAAAAAGCTCAGAATGTCTTCAGGGTTTTTATTTACACATTCAAAATTACCGGACACGAAGTAAGTCTCTTCTGCACATTCCATATTGCCGAACTTGGTACTTATTATTTAGTCCAGTTAATAGAATATCTGCTAATGTCAATAAATTCTATGAAGGTCTTGACTTCTTTAGTTTAACGTAAGACAGATTCAAGTCTCAAGCTAAATGAATTATCTTAGGTTAGGTTAGGTTAGGTCTGTAATCTCTGTGTAATCTTCAAATGTATTTTTTATATACGTAAATAAATAATATTTTGGTACTGAATTTTTTAACATTTTATTACGTAGATTCTGTGTAATTCTGTTATATTTATCTATTACGTTACTTTTGGACCTGTTTTATCATTGTATATCCTTTTTTTCATTTACCTGTTTTTCCCAGGGTTATTTGACTTGATACTTTTTTGACGTTATTTGAAAATTCGTACCATATGAAATGTTTAGCATTCTGTAGTGTACATTTCAGAAGGGCCACAAAAAAATATGTTACCCCGCGGCATTAAATCTGTATATTTTACCTACTTAAATAAAAAAATATTTCTTTAATGTTAAAGCACCTCAACCTATTTTGATACTAAATATATTCATTCAATAATGTAACAAAAATTTATCCAAAAACACACAAACTAGTAACTACATTCCATTTAGGATGTTGCTAATTCCCAAAATCCTAAGAAAATTCCACATAAATCTCCATATATCCAGAAAAATCGCATAAATAGATACTTACACATCTGGGATTTAAAAACCTTGTAAAATTTTTTTCAAGTGATCCACCCCACCTCTCGATAATTTTATAATACAGTTAGAAAAGTTTAATAAAACATTTTATAACACTAATTCAAATCGCCTAATAAATTTATTTTTTTCAACATATTTTTTGCACATTACTGGCTTAATTAATGACTATTTATATGATGCCAGTTCTAAAGTCAGGTGATCAAGTAAGTGTGACGTATACGGCTTATTCTAGGCTGCGGGACGAGAACTTTATCAACTTAAACACAATTCAGATTTGTACATTAGACCCCTGTTACTGATTTATAAATAGATTCTTAAAATGCGTACCTCGTTTAACTGGTTAACTGGGAAAAAAATACGAATTAGACTTAATCAATTATTTCACAACCACCAATCCACTATCACTCGACTAACCAATAAAGATTATACTAAACTAATAATAAAATAAGTTACGAGATTAGGTTCTTGTGGATGCAACAACGTTATAGAGTTGAACATAGAGGTGGTAACGGCATGTCGATATTTATTTTATCTCAATAAGTATAAAAAATAACCACCAGCTGAGGAATTTTATTGATACGCATTTTTTCTTATCACCCTCCCTTGGATCCACCCTTGATTGAAATGTGTATGGCATTGTTTTTTTTTTGTGTATATTATCTTGTGTTAGGTTTTCATTGCGATTGTTATAATAGATATAAATCCTTTTTATCATTTTTTCTGGAAAATGATTAGCAATCAAGGTCTCTCTAACTCTCTTAAGGGTTACAGGACGGTATTCGGGTCACGTTAAGATGATAAGATACCAGGGTCAGTTAGACCAATCACAAAACTTCTTTTTTGTTTGCATAAATGGTGAGAATTGAAATTAAGATATCATCCAGACCAAGTTTCTTTAGCAAACTATTTAGTTGTTAAATTATTTTCTTGTCTAATTATTGTAAGGTCGAGAAAATTTATTTTGTTTTCTGTATCAACTTCAAGAGTTGAAGTTTCGGGTGGAAATTATTGAATGCGAAAAGTAGCTCTTCTATTTTATTTTCTGGCACTGATGCTAAACGATCATCCACATATCTCTTAAAAAAATTCCATACCTATTTGTGCGATTGTAGGAAACCTTGATTGCTAATAATTTTTTGGAAAAACTGATAAAAAATTTCAAACAAAGGACTTATATCTATTATAACAATCACAACGAAAACGTAAGACAAGATAATAAGCAAAAAAATATATTGCAATGCTATACATATCTCAATTATCTGAAAAATTAAAACATATCTTAGGAAAATATAACATAATTGTGTGTCATAGGGCCAAGAACCTAAT
Source organism: Kuschelorhynchus macadamiae (assembly GCA_030620095.1). NCBI lineage: Eukaryota > Metazoa > Arthropoda > Insecta > Coleoptera > Curculionidae > Kuschelorhynchus > Kuschelorhynchus macadamiae. Next base: position 971,639 of record JAUTXW010005370.1, read on the forward strand.
AGGCTCCCTATTTACAAAATTAAAAACTAAAATTCCTAAAAATAAAAAATCCAGTCTTGTATATGAAATTCCTGATTTAAACTGCCCTATGAAATATATTGGTGTGACAACCCAACGCTTAGAAAATAGAATAAAAGGACATAAATATACAAAGAATGCATCCACTACATTACACAAATATGAAATAAGTACAAAACACGAATTTAATTTTTCTGAAACCAAAATCATTGATGAAGATAATCAGTACCAGAAATTAATTATCAAAGAAATGATTCATATAAAAAAAGAAAAAAATGCAGTACCTAAATGACAAACAAGACATACAAAATTTAAGTCAAATATTTAGCCATTAATTTTAAATGTAGTATATAACTGTGAATGTGAGTTCTACTCTAAGGTTTAAATTCAAAAATAAAGCAAACAAATTATCCTCACAAACGAATAAATATCAAGTATTTTCTTTAAATTAGGTTCGTGGATTGAATTAGAAAAACTTTCATTGAAGTTCGCCTGTCCATTTCAGGTTTTCAGGTTAATTAGTTAAAATAGTATAGTACATACCTTGAGAAAGATGTTATTTTGCCTTGCTTGGCAGTGCGGATATGTTTATATATATATATATATATATATATATATATATATATATATAATCTTAGGGCGAACATAAACAAGATGGCGTTAACTGAAATATGTCAAAAACAGAACAAGAAAAAACAACAGGATAACGTTAAACTCTAAATGAAACAAAGGGAACGCACCTTGCATGATTTTAAGAGGACGCGGTCAGTTGAGGACTAGGAGAATTATAAAGCTTGAGAAATTTCACTGTCTTTAGTACAAAGGGAAAAGCGTCAATATTTGAATTCTAGTTGTACAGAAAGAGACCCTAGAAAAACTTGGAAATCTTTAAGATCATTCAATTTATGCTCTGGTAAGCAATATAGTATTCCTATAAATTTGTCGGATCCAAATGAAATCAGCGCATATTTTGGTAAGACGATATAATTTGCGCTATTGATAAAAAACTGTATACTGCATTAATTCTCCTAGACATTTCGAAGGCTTTTGATACGGTTAATCACGTACTTTTATTAGCAAAGCTTAAATATTATGGGTTTTCTCAAGCATCGATTGATCTAGTTGAATCATATTCAACTAGATAAATTTAAATTTTATTTAAATAGATTTCAAAAAATTGTTTGCAATGACACATTTTCAGAACAAGTTCAAATATACTCAGGTGTACCACAGAGCTCCATTCTTGGGCCCCTGTTTTTTATTATCTATACAGCTAATATTTTGTGTTCATTGAAACACTGTAAAGTTCAAGCCTAAGCTGATGATACACAAATATATTTTCACTTTAAACATACTGATTACGAAGATGCATCCAATTTAATAAATGAAGATTTAAGTTTACTAAAACAACTTTCTTTGGAGCACAACTTAAAATTAAATCCTTTCAAATCTTCACTAATGCTTTTCGGCCCAAAAAGCGATAAGCAGTTTTTGAATGAGAATCTAAATATTGGTCTCGATGGAGTCAGGCTCCCAATGGTTAACTCTGCCAAAAACCTGGGTATTATATTGGATACTGAATGGCGTTTTAAGGAATATATTAAATCTCCAATTCACAAGTCATACTTATCTTTAAAAATATTATGCAATAGTCGACATATACTTGATTTCTCTTTACGCAAAATGCTTTGTGAATCACTTGTTCTATCAAATTTTAACTACCGTGATTTTGTGATGGACCCTGTCTTGATTCAACAGACAAAAGTCGAATTCAGAAAGTTCAAAATACCTGTTCACGTCTTATTTTGGATCTAAGAAAATATGACCATATCTCTCAAGGAGCTGAATTGGTTGAAAATGGAGAACCGATGAATACTTCACTTGGGTAATTTTGCCATAAAGATCTTAAAAAACCCTGTATTACCTTTGTCTATAAGAAACAAGTTTATATTTCTTGTAAATGTTCATTCAAGAAATGTCAGATCTATCAATAAGATAACAGTACCCCTTCACCAGACTGCCATGTTTCAGAGGTCATTTACTTACAATGGTATTTATTTATTTATTTTATTTATTTATTTAATGTACTCAAAATTTTACAATTTGTAAGGTATTATATATAAAAATTTAATGTTTAGAGTACAGGTTTTAAGTGTACGATGAATTCACATGAATTTGTGGGTACACTGATTACCAATAAATCAATATTGTTTTACTAATTTTCAGCTATTTTCCCAAAGTAAAGCAAATTTCTGAGAATTACAAGTGAAAACTTAACTCTAGTGTTAAAGTAAATTAAAGTAAGTTTGTCTGAAACCAAGGAATTATATCACAAATCTTATCAAAATTTTCAGCTATCCATTTAAATATTTTCTTTTTATTTCTTTGAAAATTTAGTGCAGTAACCCTAAAGGGAATTTTATTTGTAATTTTAGGTATTATATATGTGAAATGCCTTTGCACAGATGAGAAACGGGTATTTGGCGTAGTCAAGTTTTTATTCCAGTATGCTCTTGTACCCAGACCATGTGACACGCAATCTTCCCGTGACTGATTCTTGAAATATAACTTCAAACATGTCTTTATATATAGTTGTCTGATATTCATAAGTTTTATATTTCTGAACAATATATTTGTTGGATACATCCGTTTTTTAAACATTATTATTTTTAAAAAGTACTTTTGTAGTATAAATAAAGAAGTCAGAATGTTGTTAGAAGCTGCCCCCCATGCGGAGATCCCGTAGCACAAAACCGATTCCACAAGTGCCTGGTATAACATCCGTAGCACATGATACGGTACTATCTGTCTCAGGAAGTAAAATTTGTATATGTTCTTTCTTAATTTCTCCATAACTAGGTTTACATGCTCATGCCATCTCATATACTGATCAAAGTAGACTCCAAGATATTTAATTTTTTCTGTTTGTTTAATTTTATTTTTACATTTACAGTTTTCAAAATATTTACAACCCCAATCATGAATTTTTATTGATACATTTTCTGGTAGGTTCCGATTTGTCATAGTGAAAATTAAGAATTTTGATTCATCTATGTTAAGTGTTAATAGACTTTTATCCAACCAGCACTTGTTTTTCTGCATAGTCTGTTCAGTTTTTTTTAATACGTTATTCCAACTATTGTCCTTTATTAATATTACTGTATCATCCGCATAACATACAACCCTATTATCACAAATATCTGTAAGGTTATTCACATATATTAAGAAGAGAATCGGTCCAAGTACCGTGCCCTGTGGTACACCAAAATCAATTCTTTTTGGGTCGCTTTCATAATTTTTTATTTTTACTTTCTGCATTCGTTTATCGAGGTATGATCTAAACAGGTCATTAATTTTACCACGTACTCCAATGTTCTCTAATCTTTCTAAAAGAATCTGGTGCTCCACAGTATCGAATGCCTTTGATAGGTCTAGGAAAATTGCCATTGGTTTATGTCCTTCATTAAAACTTCTTGTGATAAATTTCGTCACCTCGGCAACAGCATTCTCGGTACTGCAGCCATCTCTAAACCCAAATTGATGATTGGACATTAATCCATTTTTTTCCAGATAATCCCAAAGTCTCAATTTTATACATTTCTCAACTATTTTGCTAAAGGTACTTATAATTGCAATAGGTCTGTAGTTAGTTTTTTCTGTCTTATCGCCTGATTTAAATATTGGTATTACAATGGCATTTTTGAAGATATCCGGAAAGACGCTTGTCTCGAGAACACTGTTTACCAGGTGTCTTAGAGGTTTTACCAAAAAAAGTGAGTTCTCCTTAACAAATTCCGCAGAAACACCATCTTCGCCACTAGCTACTCCATTTTTTAATGACATTACTTCTTTTAATAATTTGGTTTCAGAAATTGGAGCCATAAATATGGAGTGTGTGCATACTGGCCCGTCGTCAACGGGATTTAGGGGCTTCTCAATTTTGTTTGCAAGTTTCTGGCCTACTTTACAAAAGTATTTATTTAATTCTTCTGCTATGCCTATATTATCTAAAATATCTTTTCCATTATCATCTTTAATTACTTTTATCTCATGTTTAGTATTATTTTCGCCTATGGCATGTTTTATGGAATTCCACATTTTTTTAGGGTTTTTTAGATTGTTATTAATTATTCCTTGATAGTACATATTTTTCGCCTTATTTATTAGTTTTGTTAACCTATTTCGGTAATCCCTAAACTCATTTAGAGTTTGCAGGTTACCAGGACTTCTTGCAGATTTCCTTTTTAACTTGTCTCTAATCCTTATTGAAGTTAATATACCTGATGTGATCCATGGTTTGATACGTAGATTTTTTTGATTTTATTTTTACTTTATTCGTACAGCTTTTAGTAATGTTTTTGATAGTATTTACAAGTTTACCAGCTATTTGATTAGGGTCATTACATTCATATAGTAAATCCCATTTGTAGTCTGATAGTATGTTTTTAATTTTTTGGTAATCTACTTTATCATAAAATCTAGTTATGTTTTTTTGTGATTGAATAACATCTTGCATTTTCATATTAATTACCACTGGGTAGTGATCTGTTAGACCCGAAATCAGTACCATTCCCAGGATATTTTCTATCTTGCTATTTTTATCAATCTTTACGAACACGTGATCTAGGCATGACTTTGATTCACCTGCCACTCTAGTTTCCTTATTTATAACACTTTTGTATCCAAACTCCCCTAATATACCTATATAGTTGTTTGTTACTCGTGTATCTGCGTTTAATATATTAATGTTGGTGTCCCCTGTAAAAATTTCTATGCTGCATTTTTTATAGTTTTTCAGAAAGAGATCGTTTAAATCTTGAATATAATCTTCTGGTTTAAGAGATGGGGATCTATAGTTTGCAATAATACCAATAGATTTTTTGTTTTTTGTTAAGGTTACTCTTAAAAATTTTGAATTTCTTGTACCTATTTTCATACTATTTTCAATTAAACTATTTTTTACATAAATTAGCGTACCATCACACTTATTTATATAACTTTCATTATAAAATACTTCATATGTTTTTATTTTGAATTGTTCTAAATTTTCTATTTTGTTGGTTTCAGACAAAACAATTACATCAAAATTTGTATTTAATGATTCCAAGTATGCGACCAAATTATCAAAATTTTTTGTTATGCTTCGAATATTCAGGTGTATTAAGCTAAAACCGTTAGAAGTTCTTATAAAATGTTCAGAATTATCTATGCTCTCACTCAATACTGTGTCACAGTCCTTATCTAATAAGAAAGATGTCGGATCGTTGAATTTTATTTATGTTTTTCCGATATATTGATATCAAAACCTGATACGCACTGAAATCATAGTCTAGTTTTCGGATAGTTTTTGGCTTTCTCCTAGGTTTAGTCTAAGTTTTCCAATGTCGTCCCGGTTGTAAATCCTGTGGACTGGTTCGTTTTCTTTTCTTCTTACGAAAATACATCTGTCCCTTACCCTGATGTATTTAAATCCATCATTGCGAAGTGATCTGGCATGCAGAACAGTTCCCTTGAGTCCCTTGACAAATCTTCATTTAAAAAAATAAGGTCTGTGTCACTCAGACCGCATTTATTTCCAACTATTTTACCCAACTGTTTCCTTTTTTGTATCAATTCATGTTTTATAGCATAGCAGTGTTCTCTTTCACAGATGTGTTCAATTTTATTTGCGTGTCCTGTAGTTGTATTTCTGGGTTAATATATTTGAGTACCGTCTTTGCTTTTAATTTTATTTCTTCTGGATTATTTCTTATTTCCTCAGCTGTGCTTTTTACACCCATCATAACAATGTTCTTTAATCTATTTTCATTTTCTTTCACATCACTTTGTATTTTAAGCTTCCTTAATTCCTTCTTTATATATTCGTTTTCTTTCTTTAATTCAATTATTTCTCTATTAAAAGTTTTATTTTGTTCTTTTTGTATTTCATATTGTTCGGCATAAAATTTTAGGTCTTGCCTGAGGTCTCGTATCTCATCCCTTAATTCCTTTATAGAGTCTATTACACTAGTTCCTTGATTGTCAACCTTATGTTGGGCTTTTTCAGAGAAATCCATTGATCTTCTTATCTGTTTTTCAGTATGGGTTTTACACTTTTTACAAAGATATTAAACTTTATAACTCTTTACCAAATGAACTTACTTGTCTTGAAGAAACAGTATTTAAAAAACATTATAAAAGTTATTTATTTACGGCTCAGTGCCAACACCAATAAATATTTAATATTATTTTGCTTTTTCACAACCTTATATAATGAAACTTCAACGTTCTGGTAAATTATATTATGTACGTATATTCTTATTGTTTTATATAGTGTTTTGTAGAATTAATATGATGACTCCCGGTTTTTCTTTTTAATTTTGTTTTAAGAAATTAATTTATTGTAACATTGATTGACATCTGCACTCTGTAATAACATATAATTTAGGCAAATATATATTTTTTGTAACATGGTGAGATAAGGTTCAGTAGAGTAGCCTCAGGCTAGACTGCACCTTGGTTCTATCGTAGTTTTTGATATTGTTTTGTAACATAAGTGTTGAATTTATTAATACAAGACGTTTATTATTATTATTATTACTTATATTCTCCTGTAAACAATCACAGTCATGGTCATTTAATGTGATACTGACCCTAAATATTTTGGATTTAAGGATTGTGCCCCACCCTATTGTGCTCTGGCACCTAACCCTTTACTAACAATACTAACCCATTGATATGAAAAAAAATATTAGTAACACATCAAAGAAAATAACAAACTTTACTTTGGCAACACCATTTGCTGGCTGACTAAATGATATTCAGTTTAGATAACGTCATATTATAGGTATTATGTTAGAGAATTATTCATATTCATAATTAAAAAAAACAATTCTAATTCAATAAATATATACTATAAATAAAAAATCTTTCAAAATACACATATATGAATAAACTTAGAACATTGTTGAAGAAAGGTTTTTAATCCTTATAAACTTAATGTTGTTTGGAATAATCAAATTTGTTCATAAACATTTAAAGTCTTTCTATAATTGTACATTAACTCCAGTATAAAAAAACATAACAAGTACCTATCAAAAATAAAACAAAAAAATTTCATTACCTAATAAATACACAGTAGAAAAAATTCCAGTCACACATAATGGTTTTAAAACAGAATTTTATCAAAAATAAACTAAGTAGGTAATTTATATTATAAACAAAATGCATTTTTCCAATTATCTACGAAAATCAAAACAAAAAGAACACATAGGTATACTTGGTATGATTTTTTTATTTAAAAACAAAAATAGTTCCTCCTATATACATCACATTTCTACACTAATAGTCCAATTTGTTTTAAAGCCATGGTCGCCGCATGAGCCTTGGCTTCTTTTTTATTTGCACTAGCAATATTAGGTTTGTATTCCACACCATTTAAAACAACTTTGAAGAGGAAGTTTTTCTTATGGTCTGGCCCACACTCGAATTCCAAAATGTACTGAGGTGCTCCTAACTTTCTTTTCGAAGCATACTCTCCGAGAAGCGATACCGGATGTTTGCCCTGCAGAGTTTTTACTGTCTGTCCACCTTTGAGTTTCTTTTTGCCTTTGGACTGTTCTTCTGTAGCAACCAAACCCTTCTTGTCTAGCTTAACTTCTAGTAGCAAAGGTTCCAAAGTCCCCGTTTTTTCTTTTCCTAACCCCTCTCCTGGTTTCCAGCCCATTTTCTGGAGGAGATGCATACCCATGCCTCCCGAAACAGGAGCTGCAGTCTGTAGCTGATCTCTTTTGGCCCAGGCCTGAAAACCAGATGCTAACTCTGCTTGGGACAATACTTGGGCTCCTGTGGACCCCGTAAACTGACCTAACTGCCTTTTGCTTTTAGCCCAAGATTCCATTTCTTTGTTGGATTTGTACATTTCACTTAATGCTTGCACGTCATGTGGATTTTCTTGTAGTTTTCTCATTGCAGTAAGTCTTTGGGACACTATAGAGCTTATATCCACTATAGGCTGTTCAGTTACACAGGGCACAGAAGGAAATATTTGGGGACCAGGCGGGGCATTGGGTGGTGCTGGAATAAGAGCTGGAGGAGGCTCTGGCGGTAAAGGAACATTTACCAAACTTACTGGTTTTGGAGGAGGCGCTTCTATTGCTAAAGGTGCAGCAGGTACTTCAACAACTTTAGCTTTTACAGGCTCTAGAACTGCAGTTTTCACTTGAGGAGGAGAAACAGGCACCCATTCTTCATTAACTCGATGCTGCTGCCCACTGCTAACTGGAAACTGAATTCTCAACTCTGTATTTCGCTCCTGGGTGGTTTTTATAGGAAGCGGTACTGAGTTTTTGATGTTCATAGTTATTGTAGTGGGCCTATCTTTGATTTTGAAAGGATGATGGAAAGGTTCATCAGTGTCGCTGTCTTCCTTTTCAGACATGCTGGACAGCTCACCCATTTCTTCTTTCTTTGACAAGGATTTGCAAAAATCTGTTAGTTCCTCGATAGTCTTGCCCCCAGATTTTATAGCAGCAATCATCTTTTCTTGAGCTTTAGACCCCAAACTTAAAGCTCCCGGCAGACTTCCTGACTTCATCATGTGAATAGCATTCCTACGAGCAATTTCCAATAGTTTCTTTTTGTCAATGCGGGAAGAGTCTTCTTTTTCCTTGTCTCGCTTCCTTTCTGTAGATCTTTCAACGTCTTCATGGCCTCTGTAACGGTCTCTCATGAGCCAAGATCTGTCTCTTTCTCGGGACCGGTCCCTTTCTCTGGACCGGTCCCTTTCTCTGGACCGGTCCCTTTCTCTAGACCTTTCTCTTTCTCTTGATCTAGATCTGTCCCTGGGCTTGTAAAATCCATCATCTCTGAATGAGCCAGGTTCTTTATCTCTATGTCTACTTCTATGATTATATTTATAGTCATCTCGATACTTATCTTGGTAGTGGCGATCTCTTGACCTAGACCTATCTCTGCTTCTTCTCTCACTACGATATGAACTTCTGAATGAGTCCCTCTCTCTACTATCACGATGACTTCTATGCCTATGTTTATTTGGTTCAGGACTAGCATCCTCCTTTTTTATTTTACATCTCAAATCTTCATACTTCCCTCTCTTTTCTTTACTTGTACTTCTTTCCCTACTATAACTCTTCCTTTTTCTCAATTTATCTTTGTGTTTGTGTTTCTTCTTTTTTTTTATATCTCCTTCAGAATCGGTAATTTCTCCATCTTCGGGTTTAGCCTTTTCCTTCTTGATTGATGAAAGTTGCAAGTCTTTTATGTGAATTTTTTGCTTGGAATCGCCAGAACAATTTTTTTCTTCCGATTTGATCTTTTGTTCTTCTTTGTTGATTTCCAGTTTGATATCCAAAGATAAAGATGTCCCTTCTATTTTAATCTTTTCTTCAGCTTTATCCTTTTCTTGCTTGATAAGCAACTTTGCCAGATCAATTTCGTCATCATTGTCTGAAGACGAATTAGAGGAAGAACTTGAAGACTTTTTCTTTTTCTTACTCTTCTTTTTATGTTTCTTTTCTTTGTGCTTGCGCTTTTTCTTGCTCTTCTTACTTTTCTTTTGAGTGTCCGCACTTTTATCTTTCTTCTCCTTTTTCACGATAACGGGGGGTTCCGCATCAAAAGTGCCAAAAAGTTCGGACAAAATTTGCATAGATGACTTGTTTGTATCCAACATGGCAGGTTTCCCTCCAAAATCGGCATCCGGCTCCTCTTTGGTAGGATTCATAATTGTATACTTTTTATTTTATAGTATTAATAACTGTTTAATGTACCGAGGCTAATAATGCGCTTGTTAAAAATAAATTATACCATATTTACTAATAAAAACTCCGATTAGTTAAAACTTAACCTCAATATATAGTGGCGTTTTTATTTTTGACAGAACACGGAGTACCTACAAACACTCTGCCGTAAGTAGTTAACTATCTATCACTACTCAAAATATGTTGTGTTAAAGAGAGATAAACAGTAAAAGCCCATATTTTTATTCATGCTAACTCATATGCTTCCATTAATTAAAAAATGAAGATATATTAATAAAATAAATACCTGTTATATTCAACAGGTGACCAAGTGATTGGTTTCTTCCTGGGTCCTCTTTGGATAACAAGAAATTCCTCGATGTTGGTTGCTTTGCTGGGGGTGCTCTGTTCCGCTGGAGATTCATTTATCTCACTCAATGCCAATCTTAGAGATCTTCTAGGCATATTCTGAACGTCTTCATGATTATCTTCCATCACAATAGGCTTTCACTCAAACAAGAAAGGGTTCAAAAAACAAAAGGCCAATCAAAAGACGTTACCACCCCTATAAAAACCGTTAGAGAGGGTTGAAACTGCTCAAGCGTACACACGGCTGTTTTGGAACGTTTTAACTGTCTTTTATAACATAAACTACTCTAGTAAAACACACACTGAAGTTAATAAAATATTTTTTTTATAAATTCACTAACATGGAGGCGAGTTTTTCCCGCTAAAGCTAAAATTAGATGGAAAAATCTGGCGGTATTTTGATCAGTGTAAGTGACACCATTATTTCCTTCCCCACCATGTAGATAAGCAACAGCTGTTTTCAAAACATTCCATTTAATTTTCTCTATTCATATACCTCCTGATTTGCTCAAGTGTATTATCTTTATCTTTCTTATGGACTTAAAGGTTACATAAGCGAGAGGAATAGAAGTTCTTAATAGACCATTGACTTGTTTAATTTCGTATGTACCTGATCCGGAGTAACACGTGGGACGCGTATAAGGCAATTTTAGTGGATGGCAGCACAAATCGTGAGAAAGCATCTTCCAAACGAATGAAGCAATTTTTGACAGCTGATCTTGATGGATGTTGCCGTAGCTTCTTGAATCTCTGGTAATATACAGATAAACGAAAACAAAAAAGAGAAAAATTGCAATTTTTTACTCACCTATAATTTAGAATTAATGAAATAATTTTAATTTGTTAATATTAACTGATAATAAACATAAGTAAAGAATATTAGGCTTAGATTAAATTAGGTTAAATATTTAATCTAAGATATTGTTATTATACATACTTGTTTCCAACGGAATGCATGTTACACCAACCAACGCTGCTTTGAATGAGGTCAATGCTTTGTTTACCTGTTTATGCCCTTTAAAGTTTAAAAGTAGCTCACGGATTGATGTGTATAATAATGTTTAAAGAAAGAGATGGAAAATTTATAAACGTTGCTTGATTTGATATTTAATTAAAATATACTTTAAAACACAATAAATAATACATTTCTTCGTGTTCTTAATATAATTTACCAATAAAATGTAGAGTTGAACCGAAGGTTGATTTGTTTGGCCGATGCCTAACTTCGCCACATTTTGTGGTTGTAAATTGTAATATGATAAGCAGAATTTATTTGAGCTTGTTTTTTTTTTAATACAATGGGAAATCTGAAAAATAACAAATTAAAAATAAAAATACTTGTGACTAAAAACTATACTAATAAAAACTCCTAATTTATTTTATTTTAATATACGTTAAACAAAACAACCTTTTCTTTGCTGCAATAAAAAAAAATAGTAGAATTAATTGGCTTTTACCCGGAACTTTCCTCTTAATGGAGTTCCTTATACACGTATATCACACAGCTTTCATATACATTTTTGTATTGTGTCTCAAGTAGCATATATAATCATATATAGGCTGAAATGCTGTAATATTGGCTAATATCCCTATATATATATATATATATATATATATATATATATATATATATATATATATATATATATATATATATAGGTAAAATTGCTAGCCAAAATAAGAGTTTTATTACAGTAGGGGAGAACCTCCTACAGTGGCCAGTCTTTAACAGTGGCCATATCTTTGTAATATAATAAATTCACTTCAGTTACCGTCGCCATCTATGAATTAAAGAGTTAAGTAGTCGTACTCGAAAATACGTCGGTCCACGTTTTGGTCAGTCTCATTGTTTATGTAGTAGAGAGAGCATCGCTTTTTTGGCTGCCGTAAGTTACGTTTACAGGTATGTTTGCTCTTTGTTTATTTCGTAATGCTTTGTAACCATAAGCTGGTAATATTTTTAAAATAAACTGCAGTATATTAGTTATATTTTGTCCTTTTATTTCTTAAGAATAATAGCGTTTGAATTTGTTTTGATCAAAAGTTTAGAAAACGTGGTTTCTCTAACAGTGGCCAGGGTTGTTGTTTTTAACAGTGGCCACTACTAAAGTGCCACTAAAAGCCACTGTAGGTTCCTTTTTTTTTCAGCATTATGGACGAATCAAGGTCCAAGAGATCCAACATTGGAAAAACCAGTGCTGCAACAATGAGAGAGGCTCTTTACCGTATATTTGAAGGTGGTTGGAGTGTTAAAAAAGCGCCCCAGGAATTCAAGATCGCAAGGACCACCTTAAGACGTTATAAATCAAAATGCGAACGAGCGGGAGTTGATGCTGATTTTGCCAACATGGATGTAGGGAGAACACCACGACTTACACCAAATTATGAAGTCAACAAAGTGTTCAGCAAGTCTGAAGAGGAAAAACTTACAGATTATTTGAAGCAGATGGCGAATTTGCACTACGGGTTGAGTACAACGCAAGTACGATTTTTTGCTTATGAATTACCTGTTGCTTTTGATAAGAAGATTCCAAACAATTGGAGGAAGAATAAGTGTGCTGGAAAAAACTGGTTTTATAAATTTATGAAAAGAAATAGGAGCATTTCTATTCGATCTGCTGAAGCAACGTCCTTGGCTAGAGCAATGGGATTTAATAAACCAGTTGTTGATAAGTTTTTCACAAATCTTACCGTTTTATATGAAAAATATAAATATACTCCTGCCCAAGTATATAATATAGACGAGACTGGCCTTACAACAGTCCAAGGCTCCAGTAAAGTTATAGCGACCAAGGGCCAAAAACAAATAGGGAAAATAACATCAAATGAAAGAGGCGCCCTTGTTACCATGATTGGAGCCATCAATGCAATAGGTAACTCTATCCCGCCTTTCTTAATATTTCCGCGGAAAAATTTCAAATACATATGCTTAAAGGTGGACCACCTGGAGTACAAGGTGATGCTTCTCCCAGCGGTTGGATAAATAAAGAAATATTTCATAAATGGTTTCAATATTTTATCAACCACGCTAGACCAACGGCAGACTTCCCGGTTCTTCTACTGATGGATAACCATGAGAGCCATATTTCTCTTGACGTTATTAAAATGGCTAAACAAAATAACGTGCAGCTTCTAACATTACCGCCACATACAAGCCATAAACTCCAGCCCCTGGATAAATGTGTTTATGGTCCATTAAAACGACAATACAATAATGAATGCAATAAGTGGATAACTAACCATCCTGGTCTAAGAATAACTATCTACGATATAAGTGAGATATTAGGACAAGCCTATCCATTGGCTTTTACAACAAACAATATCGTATGGGCGTTCAAACACACTGGAATATGTCCACTCAACAGTGCCATTTATGATGAAAGCGAGTTTATTCCAGCATCTGTAACAGATCAACCTCTACTTCAAGAAAATACCCAAAACTCACCCCATGCAGGACCCTCAAATGAAGGACGTACAGATGTTGAAAATGCCAATGTAACACAAGGAACTCATTTATACTTTTCACCGGAGACTATTGCACCATATCCGAAAGCTACCAAATGTAAGAAAACCACACTAAATAGAAAGAAAAGGAACACAGAAATTCTAACTAGCACCCCAGTTATGGAGAAGTTTCAAACTGAAGAGATAGTAAAGAAAACGGTAGTAAAAAGAGTGGTTTTTCAAGATGAGGACGATTTACCCCTGAAGTATCTGATACCAATTAAAAAAAAGAAAAATAACAAGCGGCCCAATTCCAGTTCTTCTAGTGACAGCGACGATAATATTTCATATGCCTCGTCAACGTGTACCGAATCGTTTGAAGGGGAGGACAATATGACCTTAAATCAATTAGATGACATAAAGGTTAACAGTTTTGTCCTTGGAAGATTTCCTACAAAAAAAACTATCAAATATTACGTAGGTCAAGTTACCGAAATTCATCCTCAAGACGATGAATATGATGTGTCATTTTTACGATACCAGCATAAGAAGTTTGTTTTCCCCTTAGTTCCAGACATTTCCACCATCATGAAGAGGGATATAGAAATTGGGCTTCCTGAACCAAGTGTCACTGGGGGCACTTCAAGGATGAACAATTCTTTTGTGTTTTCTATTGACTTAAGTAGTTATAATGTATCATAAGATTTCTTGTCTCCCGTTTCGTAGACATGTGTTTATACAGTTTGAAATTATTCATTTAGTTCATTTTTATACCAAATAATAAATATAATAACCATAAATAAATCCTTTATTTTGGTTTAAAAAGCAGTGACCATTGTTGGGGTATGGGGTGGCCAGTGTACCTTTCTTTCTCCAACAGTGGCCACATTTTTAAACTTTTAAAAAATATTACTTTTTTTTCCTAATTTATTTTTTTTTTAATTTTACACGTAACATATGGTATAACTAACATTTCCAGGTTTCTATAAATATATAATTAAATAATAAAATGATTGAAATAGTTGAATTACAGCAACATATCTTGAAAGGTGGCCACTGTAGGGGGTTCTTCCCTACCCTTCTCTTTTGATTTTACGGTTGGGTTTATTAGCTACTTTTTGACTTTAAAATCGAGCTTTTTTAGCTGAATTCTGACGAAATTTGAGTAACATTTATTTTCCGAAATTTAGCTAAATAATTCCTCATTTTTTGCCTTTTCTTCGTTTATATGATAAATTATCAGTTGTTTCAAATTATGTAGAAATAATATTAACAGAGCCAATCAGTATAAGAATTTATGATCCAAGAGGAAATGTAAAGATAACAAATCATAGTTTCGTAGAAATACACTAGATATGACTTATTGTGTAAAATATTTCAAGATTGACGGTTGGTAGGAACAAAAAACACTTATGCAGGAACTTTTACTGTTAAAAGAATAGGGGTGTAAAACAAGCGCCCCTTCTTGAAAGTAAAAATTTCGTTGGGAGTTTACTAAGAAAATTGATTAAAGAGTCCATAACGTAACAAACATGCATGAAAATACGTTTTTATAGGTAGAAAGAATATGTTTTTTTAAAGTGTTTAAGTAATGGCTGTAATGTAGTGGTTTAAGTTTCTTAAGAAGTCATGGTTCTTGGGATTAGACCGTGTCAAAATGGAATCACTTTCCGACGTTTCGCCTTCGATTGCATGAGGCATCTTCAGGGATCTTCACTTCACGAGATCGGAATACTGACTGAGCTCGGAGAGATCCAGGCCGGCTATTTATAGTCGACCTGTGTTTAACGAAGCATGACTCGGTGTAACGATCGTTTCCACGTATGATGTAGACTGAAGCCCGCAAGAACTTTGGTTTCTTTTACATTTATGACATGCCCAGTCGAATGTTGGTGTTCAGATATGGCAGATTGTACAATTTGTTTCTTTCTGATACATCGTTCATGTTCATTAAGCCTAATTGATATGGATCGTCCAGTTTTTCCAGAATAAACATCACCACAGGAACAAGTAATTGCATATAATCCTTCCGTTTGAAAAGGAATAATGTCCTTCGGCGATCTCAAACATTGTCCAATTTTCTTGTGTGTGTTGAAGTTTGTACGTATGTTGGACCGGCGAAGTAACCTTGCAATCTTGTCTGTGGTTCCGTGTATAAACGGAAGAACTACATTTCCTTTTAAACTTTTTTTTGGTAAATTATTTATATTTCTTTTTTCTAAATACATCTTCGGTTTGGTTTAAGTATAGTTTTATAGGTTATAAAAGTAAATTTGAAAAAGTGTAATTTTTTAAACTAGCCATTTTTAGTTCAATTTTGAAACAAAAATATGATAATAAAAGCCATATTTTTTCCTTTCAATTTTTGTTTTAAAGTCAGAATCTGGCATTCTTATATAGCTATTATTACTATAATTAAACTTAAATACTTGCTAAAATATGTTTGGTTGGCATTTGGGAAAAAAATGCCTACTTATTAACTATATTCTGACCACGATTTCTATTGATTAAAAATGTCATATTTTGGCATTTTAAACAGCTATTCTTACTATAATTTAACTTCAATACTTACTAGAATATATCTGATTACGCTGTGGCAACAAAACCGACAGATATTTCTACTTTTTGACCATCCAATATTATAAAAAAAAAGTTGGAGGTTTAATTACCCCAAGATAATTTTTGACCAAGTAATTATGCTATCGCCATTCTACATTAAAAACTGCTACTTTTGGAGCCAAAAAATCTAATTTGAAGCAAGCTTTCATGGCTAGAAAAAAAACCAGGAATCATTTGCCAAAATCTGACAAATCTCTGGTTTTTATGCGTCTTTTATGGCTAACTGTTAGGCAAAAAAGCTCATCAGCTAATTTGTGCTACTTGGGGGTCTGTCTAGCCGAAAGTCACTATTCTCTTGAATTTCGAAAGTCACTATTCTCTTGTGCATGCGCACACAGGAATTAAATTTGTTTTATTTACATATCTAACAATTATTTTGATTGAAATAAATATATTTTTTTAAACTCCACAAGCTTTTTTGCGAAGATCTAACATATACAAACATTGATTCACTTACCATACCTACTTAAACAATAGCACTGCTTCTATACTCACGTATACATTTTTTAAAATTTTGCTTTTATTTGTTGTTAATTCATTTTAATCTTAATTTTTTGTAAATTTAATTACATAATCTGTAAAAAAATCAGTTATCACATTTATTATTTACCCTCATAAACAGGTCTTTATTATATAAAATGGATTTTTTTATTTCACCGACCTTTAAAACATTTTGATATATAAAATTGACAAAATTTGTGCAAAATTTCAACTTGCTTGAACTAGTAGTATTTTGATACTGATATTTTAAACATTCAATTAGGCGGCTATTTTGCTTTCCCATTTTTCAGTAGCATAGATTGGAGTTTTATCAGGGACTCTACGGACATCGACAATACTCTTGACAAGTTCTATGATATTGTTAACAACGCCATTGAGAAATATGTACCCCAGAAAAAATATATCGGTTAACAGATATCCTAATTGGTACAACAAGGAACTAAAGAAACTCATAAATTACAAAAACAAACTTTATAAGAAATATAAATATACAGGTCAACATTCTGATTATTTAGCATATTCAAAAGTGACACAAGAAACAAAATACCTAATAGAGTTATGCTATCTAACCTACGTATCAAATACAGAACAAATGATTCCTACGAATATCAAATATTTTTGGTCATATGTCAGCACTTTACGTAAGAATAATGGAATTCCAAGTGTTCTTGAGTTCAATAGTACATCAGTGGAAACCAGGTGCGTGCGGCGAAATTTTAAGAAAGGGAAGCATTTTTTAGAAACTTACCTATTTGTAATGTAATTCGATTCTTCGATCATTTTTGCAAATTCGTCTATGACGTCATCATAAAAACGTCGATGCTCCGACATATTTTGGAGAAGTTTATTTTCAATGGACAACAGCGATGTATGCGAAAGTCTCTCCTGCCCCGCTGAATTTCTTACGAATTTTTTTGTACGTTTAAGTGTTGAAAAATTGCGTTCTACTGATGAACTTGTGACAGGAATTGTCAATACTAATTCACACAATTTCGACACTTCGGTTTACGCATCTTCCAACTCCTTGTCTTTTAAAAATTGCGTTATTTTTTGCGCTAATGTCATCAGTTTCGTAAATCACTTTTAGTTCAGATCGCAGTAACACTCGGTCGAAGAACTGGCCATAATGAAGAAGAAGAGATTTAAACGCATCTTCTGGAAAAGTTTTTCCTTTAAATGCATCAATCGAGGAATTTAAAATCATTTAAACCGTTAAATCTATAGTTTATTTGTTCCTGAATTTGGTCGATTATTTCATAAAGGTCGTCTGTATGATGTTTGAACATCTCCGACCTTGTCTGTTCGAAGACGCTTGGCTTGTGGCTCTACATTTAACGTCATCGTTTTCTTCCAAAATGGGTCAAAGTCATCTCTTTTTTGGCTTAACATGGACTTGAAATCATCCACTTTTTTTAGGCAAAAAGCAATATCATTTGTTTTAGTTTGTAATATATCAAAAACATTGTCCGAGAATGGAAATATATCTGAAAATATGTTCAACAAATAATTAAAATTAAAATCTTGTTTCAAACAGTCCAAAAACCCCCTCGAACTATTTATTGCTTCATTATTTTCTATTATAATCTCAATATATTCACCAAAACATGCACAGTCACAATACTAGAAATATTAACCACAATATACAAGTTATCACAGATTTCCCAGATCAAAAACAGGCATATGTTTCTGTGGCCCTAAAATGTTTAACCTACTCCCACCTCAAATTAAAATGTTAACTTCTAAAAGTTTTAAAACGGTTATTAAAAAATATCTTATTAAAAAGTGTTTCTACTCATTGGATGAATTCTTTACTAATGATTTCTCAGACATGTTGTAATAGAATCATAGTTGTTTTTTGTAATATGTATAATGATTAGCAATGTTTCTGAAGTGTTAAAATACCCTTACTTAAACATTTTTTTTTGACGTACGTAAGCACTGTAGTGTATGTAACATGAATAAATGTTTCTTTCTTTCTTTCAAATAATTCAATCAGTGATTCACGATTTTCGGATACTGTTAACACAAGTCTTCCATTATAGTTCCACCTAGTAGGAGCTACTTTGGGCAATCGTTTGTGGACATTGGAGTCCAAAGCTTGTGTACGTTTTGTTGACTTGGAAAAAAAAAGCAGCCATGCCACTTAAAGTAACGAAAAATAATTTACACTCTTTAATGTGATTGATGGACTGGGATAAAACTAAATTTAATTTATGAGCAAAACAATGGACAAACACAGCACTTGGGAAAGTTTCTCGAACTTTAGCTTGCAGATCCCCTAATTGTCCTGCCATCACTGCAACTCCATCATAGCTTTGAGCAACTAATTTTTTCTCTCCATTAATTTCTTTAGTAACGTTATAAACTACGGTATATAATGCATCTGCTGTACGATTTTCGGACACATTCTTAAAACCTAAAAATCGCTCCTGAATACTTCGTCTGTTTTAACATAGCGTATTACTATAGATAATTGGCTAAAATTAGTGATCAGTTGTTTGGTCCAGAACAATAGCAATGAACCGCGCCTCTCCCATCTCCTGCTTAATCCTTTTTAGAATAATGTTTGCAGCAGCGGAAATTAAATCATTCTGGATCCGATTCGACGTTCCGCGAAAAACGCTAGACTGCTCTAAATTATTTTTTAAGCAATCATCATATTTAGCATTAAACTAAGTAAATCTTGAAAATTTCCTCTATTTGAAGAAACCCTTGTTTCGTCATGACCTCTAAATCCCAATTCGTGGTCCGAGAAAACAAACAACATCGATAAGTTTTCTTAATATTTGCTTATTTTTATCGACTAGTTCATTTTGTTGGCGGTGACTAATTTCCAACTGTTTATTAAGGGCGTGTTCAATTCTGGTTTTGCCGAAGACTTTTTCTTTTATGACGGCCTGCAAATACAGCTTTATGGGAATTGTTTAAATCGGAATAACCAGTTTTATTCCAGAGACCTTTTTCATTTTCAAAAAGTAAACATGGCCAACAAAACAATTTACTTATATTTTCACACCCTGTTAGCCATTTAAATTGTTCGTATTGTGTTTCCGGATAAAAATGTCTAATACAGTTTTTCATTTCTGTGGTTAAATTTTTCATAGGCGGTTTTGCCCTTCCTTTGGAAATTATTTGAAGCTTATCAGCGGAGTTTAATGTTGAAAATCCCTTTATTATTAAGATACGCACCACACATTCACACACACTCTTCTTACTAAATTTGGAAAATTGGAATTTTGGAAAAATTCGTATATTACTCCATTATTTAAGTCAGGCAATCGAGATGATATTTCAAATTATAGAGGCATCTGCATACAGTCTGCTATACCTTAAATGTTTGACTGATTGGTAGCGTCTTCTTTGTCATGGCATTGTAGGAGAGTAATAGTTGATGAACAGTATGGCTTTCAGAAGGCACGATCAACTGTAACCAATCTTGTGGTGTATGAGGACTGTCTGCTTGGCGCTTTCGGGAGAAGGTGTCAGGTAGACAGTATTTACACAGACTTCTCGAAGGCTTTTGACAGAGTCAACCATGGCTTGTTGCTTGCCATGTTGAGGGCCCTTGGGTTTGGTGACCACATTGTTAAATGGTTAAGTAGCTTTTTAACAGAAAGATTTCAATGCATCAGAATTAACAACTACGTTTCAAATCCTGTATCTTCAGGGGTTCCCCAAGGATCTCACTGTGGTCCACTGTTATTCAATCTATTCGCAAATGATATTAAGGGCTTTCTCACCAAAAGTTCCTTTCTCATGTACGCTGATGATGTCAAAATATTTAAACCTGTATATAGTACATCAGATTGTCTTGACTTACAATCGGATGTTAATAACTTTTATTATTGGTCAATTTTAAATGGACTCAGTTTAAATACTATTAAATGTTACTCTATTACTTTTTCAAGAATAAAGAATCCTATCATTTTCAATTATAAAATGAATCAGGAGACTCTTAAAAGAATGCTTTAGGTTAAGGATCTTGGTGTGATATTTGATTCTAAATTGTCATTTAATAGCCATCTTTCTAGCATTGTACAACGTGCTAATAGAAGTCTGGGTTTTATACGTAGATTTAGTGGTGATTTCTCTTATAATATTGTAAGGTTGTTGTATTGTGCATATGTCCGCCCGATATTGGAATATGCAAGCCCTGTATGGACTCCTCTATATAATGTTCATATAAATGAGTTAGAGAATGTACAGAGGAGATTTTTACTTATGTGTGCTTTTAAACTTAAATTGCCCAGTATGGACGGACATACTATGATTTAGTTCTAAATACGTTGAATTTAAGTAGTCTTAAGAATAGGCGATTGCAAACTGATTTATGTTTCCTATTTAAAATTATTAATGGCTCCATCGACTGTGAGTACCTTTTAAGTAAACTATCTTTTCTTACAACACATGTTACTCGGTCTAGCAATCTATTTTACACAGACAGTTTCTCAAATAACTATGGCTTGCATAATCCCATTGTTGGAATGCAGAATCAATTTAATAGATATGACTTACGTTTTGATACATCTCTCCTTAATTTCAAAAAGAGTTTGAGAGAATTGAATTTTTAATATCTATTGGTTTGATTCTTGCATCTGTCACTTTTCTAATTTCTGATATTTAATTATAGATTTCTTAGCGTTGTAGGCTTAACAGTTAGAACTTACTTATAAAATTGCATTAATGTAATACTTTATAAAATGATTAAATCGTTGATAATAAATAAATAAATAAATTCTCCAACATTTTCAACGTTATTACCGACAGCCGAAGTTGGCGGTATTTGCATGTCCACGTCCGTATTATTCTTCCATATCGCACCATGCACGACGCGACGTATGTATCACACAACACACGGATAGCCGTTCAAACAAAGAACCTACTCCAACGATGGCTTCCGCCCCCACTTAAAGCACGCGACTGAAAAGCAAAAATTGCAAACAGCCGGTGGAAAGTTTAATAACCTCTGGCTCGATTCACAGGAAATCAAGCATACAGGACTTGGCTGAAGAGAAGCTAGCGGTCCGCATAGGTTCTATTCGATATTCTATTGTGGCTGGGTCGGAGTCAAGGCCGAATTTATTATGGGTTTGATAATTAAGATAATATTTTAGCATTTTTAATATAAACTAAATTAATGGTTTCTTATTTCAAAAAATACATTTTAGATGATTTGTAATTGTTTTTTGGGAAGCACTGCTTCTTTTGCTTCCATGGACTGCACGCCCCTGTAGGTTAGGTACTTCTAAAAATAAGCAAAAGGAAACATTGAGAGTGGTTTATGAAATGAGAGTAAAATCGCGTTCTTCACATATAGATTCTAAATTATATCCTGATGAGTTTAATCAGTTTTATTGTTCAATAGCTTTTGATTTGTTTAGTAAACTTAGCGCAATAAGAGACTCTAGAGATTATCTAGGTCATGTGAATATTTAGGAATCATTTTTCTTTGTTCCTACAACTGTCCAAGAAATTAAAGACACTTTTAAAGAATTAAAAAATAAAAATGCTGCAAGATGGGATGAAATTTCATTAAAAGTACTTCTTCATTTACCGGATAGGGCCATAGAAGTATTTTCAGATGCTATTAAACATTCTTTTCAGCTTGGCATTTTTCCGAATACTTTTAAATTAGCAAAAGTGTTACCATTACACGAAGGTGGTGATTGTGGCTCAGCTTCAAATTTTAGACCTATTTCTCTGTTGCCTACTCTATCAAAAATAATAGAAAAACTAGTTAAAGTTAGGTTAGCCAGTTTCATCAGCAAACATGAAATATTTTGTGAAGAACAGTTTGGTTTTTGGGAGTCTAATGAAACGAACGATGCAATTTTTTCATTTTTAGAAAAATTATATTTAGGATTGAAAAACAATGAGATGGCCGCAGCAGTGTTTTGTGATTTGTCAAAAGCTTTCAACTGCGTAAATCATCGGATACTGTTGTGGAAAATGGAAAAGTATGGAGTGAGGGGTAGAGCTCTTTTTTAATGATGCATGCTCTGAGGTAAGCATTATTTGGAAATAAATTTTGGTGTACCCAAGGCTGATGACATTGGTTGGGACCTTTATTGTTTCTGTTGTACATTAATGATCTGTCTAGTATCAACATAAGTGGTAAGTTCACATTATTTGCAGATAATGCCACTATTCTTTGGGTAAATAAAGACTCAAATCAACTATCATGAGACATTGGTTGGGACAAGGCAAGGGTAAAAGAATGGACTGATTCAAACTGTTTAACTTTTAATGTGTCAAAAACATGGGATATCATTTTGGGGGTCTTGTTTTCAGTACCTTTTTGATATGTTGTTTGTTTTGCAAAAAAGGCTTTAACTAGATTATGTGTTTTTGTTAATACCTTTTTTGATTTTTTATTGTTATTACTAGGGCCATTATGGTTTTTAAAGCTTTATTTAGGTTATTTGTTTTTTGTTACTATTTGTTTTGTCATTTTAATTTGTTTGCTGACGCCATTATGGATTCTGAAATACTTATATTTAGAATATTAAGGTTTTGACGATTATTGACTGAAATCATTTGTTATAGTTTTTTTTTGTATGTACTTTAATTATATGTTGAGTATGTTAAGACTAATATATATTTTACTATTCATACATAGATTTTTGTATTTTAATATTATCTAGCTACAATCATTGTAATAATTGTTTTTAAGTTTTTACTATAAATTTTAATTTGCTACTGCTTTGTTAATAAGATTTCTTTTTCATTCTTTGGCAATAAAGCTTTTTGGGAATAAGTATGAGTATGAAAAATAAAGGTGCAACTGTTGCTTTTAGGACTAACAATAGCCTTGGTAGATTATATCAAAAACCATAAGACGAAAACCAAGAAACAGAATAAATCTGGTGTTTACAAGTTAAATTGTGGAACCTGTTCAAAATTTTATATTGGACAAACAGGCAGAATGTTTAAAAAAAGAATTAATGAGCATCAGTTTAGTTACAGAAAGCATAAAGATAATTCCAATTACTCTAAACATTTAAAAACAGTAAAAAAATTTACTAGAAAGTATAAAATAAATAAATAAATATTAAAATAACAACACAATATTAAACGATCGATTGGACCTAAATAGGTCCCCATTGTTAAATTTTTATTAGGCTCTAACAGAAAATCCTCAATATTTTACCTGTATAATATCCGCAAAACCATTTCAGGTTATTTATTACCTACAATTTGTGTTACACTTTTAAAGCCCTAACATCTGATGAAGCCACAGTGTTGGAGAAACAATTGTCATGTATTGTATTCTTTATAAAATAAATTAAGTGAAAATTTTAAACAAGTGTTTTCGTTTACTTAGTTAAAATGGTTTCCATCAGGTAACAGCTAGCTATTTTTTTTCTTTTCTTTTTTTTAATGTAAGGATGTAGCCAATGCATGCATCGGGCAAGTGGCCCTTCAGAAACGTACACTACAGAATGCTAAACATTCTGAATGGTACGCATTCGCAAATAACGTCAAATAAATAAATAATGAAGTCAGTAACTCTAAGAAAAAATATGTCAGATCAGTAAACCAAAATTACCACTAAGAAAGATTTTCAATTGAAATAAAATAATACATGATTAATGATAAAACTGCACAACTACATAAACATTACAAAACCAATCCGGTTAACTGCCTTTTCAGCTGCAAAGTGCTTAGTCTGAAAATATCATATTCTGAGAAGTTACGATTGTAATTGTGAACTAGTCGGTCAACAAATGCGCTAAACCCATAATTTGTAAGGTGGTACCTTTCAACAAATAGCTGTGATTGTCTTGTTCTTCTAATAGGCACTAAAAACGGAACTTATCCAAGCAGCACTCTACAGTCAATCCCCCCATTCACCAATTTATGCAAAAAGACCAGAAGTGCCTTCTTTCTTCTAAATTCAAGGGTTTGAAGGCCGCAAAGAAGAGCTCTAGTATTAGATGACAGACCTTGATATGGGAAATGCAATTTATGTAAGAGGTATTTTGAAAACCTATTTTGCACCTTTTCAATTCTGTCGATGTGACACTGGTATGATGGACTCCATATTGTATAACAATATTCTAGAATGCTAGGAACCAATGAGTTATAGAGACAGCCAATTGCTTTGGTATCAGTTACGTGTTTCGTATGTCACTTTATAAAACCCTGAAGTCTAAAACCCTTAAGTACAATGTTATCAATATGTAGATTAAAAGTTAGATTTTCATCAAAGATAACACCTAGGTCCGTGAAAGAACTAACAACTTCAAGGTTTACATGATCTATGAAGTAGGTGGAGGGTATGGTATTAATACATTTGTGAAAACGGAGCACTTTACATTTCGAGATGTTAAGAGAGAGATAATTAGTTCTGCACCATTTGACGAGCCTTTCTTTATCAGACTGCAGAGCATTGGTGTCTAATGAGAAGAATTTTAAGTTGTATGCATATAAAAGACATTCGGAAAATTCGAAACAGGATATTATATCATTTATACAGAGCAGAAAGAGAACTGGACCCCCATGCAAACCCTGCGGGACACCCGATGTCACAAGAATCTCCCTGGAGACTGAACCGCATATGTTGACTTGCTGGCGACTATTAAATAAATACTATTTGATCCACTCAAGATATTTTCCACAAAAACCAATTTGCTGTAATTTCCATAACAGAAGCTGATAGCAAACACTGTCAAAAGCCTTAGATATGTCAGTGTAAATAACATCGATCTGCTTGCCAGCCTCAACCGATGTCACTAAATAGTTTTGAAATATTGCAACATTGGTAGTTGATGAACGACCACGATAAAAACCATGTTGCATACTCCTAATATAGTGTTTTAAAGATTCAAATATATAATCGGTGATAATAGCCTCAAAGAAGTTTGGTATATGTATAAGTAAAGAAATACCTTTGTAGTTCTTCACATCACTTTATCACCAGATTTGAAAATGGACAGAAGGGTAGAAAACTTCCAAAATTCAGGAAAGGAACCCAGATTAATGGATCCTTGAAAAATTATACATAGAGGCTGAGACAATGACTCACAGCATCGTTGCAATAGAATAGTAGGAATTCTATCAGGGCCAGCCTTCTTGGAAGGATCAAGGTCCTTTAGTTTATTAAGATTTCTGCCCCTGTAAAACAATATGTTGATAGTAACTTTCCTGAATAACTTACTGCATCAATTTTACTAAAGTCTAAATTATGGTGGTAAGTATAGCAAGACTGAAAGTGAGTAGCAAAAGCATTTGCGATCTTAATTGATCCAGTGATTTCTTGCCCGTCAAAATTCATAACACTGGGCAGATTGGAGGCCCTTCTTAATTATTCTATCTAACTCTTGTTTCTTGACCCTGTTGCGAATTCTATAATTTTCCTAAATAAATAAGACACACATGAAGAACCAGTAAAATTGATTGCATCTACTAAATACACCAAACGCTTTATTAAAAAATAAAAAAAAACATACTTTAAAATAATTTACACAATCATTTCTAATTCTTTAGCATATTCAATTGCTTGTTCAGCAAGCTCCACTGAAGGAATGGGCTCATGGCTTTTCTTGACTTCTGGAGTGAAATGGAAGAAATTGTCTTTTCCTAGTTTCCACTTTCTCTGAAAATAAATAGTTAACATTTACCTAAAATTTCAATTCTCAATACACAAATACTAAAAATCAAACTAATAGAGAAAGAGAAGAGGAGAGAAAGAGGGGAGGCCTACTAAAAACAATTAAACAGTCACATAACTGTTTTAATAGACTTCTAATATGAGGGTTATACATATTTACTGGATTTTACTTTGAGTTATACATCTTATTCACATGACTTCAAATTGGACGAGAAAGTTCAGTTTTTTACAGAAAGTCTGTTTCAACCAAGACAACCCTGGTTTATGGACACATTAGCCTGCTTAAAAACACTCAAAGAATGAGCTTGGATCAAGTCTTGTAACTACTCTAATGTAATCTGGTCACACCTTCATAAATGGGGTATAGTCGAATGCGGTCTTATCGTGCGGGTCCAAAGGTCAGCAACATTGTGAATCAAATCAGAAAACACAGTGAATACCAAAATGTTGTGTGGTTCTTTTAACGAGCTATTAAATCTCAATGGCAAGCACCTTACAAATATACAGGGAGAAAGAAAATAGTTTTTTTAAATTATATTATGCAATATTATTAAGATAGCCACTTAATATTATTTTATATATTAAATGCCGAGGGACTAAATAAGAAAATTCGCTAAATATGTATTTGGTTAAAATTTTTTGGTTGGCAAAAACAAAAATACACAAAATGGCAAGCGCCTTAATAAAGTCGGAAGGCGGTTCGAATCAGTGGAACAATCAGGATATGTTCTGTTTATACAGCCACTTAATGAAAGTGAGATTTTTTATCAATCACCAAAAATTATGAGCCCCCCTTGACCCAAAAATCTAACCACTTATACAGTGTCATTTATTTAAATGCGGGCCACCTTTGTGCAAAGAAAACTTGTTTTTTTTGTATTGTAATAGTAAAAAAAATTTATTTTGCAAAAATATTATACACTTTTGTTAAAAACACAAGATAATTAGTTATTACTTCCCTCGTGAGATTTTTTCAGATCTTTACGTTTAAGGGTCTCTGTTTTCTCAATTCCGTCTGTCTGTAGGTATGTCTGTCCGTTCGCGGCATAGCTAAAAAACTACTTATCCGATTTCTTCAAATTTCAGTCTAAAATTAAGGGCCATGCATGCGAAAAATACAGACTATATATATATATATATATATATATATATATATATATATATATATATATATATATATATATATATATATATATATATATATATATATATATATATATATATATATATATATATATATACATATATATATATATATATATATATATATATATATATATATATATATATATATATATATATATATATATATATATATATATATATATATATATATATATATATATATATATATATATATATATATATATATATATATATAGAGCCTGTATTTTTCGTTAGCCCCTAGTTTCTGGTAAAGTGATTTTATTGATTTTTATATATCAATTTTGTCTTATAATTAATAAAAAAATTTACTTATTTTAACTACGCTTTAAAATTGGAACAAGTATTCTATAATTATTTATTTATTGCCTACAAAATTACAAATGTACTAAAAAAGTAAGAAAAAAATGGTGTCAATTCTAATAAAAAATTTTTTAAATTAAAATTCACGGGCTAATATCCAGGAGCCAGTGGCAAAAGCTGTGAGAATCGGTATAAGGAATGTACAGAAACTTGTGCATAAGAAAAACATAATTCACTTCACTTTCACAAATCTTCTGTCTTTGGCTTTTTTCGTTGTACATTTCTTAATGTTCTTCGGTAGTAAATTATGCTTTTTTTCATGCACAATTTTCTGCACAGTTCTTATACCGATTCCCAGAGCTTTTGCAACTGTCTCCTGGATATTGGCTGGTGAATTTTCATTTTCGTAATATTTTATTACATTTAATACCATTTTTTTCGCTTGTGGATGCAAAAAACCCAAAAATTGTTTTCTATTACTCATTTTGTCACTGACTTGTCAATCTGACTTTGAAGTGACATCGCTCAAAGAGTTTTGCAACTGCTGGTATTTATATGTTTATCCTCTTTTTTCATATGAAAATATCATAGGTCTATCTAATTCATCTTCCGAATTTTATGCGGAGGATATGATTACACGTAATAAAAGAAAAACAAACTTGAAAAGTTTGTAGTTGATAAATCGTATGACCAGCACGATAACACTGCTTTTGACTACATCTCTAAGTCTAACAAATCTTCCCCGATAATTTTTTTATTCCAGATGAAATTAACTTGCATTTTGTTGGCTCTTCTCATGCTCTCTCGGTTGATGATGATTATGTTGAGCAACTTAGCAACTCACAGTTTGGAAACTGTAGACTCGAACTTACACCCTGCACTGTCGACCAACTTAAACTATTGGTTTCAAGACAGAAACCACATACTTACGGCGCGGACCCTATCTCAGCTAAAATGCTACAACTCTCCTTGGAAATAATAGCAGCCCCGTTAAATCACATTATCAATGTATCTCTTTTGTCTGGCAAATGTCCCCTTACTCTGGAAAACAGCTTATGTGAGACCAATTCCAAAAAGTCCTTCCGAGCCAATAACTTCTCTTTATGATCTTAGACCTATAATGCTCCTCTGTGTCCCTTTAAAGGTTGACGAAGGAGTCTTAAACGAACAGCTTTATGACTTGATAAGAGTGGAATTCTCCCAAAGACTCACTCTGGTTTTCACAAGGGGATTTGGAACAATCACGGCACCGAGCCATCTTCTTGATGATTGTCTGGTTGCTCTGGATGATCGGAAGGTGGTCTCTCTTACATGTTTGGATATGTCCAAGGCCTTTGCCTCTGTTAGTTCTGAATGTCTTCTGGGGAAACTGAAAAACTATGGCATAAATGTCCACAGTCATGATTGGTTGAATAGCTATTTCCATGGACGCGAACAACAAATGTATCGGATTCTGCTCAAATAACTTCCGGGGTTCCTCAGGGATCAATGCTGCTACCCCTTCTGTTCTCCATTGCTGATTTACAGTTTGCGCCTAAAATGTGCAGTATTTATTTTTAAAAATCAAAGAAATTGTCCATATTGCTCAAAGAGACCTAGTTTTAATAACAAACATAGAAAAAGACTCCAAGTCTCAGTCTCATTAAATTATAATTTTACAATCTACAACAAACATGACACGTGATTCGCCCTTTCAAGCATCATCAGACCTACAAACAACAGAGAGAACCTTAGTAAATAATCACACTCACAAATCCTAAAACGATAACTTACAAATAGAATATAACACACTAACGCACAACAAAACAAACAACTACTTATACATATTTGACGGACATTAAAATGAGGCTAAGTCTCACGTGAATAATCAAAATAAAATATTAAAAAAGTATTAAAAAAGATTCATGTCTCTAGGCGGGATCGAACCCAGACCGCCCGAGCGAGACGCCGAAGCATCCACCCACAGACCACTGGACGAGTCGAAGAAAACAACCAAAAACTCTCACTCTATGAATTAATGGATGAAATGAAGGTTGCCTACAATTATTATTACATTAAATTGTTAAATATTAGGGTTGGTTCAAAAATAAAAACATCGTTAACGCAAGTGAGAATGGGACTTTTTATAGCTTTGGTTACTCCATTTTTTCTAGAAGGTCAAGCTTTTTCCCCTTCGGACATTCATGTAAAACATCAACGTCAGAAATGGAAAATTCATGAGCTGACTCCAACAAATGATTGGCAAAAGCTGAAACAGTCTCATTTACATCCGTATTTCTAAATTTGTTGACAATGCTTAAATGTTCTCTCACCCTTGCGGAAATTGTTCGACCTGTTTGTCCCACATAGGTCGAGGAACATTCGCTACAATTTAGTGCATAAACCCCAGATCTGGACAATTTATCAGTTGTGTCCTTTGTCCTTACTAAATGTCTCTTGAGAGTATTTACTGTTTTGAATGAAATATTGACATTTTTAATATTTTTAAAAAATTTAGCCAATAGGAGAGAAATACTTCCGAAAAAAGTAATGCACTTGAAAAAATTTGTCTCATCGCTAAGTTTTGAATGTATGACAGTATAGAACATTTTGTACTTGTTTACAAATTTATAATATAATTTGGTGATTTACTCCAAAGGAAAACCGTTATTCATAGCAATCTGCATTATAATATCACGCTCCTTATTAAACGCTTCCCTTGACAGTGGTAAATTACACAACCGATAGAAAAAAGGAGTTGAACGCGGCGAATTTATGTGTGTAAGGAGAGTTTGAAGCATACTGAATAACATTATCCGTGGGCGATGTTTTCCGGTAAACCTCAAACTCTATCCTACTGTGTTTCCGCGATAGTAAAAGGTCAAGAAACGGTAGTTTTCCCTCATCTTCCATTTCCAATGTAAACTCAATTTTAGGATGCAAAGAGTTAACGAATTGTAAAAACTCTTCCAACTGATTTCTGTTAATAATGCATTGTGCGGAATATCAACGTTTTTCAGGTGATTGGCAAAGATATTTATTGATTCCCCATGCTATAAGCTTTCAGCTTGGCTAAATAGTTCTTAGAGACGTAACGGGTTTTCATAGCACAAATTCTACCAGGAATTCCATCGACATTGCCAACCACCTGAAAAACGTTGATATTCCGCACAATGCATTATTAGTTTCATTGGATGTCAAGAATTTGTTTCCTAGTGTGCCTCCCGCAAACTGTATTCAGTTGGTAAGGGATTTATTGGCGAGATCTTCTTTGCCACAGTTACTCGATGATGGCCTCACTTCTCTCCTTACCTTAGTTTTAGACCAAAATTTTTTCAAATTTAATGGACAGTTATATAGACAAAGGTCTGGGCTGGCTATGTGTTCCTGTTTGTCGCCATTTCTGAGTGAGGTTTTCATGAACAATTTGGAAAACAGGCTTATGAATAGTTATTTTGCCTCCTTTCTAACAGCATATAAAAGATAAGTGGGTGATATTTGCATTGTGTGGTATGGCAACAGAAATCAGTTGGAAGAGATTTTACAATTCGTTAACTCGTTGCATCCTAAAATTGAGTTTACATTGGAAATGGAAGATGAGAGAAAACTACCGTTTGTTGACCTTTTACTATCGCGGAAACACAGTAGGATAGAGTTTGAGGTTTACCGGAAAACATCGCCCACGGATAATGTTATACATATGCTTCAAACTCTCCTTACACACATAAATTCGCCGCGTTCAACTCCTTTTTCTATCGGTTGTTTAATTTACCATTGTCAAGAGAAGCGTTTAATAAGGAGCGTGATATTATAATGCAGATTGCTATGAATAACGGTTTTCCTTTGAAGTCCATCACCAAATTATATTATAAATTTATAAACAAGTACAAAATGTCCTATACTGTTATACATTCAAAACTTAGCAATAAGACAAATTTTTTCAAGTGCATTACTTTTTTCGGAAGTATTTCTCTCCAATTGGCTAAATTTTTTAAAAATATTAAAAATTTCAATATTTCATTCAAAACAGTAAATACTCTCAAGAGACATTTAGTAAGGACAAAGGACACAACCGATAAATTGTCCAGATCTGGGGTTTATGCACTAAATTGTAGCGAATGCTCCACGACCTATGTGGGACAAACAGGTCGAAAAATTTCCACAAGGGTGAGAGAACATCTAAGCCTTGTCAACAAATTCAGAAATACGGATGTAACTGAGACTGTTGCAGCTTTTGCCAATCATTTGTTTAGGTCATGAATTTTCCATTTCTGACGTTGATGTTTTACATGAATGTCCGAAGGGGAAAAAGCTTAACCTTCTAGAAAAAATGAAAATAACCAAAGTTATAAAAAGTCCCATTCTCACTTGCCTTAACGATGTTTTTAATTTTGAACCAACCCTAATATTTAACAATTTAATGTAATAATAATTGTAGGCAACCTTCTTTCATCCATTAATTCATAAAGTGAGAGTTTTTGGTTGTTTTCTTCCAGTCCAGTGGTCTGTGGGTGGATGCTTCGGCGTCTCGCTCGGGCGGTCTGGGTTCGATCCCGCCTAGAGACATGAATCTTTTTTAATACTTTTTTAATATTTTATTTTGTTTATTCACGTGAGACAACCTCATTTTAATGTCCGTCAAATATGTATAAGTAGTTGTTTGTTTTGTTGTGCTTTAGTGTGTTTTATTCTGTTTGTAAGTTATTGTTTTAGGATTTGTGAGTGTGATTATTTACTAAGGTTCTCTCTGTTGTTTGTAGGTCTGATGATGCTCGAAAGGGCGAAACACGTGTCATGTTTGTTGTAGATTGTAAAATTATAATTTAATGAGACCGAGACTTGGAGTCTTTTTCTATGTTTGTTATTCATTTTTAAGCTGATGAAGTCCCACTTTTCTGTAGTTTTGCCCCAACATCCATGAATGTTGCTGGTGAGCTGATTAACCAGGATTTGGATTCAATATTTTATTGGACAAAAAACAATAGTTTAATACTGAATCCTGAGAAGAGTTCACAGATGTTGATTGGTTCGACTTATTTTCTGCAATATGCAGTTGGACTCAGTCTGGGGATCGATGGACGTGAAATCCCTTGTAGTAGAGTTATTAAGAGCCTTGGGCTACTTCTTGATTCAAGGTCGTAAAGTATTCCTTAGTCTTAAATCTCTATATAAATTTAAAGATCTACTGGATGAGAATACAAAGAAAATGCTAGTCAACTCTTTGGTTTTCTCATTTTCATTATGCAGATGTTGTTTATGGACCTTGTTTTATGAATGAGAGTCGCATGAGGTTACAGAGAATGCAGAACTTTTGCATCCGTTTTATAACTAAAGTTCAAAGATATTCTTATATCATCCCTTTTTACTAAAAGCTAAACTTGTCCAAATTGATTGAGATGAGATTTGTTCATTTCATCTGTTTTGTGTTCAATGTGATCAACTCTCAGACTCCACAGTATTTAGCTGAAAAACTTATTAGAAGAAGTGATGTTCATGACAGACTGCTTCGGGGAGTTTATGCTAACTTCGACATCCACCGGTCTAGAACCGAAACTTTTCTAACAGGTTTGTCTTATCTCGCACCTTACGCCTACAACCAAATCACAAGACTATTGCCAAGCTTGACTTCTAAATCCAAGCTCACTGTGAAACGAGCACTGAAGCAGGAGGGCAGACAAAGTTTAAAAGCTTTTAATCTTAATATGTTTTAATTATCGTAATTTTTGTGTTTTATTTTTCTCTTAATGTTTCCACCTATTTTGACATCTGGGGCCTGGTTGTTAATTTTTAGGCTACTCTAAAACCTATGTTTTTAAATACTTTTTCTAGACCTTTCATATATCTGAGATCATATGGGATTACTATGAACTTATTGGGAGCCTCAGGTGCTTGAGGAGTAGTGGCATTTTCTAACATTTTCTTATGCTTGGGTCTATTTACTAATTTATGTACAAAATTATCATTATATCCATTACATTTAGCTATATTTTTAATCTGATTCATTTCATTCTTAAAAAGTTTTTTACTTAATGGAAAATTGACTAACCTGTGAGTTAAGAAATGATACGCTGCCATTTTTTGTTGAACATATTAAGTTTAAAAGCTTTTAATCTTAATATGTTTTAATTATTGTCTTTTTTTGTGTTTTGTTTTTCTCTTAATGTTTCCATCTATTTTGACATCTGGGGGCCTGGTTGTTAATACCACTATCTAGTGTCCATTGTCCTTTTGTGTAATAATGACTGTTTGTATTTTCTTTATCTTTACACAATAAATGTTTTTTGAATTTGAAATTTCGAGCAAAAATTAGATATGATATAGGGATAAACTGATAAAAAGTAGGTATGAATTCACCATGATGAACAAAATGGCAATCTAATGAAATTTTAAAAAATCAGTGCAAAAACTATCAATTTATTTTAAATTATGCCCAAAAATCGAGTCTAGCATCGGAAGAAACTTTTAGAATATTGGTTCGAATCCAATATAAGGGTTGATCAAAATACGAGAGTTCTAACCACACTACACCACAACTTCTTACGTTCTGGACGCGCATTTTGCTAACCAAGTTAGCATCATCAGCAGATGATATAAACTAAAGTAACTTATCTTAACCCAGGCTATTTATAGGTAAATGTGGTCTCACTTGGTTGCACCCTCCTGCACCGTTGTCAAGTAAACAATAGAGGGGACTATAGGGAATAGACCCTCTGTCTTTATTTAGTGCTTTCTTACCAAATTTAACTATTTCTATACTCTCAAATGCATCCAATGAACTATTATTAGATACATTTTTAATCAACTTCATATTATTTATTCCTATTTGGTGATTGTTTTCCAAAGTATGTTGAACAACGCTTGACTTTTCTATTCTTCCGTATCTTAAATGTGCCATATGTTCTTTAAAACGAATTTATATGGAGCGTTTAGTTTGCCCAACATATGTTAGATCGCAGTCATTACAGCTAATTTCATTTCTCGTTAGATCTTCTTAGATAAAATTAAGAATGTTCACTTAAAAGAAGGTGAAATTTTAATATCTTTTGATGTAAACTCATTGTTTCCTAGTGTACCCATACCACTAGCTTTAGAGTACATAAAGGAACTACTTGAAATCAATAATTTGAAGAAAGAAATTATTGATGACTATTTGCTTCTCACAAAATTATGTATGAATTCAGTTCAACAATAAATACTATCAACCACCTGAGGGAACTGCAATGGGCAATTGCTTATCTCCATTCCTTGCAAATCTGTTGCAATTCAAAAAAGAACTCAAGTATTTCCCAAGGGTATAGTATAGATACGTAGACGATATCTTTGCTATTTTTGATACTAGAGCAGAAAATTTGGAAACTTTCTTAGAAATATTAAACAATAAATATCCTTCCATTAATTTTACGTACGAAAAGGAGAACAATGGGCAAATACCTTTTCTCGATACATTAGTTATTAGAAATAACGATAAATTAGAATTTGATATTTATAGGAAATTTCCTCTCCTTTTCCTTCCGACTCATTTCATTGCCCTCAACACAAAATGGCAGCATTTCATTTCTTAACTCATAGGTTAGTTAGTGAAATGAATCGGATTAAAAATATAGCTAAAAGTAATGGATATAATGATATTTTTGTACATAAATTAGTAAATAGACATAAGCATAAGAAAATGTTAAAAGATGCCACTACTCTTCAAAGCACCTGAGGCTCCCAATAAGTTTATAGTAATACCATATGATCGATGACAATATCTCAGATATACGTTATTTTAATTATTTATTATTAATTTTTTTTATTTTTTTTTGAGAGGTCTAGAAAATAAAAAAAAGTATTTAAAAACGTAAATATTTTAGAAGTAGCATCTTTTGCGTACCGAGTTGCAACTATTTATTAGTTCAACTGGGCTAATAGAGAACAGCCTTTGAATTCTTCTTTTGTGTGAAAGGTTCTTCCTTTAAATATCAAGTCATCAATCTCCCCACAAAAAAAAATCTAAGGGAGTTAAGTCAAACCCTAAAGACAAAGTCGAAATTCGAAGTTTGAAAGATCAGGAGAAGAGTGGATTTCCTTTTCTTCCTTTAGTTCATAATGTCTTGGCATCTGCTCGGGAAATGTATTAAAATATAATTGAAATTCTCAAACATTAGCAACTTAACACAACTTTATAAAGATGTATTTATGACTAAAACGGACCACTATAGTGAGTACGCCACTGGATCATAAAAAAGTGCCTTTAGAATGTCTTTGCAGAATGTTAATATTCATGGACAATGAAAAACGCCCTATATCTCAGTTGGCAGTGAAAATATCGGCAGGCGGTTTTTGCCATTAAACATTTCTCAGAAATCGAGCCCATGACATGCATTTGAGAGAAATATAGAAATAGTACATAAATTAGTAAATAGACATAAGCATAAGAAAATGTTAAAAGATGCCACTACTCTTCAAGCACCTGAGGCTCCCAATAAGTTTATAGTAATACCATATGATCGCAGATATACGAGAGGTCTAGAAAAAGTATTTAAAAACGTAGATTTTAGAGTAGCCTACAAAACGGAGAACAGTTTGAAAATTCTCCTTGGAAACCCTAAAGACAAAGTCGACTTGAAGGAGAAGAGTGGCATCTGTGAAATTAGCTGTAATGACTGTGATCTAACATATGTTGTTGGATGCATTTGAGAGTATAGAAATAGTTAAACGTGGTAAGAAAACACTAAATAAAGACAGAGGGCCTTTTCCCTATAGTCCCCTCTATTGTTTACTTAACAACGGTGCAGTCGGGTGCAACCAAGTGTAACCAAATTTACCTATAAATAGTCTCGGTTAGGATAAGTTACGTTAGTTTATATCATCTGCTGATGGTGCTAACTTGGTTAGCGAAAAGCGCGTCCAGAACGTAACAAGTTGTGGTGTAGCGTGGTTAGAACTCTTGCATTTTGATCTATCTTCCACCACAGGTTCCTGTGTTAGGACCCAATATAAGGGAACAAAATTGAGCTCAATAAAAATGTTTAAAATTGGGTCATAATTCACTATTGCTAACAAAAGGAAAAATTCATAATAAGCGAAGTATCCGTAAAAAAAATTTACGGATTTCTTAAAATTTTAATTAATAGTTTTCTTTTATATTTATTTTTACAGTTGTAATCAGTTAGATCTACTCACTTTAGCTGCAATAGATTTTAAAGCATCTTGAGTCTCTAAATACAGCATTCTTGCAGCGTCCTTTGCCGATATCTTCTCGAAAGCACTCTCAAGACATACTGCAATCTCACCACGAATTGTGTCTAGCAAAATGTCCATAAACAAATTGTAACTCTTTGCAGGGACATTGCCTTTTGCCAAAAAAATCTAAAAAAAAAAAAAGAGAGATATTTTTTTGTTGTTTAACGGCCATTCCAAGTAAGTTGACCCAGAAATTTTTTG
The DNA here is from genome assembly GCA_030620095.1 of Kuschelorhynchus macadamiae. Taxonomy (NCBI): domain Eukaryota; kingdom Metazoa; phylum Arthropoda; class Insecta; order Coleoptera; family Curculionidae; genus Kuschelorhynchus; species Kuschelorhynchus macadamiae. Next base: position 1,008,815 of record JAUTXW010005370.1, read on the forward strand.
GAATTTCTCACTGATATATGGTTATGAGAGTACAAGTTGTAAGAATGACGCCCAAGCACAACACAGCTTGTTTAATGTGCTTCTTTTTGGTCCGTCGTTTATTTGGGTGGAGTATAAACGAGTTCGTTGAATTTTCAGTAATGGCGTGACTTTTTTTTGGTTTTTCTAACAAAACCTATAAATCCGGTTTTGGTTAGCCCTTGTTTGATTTTTTTTTAGAGGTGATGTAAAAAAAGTGAATTTACATTAAAACAAGGAATTTTTTAAGTTAGGTGAATCTGTCCCATTAGCTTAAGGTTAGCTCAGGTGCGTCAATAAAAACATAAACTATTATTAAAGCCATAAAATCACAGCTTAAGCTAACCTAAAATTATAGAACAGAAGCTTTCACAGCTTTGGTCAATTAAGAAATCATGTTTTTTTGGGATTAGACCGTGTCAAATTGGAATTAATATCTGACGTTTTACCTTCGATTGCACGAGGCATCTTTACTCCATGGGATCTGGACACTGAATGAACTCTTGAGAGATTTAGGCAGCTTTTTATACCCGACTTGTGCTCGCAGAACCGTGACCCTGGAGTAAAGATCCCTGAAGATGTCTCGTGCAATTGAAGGCGAAACGTCGGAAAGTAATTCCAATTCGACGGTCTAATCGCAAGAACAATGATTTCTTAAATGACCAAAGCTGTGAAAGCTTCCGTTCTACGTTAGCTAACCTCTATGGGGAGGAAATCAAGAAGGATGCCAAAACTTTTGGCGATGTTGGAACAACAAGAAGACGTTACTCTGCCAGTTGTCCTTTCTCCTTGGATGCCGAGAGGAGGATGTAGTACCGAAATCACTACAGGTGAGACATCACATTACTTCTAGAACTGCTAAGAATTTTTATAAGTGTGCCAGCAATGCATTAGTTAGAGAAAGAAAAAAAGAGGAAGTAAATATGTCTTGATTTAGATACAAACACCAGTAAACCAAAAATTTTAGAATAGAAAGAACCATATTTACAAATGTACAGACAGAAAAAATCCATCAAGAAGATATACTTAAGCAACAAAAGAAGTCTGAAGCACCCCTGAACAGAAAAATCCAGTGAAACCTCCAGGAAATACAGTTATCAACTTGTCATCGAAGCACTTATCCGAAGCAGAACATTCTATCCTTTCCAAAGGCCAAAATGTCGCAATAGCACCAAGTAGTATTCCCATAGAAGACATAGTATCCTCCACTAAAGCAGCAGTCAAAAGATTCCCAGTGGAACAAGATGCAAACATTCTGGTTCAGATAAAGGCAATGCCACAGTCGTCATGGACAGAACGAAATATATGGAAAAGATAACTCGACTTTTGGACAACAACATCTCTAAGGTTATGCAGGCAGACCCTACAAGTAGAATAGAAAGACTCGGCATATTTCGTGGAAAAACTTAAATCAATCCAGTTAAGACTTAGTGTCTGCTTATTTCTTTTATAAGGAACTTTTTATGAAGAAACTTTAGGGGCAGCAATGGGATCTCCTTTAATCACCTGCGGTAGCGAATATCTTTATGGAAGCCTTTGAGGATATTGCTCCAACATCCACTCCATTAAAACCTAAGCACTGGTTCAGATATGTAGATGATACTTTTGTTGTTTGGCTTCATGGATAGATATATACTTAGATACTTAAATGCAAATTTCCATCACCATCCAGCACAAAAGAAATCGGTTATTGACTCGCTAGTATTTAGGGCTATTTCGACTTTTGATCAAGATTCTCTAACATTAGAAACTGCTGTAGCTGAACACCAGCATACCATTGGCCATTTTATAAATGTAAAGGAAACCAAGGTTCTAGCATTGGTTCCAGGCTTTTATAAACGAAAAGTTAGAGAATCTATTGAAATATTTAAACATACAAAAAATTTTAATAGAGATACGGGTTACGGCCTACATCACACGTGGAAACCGATGTTAACACAGGGTCACGGTGCGGCGAGCACAAGTCGGGTATAAAAGCCCGCCTGAATCTCTTCGAGTTCATTTAGTGTTCAGATCTCGTGGAGTAAAGATCCCTGAAGATGCCTCGTGTAATCGAAGGCGAAACGTCGGATAGTAATTCCAATTTGACATGGTTTAATCCCAAGAAGCATCACTTCTTAATTAACCTAAAATTACTGAAAACTGGTGATTGCCGGATTCCATAAGCAATTTAGAGTCTTGTGTATAAGACTATCTTATATCAAATCAATACATAGTTTGTACTTACACAGGTCTATAAAAATACATATATGAATTACTGTAAATTAAGTTACAACAGATTAAAACCAAAGTTAATAGAATCTTCAAAACTGTAAAATGCATTATCAATAAAAATCTTCTTAACACCAGTTTTAAATATTTTCTCTGGTTATTCTCTGAAAACAGCCGGAAGCGCATTAAAAAATGTTATAGCCAGATAGTCTGGGCCATTCTGACACCTTTTTAGCGGACAATATGTGGGTACTAGGTTAGATTTATTGCCACAGCCATGATACGGCCGTGGATGTCATTATGCACTTTGAAGTTGTTAGTATTTTTCTTAATATATAATAGGTTCTCAAAGATGTATGCAGAGGCCATTGATAGTATTTTTTGTTGTTTCAACACATAGACCTGCTCTGTAGCCCACTCCCATCAAAGCTCTTTCAACTTTCCTTTGGAGGCCAAAGATCCGACTTGCCTGAGGAAAGTGTCCCCATGAAGGGATAGCATAATAGACAGCGGAGTGGAACAAAGCAAAATATGCTGTTCTCAAAACTGACATTGTGAAAATCAGCATTTAATGTTTGAAAGACAACAAAGACGCTTTGGAGTTGGGGTGTCATGTTTTATTTTGTGCAGACATATAATTTACAGGATTTTTGAAGGAGGTCTTACAGCACGTAGATACCTAGAAATCCTTGAGGAAATTATTCCAGAACTGCTCGAAAATATTCCATTACCCCATTATAATCTATTTTATTTATTTTTTTTTTATTTCAACATACATATACATTTCATAGTATAAATACAATTCTACAATAATTCACATAATTTTATGATTGTTATTTTGAGACAGTACCTAGATGTACAAATGACACCTGTATATACTCCATGTGTTGACTATAAATAATATGAAGTTTTAAAAGAATAAACATTTAAAAAAATCAAAAAAATCTCATGATAATCAAACAACCAAGTATAACTAAGCCTATAAAACCCAATAGAGAAAACATATTGCCACAAAAAAGGTTGTTGTAGAATCAGCATAATTTGAAGAAAAAAAATTTAAATATTAAGTGTTAAATTATGCTAAACATTAGTCATCAACCATTAGGATCACCCTGAAACACACCAACAACGAAAGCGAGCACAACATGATTAGGGCTGATCGCTATAGTAAAGGAGAAAAGAGATCCAAATTTGTAAGAATATAAGCCTTACTTTTCTTGTTAAACAACTGTGCTAACTTTATATCAGGAGGTATCAAGTTGTAAAATTTGGGAGCTAAATAAGTAACAAAATGCAGATTTATGGTTCTATTACTCATAGGCAGTGTTAAGTTATTGTTTGCATTTTGCCTTGTTTTGTGTTCATGTTGTATATAAGTCTGTAATCTTTTATTTTTGTAAAAAAAGGAGCAGGCTAATTGTATATATAAACAGTTCAAATTGTTAATTTCCTGATTATACAATCTGTTTGTAGGAAAAAGTCTGTTAGACTCTCTTATAAATTATTCTAAAAATATAATTCTGCACTATGTTTATTGGAAGCAGATTAGATTTGTCTGCCCCTCCCCATATTACAAGTCCATACCTAAGTAAGGATTCAATTAAACATTTGTATATTTGGGTCAATAATTTGGTGTTAAGGAATTCCCTCAAAATATAGAATTTGTATATTAATTTGCGAATTTTATTTGTGAGATATTCCACGTGATCTGTCCATCTGAGGTGTTGGTCAATAAATATTCCAAGATATTTTGTCTTTGTTACTGCCTGGATTTCAAAAACAGCACTAATGTCACAAGTTATCTTATTAAAAGTTGGCCTATTCACTGACGTTATGGAGAAAGGTATGTAATTTGTTTTACTGATATTGAGTGACATCCACCCAGTTTTTAACCTCTTTATATCCTGTTTCAGTTTTGGTTTTAGTTTCGTTCCAGGTATTACCAGAGAAAAGAATTGCAGTATCATCTGCATATGATATGATTGTGCCATTAGTGCTTAAGTCCAATAACGAGTTTATGTAGCTATTAAAAAGAACTGGGCCTTATTGGGGAATTAGTAGCATCTTTTACAATTTTGTACATATTTTTAAGGTTGTTTTTGTTGTTTTCAATTTGTGTCCTATAGTAATTAAATTTTTGTATTTTTAATAATTTATTCAAATGATTTCTATAATGCTTATATTCAATTTCCAATGCTGGTGAGAATTTTCTTAAGAGATTTTTCTTTAATTTGTCTCGATGTTTATTAATCCTTCTGTTATCCAATCTTTAATTTTGTTATTAGGTCTATTTTTTGATTTACATATAGTTATGGTTTCTTTTTTTATTTTTGTAAATATATTAATAAACATGTCCGTGGCCTCATCTGAGTCATCATAGTTTAAGACTTCTTCCCAGTTCTGGGTTGCAATTTTCTCTTTAAACAGCCTTTCATTAAACACACTATAGGTGTTTTCATATTCAAATGTCTACTTTCATTTTGTCGGGTAAAATGAGAATGGCTAATAAAATTTTGCAATCTAATATTTAAGGAGAGATTGTCTGGACTGAGTACAAATTACCTTTATAAGCACCACTCCAAACAATCAAGCCATACCTAAGGAGAGACTTTATAGGGATTTATAAACCTGAGTCAATAATTTAGTTGTTAAAAATTCTCTTAGTATATAAAATTTGTGTATTAATTTAGATATTTTAATAGTCAGATATTCTATATGGGCTGTCCATTTCAGATGATTGTCAAAAATAACCCCTAAATACTTTATTTTGTCAACTTCATTTATTTTTATGATTTCATTTATTGAGTTTGTGATTGCAATCGAGCCAATGCTTTACTTTTTTAAAGCCATTAATAGCCTTAGTTTTAGTCTCATTCCAATTATCAAAAAGGACAGTATCATCTGCATATGATATTTGTTTACCATTTATTTCTAAGTTTAGGAGAGAGTTAAGGTAAATTATGAACAGGATAGGTCCTAAAATTGTTCCTTGTGGAACGCCAATTTGTATTTTTAATGGATCACTGAGAATACCATTTACTCTGACATGTTGCACCCTGTCTGAAAGGTAGCTTTCAAACATTTTCAACACTATGCCCCTTAGAAGCTGCAAACACTTTTAGGGGAGCACTATAGCCTAATTTAGCTTTTTAAGTCCTAAACACCACTTTCAGTTGACTTTTTTTGCAAAAATTTATCAAAAATTCTGGAGTGAAAAAATAAACAATGTGTTAAATATATTTGTTGGCTTTGTCATTTCAGGTCCAGGACTCACCCTGGACTTAGGTATGTCAGACCATCTGGCTCAACTTGTGCAGCTTAACTTTGATCATCCGGATGACTCTGCATGCAGTGATATTGTTTATAGAAGGGTTTACAGTGCAAGCAGTGTAGTTGCCTTCAATGCTTCACTTAGTAGTGAACAGTGGAGGGATGTTTATACTGCTGACTCTGCTGTAAAAAAACTAGATTGTTTCTTGACTACCTTCACCTATTATTATAATTTACACTTCTTCCCCAAGCAGGTTAAAAATCAAAACCCTGATGCGTCTGCCTGGGTCACTCCGGAAATTAAAAGATCCAAAGACTTAAAGTTATTTTTCTATGAATATTATAAACAATATCCTACCGAAATTAATAAAAATGTATATACAGAATATAGTAAAATATATCGTAAGCAACTTCTGAAAGCTAAAGAAACATTTTACAGTAGTAAAATACATCAATCTGAAAATAAAAGTAAGTGCATATGGGGTATAATTAACTATGAGACTGGTCATACAAAATCAAAAATATTACCTGACAATGTAAGCCCTGATCAGTTTAACTCTTTTTTTGTTAACAATGCTGAAAACATTCTACAATCCTTAACAGTGACTCCTGCTGATCCCATTGTGGTATTGAACAGTAAAAATCATAAGCACCAACACTCTGTTTTTATAAGGCCAGTAACCCCAGATGATATTAAGATCATAATACAAAAATTAAAGAACAAAAAAACCGAGGATATCTACTCAGTTAACTCCCTTGTTGTTAGGGCATGCAGTCGGTATATCACTGAACCCCTTGCTGACACAATAAATGCCTGCTTGCTTGAAGGGCGTTTCCCAGATACATTGAAGGTGGCTAGGGTCGTTCCTATATACAAAAAAGGGGATTACAATGATATGAGTAACTATAGGCAAATATCAATTCTACCCATTTTCTCTAAAATTTTCGAAGTCATTATGTGTGAGAGTGTATTTTCTTTCTTTGATCAACATAGCATTTTTTCAGATGGTCAATATGGTTTCCGTGGGGGCCTGTCTACATCTGATGCAATGTGTAGGCTGTCAGAGTATGTGTGGGAATCTTTTGAAGCGGGTCTTGATAGTGAATGCTTGTTGACAGACCTCACCTCTGCCTTCGACTGTGTCGACCACAGCATTCTGCTCAGTAAAATGGAGCACTATGGTGTTAGAGGGATAACTCTGGACCTATTTAAGTCTTACCTTAGTAATCGACACCAGCAAGTTTTCATCAACGGTAAGCTGAGCTCATCCTTACAAATAAAGAGAGGTGTACCTCAGGGGTCTATACTAGGACCCCTACTTTTTCTTATCTTCATTAATGACCTCCCAGGTTCAATAACATACAGTCAGTGTTTGACCTTGCTCTACGCAGATGATGCCAGTTTTATTATAAGATGTAATAGAGATCATATTCTGTCTGATGTATCTCGGAGGATGTTTGATGAGGCTAGATTGTGGTTTGCTACAAATAAGCTCCTATTAAATGAGTCTAAAACATTAGACATGAAGTTCAGATTAACCGGTGGTAGAGCTGATGTGTCTCTGAAGTTTTTGGGTTTGCAGCTGGATCCTGCTTTATCTTGGAATGAACATATTAATACTCTCTGTAATAGACTCTCTTCTTGCCTATATGCACTGCGTAGGGTACGTTTTACAGCTGGTCAACATGCTGCTTTGATAGCTTACCATGGCTTATTCCACGCAAGAATGAGCTATGGAATACTGGCTTGGGGTGATGCAGCGCACACTAACCTGCTGAGAGTATTTATGAAGCAAAAACAAGCCATCAGAATAATTTTTAACATGAAATCCACAGAGAGTTGTAAACCTCTTTTTCTTCAACACTCTATACTGACTCTCTTTGGTCAGATAGTTCTTGAGAATATATGTTACCTAAAAAAGTACATTCATCAACACACCACTCATTCAGACATTCATGACCATGATACCCGACACAAGGGAAATATCTTAAAACCACAGAACAGGCTTCATAGGAATAACACTGTTGGCATAGATCTATACAATCTATTGCCTCTTGCTTTCAGGCAACTGAATTCATTACGGTTCAGAACTCAATTAAAAAAATATTTAACAGCCATTGCTCCTTATTCAGTGACTGATTTTCAAAGTGCCATAAGAGAGAATAAGGAGATCAACTTACTATTAGTGTAGATTTAATGGTATTTTAATTCAATGTTTTGTAGTTGATACTTGTATGTTTTAAGTCTAATATGTATTATTATGTTAAGTATTTCTTCTATGTAACGTATTTTATTTTATTGAATTCCTTTTTGACCTATCTATGAAAATGTATTTTTTCTTCAGACTAATAAACTTAAATAAAAAAAAATAAATAAATGTAACCTTAAAATGGTTGATATCGAAAAAGTGTATACTATTATATATTTTTGAAAAGATAAAAAAAAGACACATTTTATAGTCTATAAATATACAGGGTGTTCAATTTAAAAAAATAAAGTAGGGTGCGATAAATTTATGACCTGACTCTGTATACCAATTTCAAGAAAAAAAAAAAACTTTCTATCTATAGAAATAACGGAGATACCCTGCAAAAGTATCCAGTACACATCATTAAAAAGGATTCCAGTCTATTGAGGAATACTCTAAGATAGACCAGACTAACCGGAAAATAGTAATCGAATTTCGACAAAAGAAAAAATTACATTTCACTAATTCTAATCTAACATGTAGTGAGTTAAATGACTTTTATTGCTCTATAGCTGCTAAGCTATCTTCTGATTTTGTACAGAGGGGTGACTACAGACACTATTTACAACATATTAATGTGATGGATTCATTTTTTCTTTTTCCTACTGAGCCAATTGAATTTGGCCAGATTATTTGTAGTATGAGAAATAAGAATTCTGCGAGGTGGGATGACATGGCTATAAAAGTGTTTGCTAGACTTCCTCATAATGTTTTGAGTGTCCTTAGTGAGATTATTTATTTATTTATTTATTTATTTATTTATTTATTTATCAATGGGCATAACCCAATATTACAATAGAACAAAATATATTAACAAGAAAAACAATTAAAACTAATAACTAATAACTAATTAAGTAACCCAACCCTAACCAAGATCCAACACAGCTAAGTTGCAAAATAGTTAACAGAACAAAGATAACATTAATAAGGAACAACCTTATGCAACACAAGACTTCACGCTCCTGGCAAAGCTTGCACGCCCCTCAAAGCAGTCAATAAGATGGGAATATTGGTTAGCCAATCTAACAGATCTTGCCAGAAAAGAATTATGGCCATAGTTTGTGCGATGTGTTGAATTGTGGAAGGAAACCGCCTGTCTAGTTTGCCTTGGTTGGACGTGGAGGCCTATCTTATTAAGAAGTCTAGGACAGGAGCTCTGAGAGTGTAGAATGCTATGAAACATTTTAAGATCTCTAAACTTGCGGCGAGTTTCTAGATTGTCCAAATTTAAGGTTGACTCCATATGACGGTAGTCAATCCTGTCCTGGTAATTGATTGGTAGACCAGTCTGATTAAAGGCTACATATCGAAGAAATTTATGTTGCACTCCCTCAATCCTATTAATATGTTCGTTATAGTAAGGGGACCAGACACAAGAGCTGTATTCAAGATGAGGACGCACAAGTGAGCAATATAGCTGTCGCATGGAAGCTATATTTTGAAAATCCTTTGAGCACCTTTTAACAAATCCAAGCATCTGAAATGACTTTCGCACTATACTTAAAATGTGTGGAACAAAGCTTAGACCACTATCAAGCATTACCCCCAAGTCTCTGATCTCGGAGACAGACTCCAGCATGACATTGCCAATTCTGTAAGTGTGGTCTAAAGGCTCTCTACACCTTCTGAAACACATTGAAAAGCACTTTCCAACATTCAAGTCCATACCGTTTGCACCACACCAACTGACCAGTCTATTTAAATCTGACTGAAGCCTATGGCAATCATCCACTGATGACACTCTAAGGAAGAATTTTAAGTCATCAGCAAAGAGTAGAAATTGGCTGTGATGGAAACAGGTTGAGATATCATTTATGAAAAGGTTAAACAGCAGGGGCCCCAGATGTGAACCCTGTGGAACACACCAGACAATACAGGTATCTCACGTGACTTGAAGCTAAGGACTCTAACAACCTGTGTACGACCGGTCAAATAAGATTCGAGCCACTTCAATAGAGAGCCCGTAATTCCAGCCGTCTTTAGTTTATGCATTAAGAGCATAAATCTATCTTTTGCATTTGGCGATTTTCCTAAATGTTTGAAGTTGGCAATTGTAATTCCATTGTTTAAGGGTGGGGATAAAAATTCCCCATCAGACTTTCGCCCAATTGCTCTGCTACCTACATTGTCAAAAATTATCGAAAGAATAGTGAAGAAGCGTTTAGTTGCCTTTCTGGTTCAGCATAATATACTGAGTGACGCTCAGTTTGGTTTTCGCTTCAACAAGAACACAGACGATGAAATTTTCTCATTCTTGGAATCGCTATACTTGAACCTGAATCAGAGAGACTTGGCTGCTGCAATGTTTTGTGACTTGACTAAAGCGTTCGACTGTGTAAATCATCAAATATTGTTTCAGAAACTGGAAACTTATGGGATTAGAGGTGTGGCTCTAGAATGGTTTAAGTCTTATCTCTCGGGAAGAGTTCAAAGAGTGTCTGGATGGCTGCCATTTAGCAAATCAAGACATACTACATGGGGGGCGAAGCATTAATCGCAGACAAGGACATCGATATACTGTTTATAACAGAACACTGGCTCACAGAGGAAGAAATTCGTAGCGCCCAGATCCAAGGATACGCATTGGCAAACTGTGCATCAAGATATGATTCTGCTGAGGGTGGTGTAGCCATTTTAATGAAACAATGTTTTAAATTTAATCTAATTAACGTTTTGAATATTGTTGTATTTATGTGAAAGATTTTAATTTAAATATAGTACTCTTATACCGCTGCCCTTCAAGCAACTTTGACACCTTTTTGGCTTCCTTGGATGGGGCTTTAAAACATTTACCCATAAACAAACCAATCATTGTCGTAGGTGATTTTAATGTAAATTTTCTTACAGTTAATGAAAATGTTCTTAAAGTCTGTGATATTCTTGAAAGTTTCAATCTAAAACAAACAATATATGAACCAACTAGAGGGCAAAACTGCCTTGATAACATCTTTGTAGATTCTGAAATGGAACTTATATCTGCAGAAGTCCATGAACTGTGCTGTTCTGACCACAGAGGCCAAATAGCTAAGGTTTCAGTTATGGGGAGAGATTTTGAAATAACTCATGATAGTTTTCTCTGCAGACCAATAATTCAGAAGGGTAAGTTTGCATTTTATGAAAGAGTCCATATGACTGACTGGAGCTTCGTCAGTATGAATGACGTGTGTGTTGAAAGTAATGTGATTTATAAGTATACTTGAATCCGCGTATTTGGAATCTTTCCCTAAAAACGTTATCGGGTAAGATCGGATCAAGCATATAAAATCAGCTGGTTCAGAGAAGATCTAAGGGAAATGAGGCAATTGTTATTTTTAGAGGAACTTAGTAGACAATACAGGCATGCAGATATATCTAAAATATATAAAGATTTTAAAAAACGATATAAAAATGCAATGCGCATAGCTAAAATACAAGCAAATGACAACCTGATTCAATCCTCAAGTACCATGCACGTACGCATCCAGCACGTACCATGTGGGATATTATAAATAATCAAAGATGTATTAAAAAAAGCAATGAGAGGGCTAGTATCTCTGCCGAAACCTTTAATGAATATTTTAGTCAAATAGCTCAAAAATAGCAAATACCATCCCAATCCTAAGCGGGAATCCTCTCGACAATGTCAAGGATATTACATCGACAGACAAATTCTACTTTTCTCAACTTAGTTTTAATGAGGTAAGAGATATTATAAATAGTCTAAAAAATTTGGTCTAAATATAGAGCTAATCAAATCTATTAAAAATCTTATAATAATTCCTCTTACAAAACTTATTAACCAATGCATTAATAATATTTTTCCTTCAGTGTTAAAATGTGTCACTATAACTCCAGTTTTTAAAAAGGGGGATGCAGAACAACCGAGAACTATAGACCTATATCGTTATTGCCAATTATTTCAAAAATTTATGAAAAATGTATGTCAGTGCAGGTTGTCAACTATTTTGAAACTAACAACTTGTTCTCTCAGTGCCAATATGGTTTCAGAAAAGACAAAAACACAGTCTTGTGTATTGTGGATTTGGTTTCCTGTATTATAGACTCTTTCCATGGGTTACCATTTGATGCAGTTCTCCTGTGCGACCTAAGTAAAGCATTTGATTGTGTCGACCATGAAATACTCTTGCGAAAACTTACAAAATATAACTTGAGCCCCGAAAGCATAGAGTTAATAAAATCATATCTACTAAACAGGAGGTAGTTGGTAAAAGTTTGCGGAGTGTCATCAGAGGAAAGTTTAATCAATATTGGAGTCCCCCAGGGCTCGGTTCTTGGTCCCATTCTTTTCCTCATATATATTAATGACTTACCTGACCAAGAAATACCTGGTAGGTACACTTTATTCGCGGACGATACAACAATCTCTTGTGTATCTGATGAAATCGGGGGGGCGTTTGAGGTTTTAATGGTGGCACAGGAGAGGGCTGAAGAGTGGTTTAGTCTGAACAAGCTGCATCTCAATAAGGAAAAAACGATCAATATAATGTTTTCTTTAAGGGATGATGGAGGTGTGAATGAGGGAGTGGAGAGTGCTAAATTCTTAGGCATGCATCTGGACACAAAGCTACAATGGGGCACACATATAGATAATTTAAGCAAAAAACTAAGAAGTAACATCTTTCTGCGCAACCTTGTAAACAATGTGTCCAGTGAGGTTGTGCGAACTGCTTATCATGCCCTCTTTCATTCGCATATCTCGTATGCTTTGCTTGTCTGGGGACACTGTGCTGGGACTAGCCGCATCTTTGCTTTACAACGTAGAGCAGTAAGGGTATTGGCTGGTCTTGAATATAGGGATAATTGCAGAGCAGCATTTATAGATCTAAAAATTTTGACAGTGCCATCCCAGTATATCTTTGAGAATTTGCTTTATGTGAAGCAGAACGAGAGCTGTTTCAGAACCCATGGAGAGGTGCACAACCACAACACTAGACATAAACAAAATCTGATTACTCCCTACTGGAGGTTAAAAAGGTGTCAGAGTGGCCCTGGGTACTGGGCTATAAAGTTTTATAATGTTCTACCTGAAAATATAAAACTTTTACCTCTTAAACATTTCAAAAATAGGATTAGGGATATTTTAATAGAAAATGCATTTTATTCTTTCAATGAATTTATTTATTTTAATTTCTACGTGTTGTGATTCTTGTATTTTATTATATATATTTTGTGGTAATGTAGTAATTTTATATTTATTTAGTTTATTTATATTTATATAATAATATTTGAAGATATTTATTGACATATGTAAGCATCTCTTAATATGCATTAACATGAATAAATTGAGTACTGAGTTCCTCAGGGTTCAGTCTTGGGGCTCATACTATCTTTACTATATATTAACGACCTGAGTTATCTAGATATCAAGGGCAAGTTCACTCTTTTTGCTGATGATGCAACAGTCTTATGGCATGACAAAAACCTCCGACTCTAAATGAATCAGTTAATAGGGATCTCAACAAAATTAAGAAACGGTGTGTTGCAAATGAACTAACTTTAAATATGAACACAACTGGTATTATGAATTTTAAATGTACACTTAATATAAGTTTAGATACCATCATTGTGAAATCTCTAAATGAAAATAAATTCTTAGGACTGTTGGTTGATAAGTTAAAGTTTGGGGGGTCATATATTAAATTTAAGAAATAAACTTGCTTCTGGCTGCTATGCTCTTCGAGTTTTGAGCCTGCAACTTGATAAGTCAATTGTTCGGAATTCCTATTTTGGACTAATAGAAGCACATCTACGATATGGCATTTGCTTGCTTGCTGGGGAAATTGTACAAGACAATTTTTTAATGCTATAATCACCCTTCAAAAATGTGCGTTTATTGAGAATAAACTGCTAACATTGACCTGTATTTATAGCCTGGAGTCCGCATGTCTAATTCACAGAAAATTTCAGAATAAAATCCACTCTGCATCTGTCAGGACTACCCGGTCTTCTAATACAATTGCTTTACCTATTCCATCCTCTACTCAAATTAAAAAGTCTCTAATATATATCAGTAAAAACATTTTTAATCATCTGCCATTAAGATTGAGAGGCATTCGACAAGAAAGTCACTTTAGAACAACCCCAAAATCACTTCTCTTAAACCAGGCATTCTATACAGTGGAGGAGTTTTTTGAATCAAATGTTGTATAGTTAAAATAAAAAAAAAATAGTTAATAAATTTTGCCTTGTATTTGTTTGAATCCATGTGTGTTTATTTAATTTATATTTGCATATATTGTTTTATAATCTTTGACATTACCATGAACTTTTAATTTGAGATTTACCTATTTATTGTAAATTGTATTGTAAGCATTCTTTTTAGGCTTATTAAGATTTAATTTTCAGCTTTGTCAATAAGATAATTTCTTTCGACAATAAAGCACGATTTGAATTTGAATTAACAAGCAATAAACTGCTTTTAAAATGTTAACTACAGTTGTCCAAGATAAACCCCAGCACTTTATTTTCCTTTTCAGTTGTGGTATTTTTTGATATTTATCTAATTTCTGATATATTGGCATTATTTTCAATATCCCCTGCCTACCTTTGTAAAATTGAAATTATTTATGCATTATTAAAATATTTCCCTTAATATAAAAAGCTTTAAAACACTGAAAATACATTTACCTTGTTGTAACTACCTTCCATTAGATATTGCTCAATACTCAGCGGATGCCTAATGTAGACATCATTTTGAATGTGATCTACTGGTAATAATTCGAGCTCAGTGTGAAATTCTGCTACTCTATTTTGTGACAATAAAAACAAAAGATTAAGACCCAACAATTGATATTTGAAGGCGGACTCTTCCAACTGCTTTTGGTAGTCAAAGTAGTAGCATTTCAGTTGAGCCATGTATCTAAAACAAAATATTCAACACTTCTTTATAGATCTACTTATATTCTGAATTAATAACTTTTATTATAAAATAATAACAATAATTACAATTTTATAACATTTTTTAATGGAGACTTAATTCTTGAGATGTGGTGAAAAGACACACCTGATGAAATTTAACTAATTTCACCAGAAACCATTAATTTGACAAACTTTTTGTTTGAACATTCAACCACCAAAATTGTATGGTTTCTTAACAATTTTGAATTATCAAATTAACTGACTTTTCAAAGTTTTCCCTGACAGTTTCACAGAAATTCCAGTTTATATTTTGAGAATTTATATTTCTCATAAAAAAGCCAACAAGACTAATTAAACTAAACTTAAAAGCAATTGTATAAGAAATATAAAATATTAAAGAAAATGCTATAGTATTAGAGCAAGCAGGATTACTTTAACTGGAAGAGATATACATGTTTAAAAGTATATTCTGTTCTATTTAAAATTAAGTAAAAAAAATGCAGTTATACAAAGCATTTACAAACAGAAAATTAATATATACTTGCGACATTTCTTAAAAGGATTACTGAAAAAATAGAAGATAAGTATATAAATAAATTTATCGTTTCATTCTGACATTTCCAGTTCCATGGATGCTGCTTCCTTTTCTAGTTTTTTCTTTTCATTAACTAAACGATAAAATTCACTTTCGGCTCTTTTTTTTTTTTCAAGATCACTTTCTTTTTTTTCCTTTTTGGCGATTTTGGTTGTCAAGGGTATATTAACACGTTGAGCCCCGGCGTAACATTCAAAAAAATGTTTTTTTGGGACCGGTTTTTTTCTGCTTTAGAACTGTATATTTGGTCTATACACGTGTAGGCAATGTTTAATATAGGCTGAAAAAGGTATTTTTAAAGTTTTTTTTCATTATTTTTTTTGAGGCATCGCGTTGATGCCACGCCGTCCTAAGGCTAAAATGTTCCCATTTAGTCCGCGTGTACCCAATGCAATGCCTCATTCAAAAAGCTTGCAACTACGCCGACGCCATCTGATTTCGATCGTTATTCGTTCAGTAAACATCGATACCGCAGTGTCATTTTGTTATTGGTTAGTTTGCACGCCGCGCTGTCGGAAATTGATCGTTATTAGTTCAATAAACATTGATACTGTTGTGTAATTTTGTTGTTTGTGAGTTCGCTATATAGATATTTGTTTTTTATAGTGAATTTTCGTATTCATATGATGGGTTCTTCTGAACAAAATCAAAAAAAGCTCCAAGCTCTATGGAATGAGGTTTTGTCTGATGAAGATTCGGATCAAGCGCTCGAACCTTTTGATGACTGTGGCTCTTCAGACGATTATATACCCAGCGATGTATCGGAACAAACATCAGATGACTCGAGTGATTCAAGCGAAGAACTAATTCCTAAAAAACGAGTTAAAACAATTTATGGTACACCAAATAGACCTATCAAGAAAGCACATCTAATAGACCTACCTGCAACGTTGCCAAGTATTCAAAAAGATAAGGTAAGGCAAAAAATTAGTATTCATGTCCATAATACAAGCATGTAATTTTTTATAGAATGATATAAATCCAATTAGTACGAGTATAGCAGATGGTGCTGGACCAAGTGGATTGCAAAAGGTAAGCATGGTAAAACCGATGTATTTTATTTTTGTGTAACGATTGAATATTTAATTTCAGGATGATTTAGTTAGCAATACAATTGAAGCAGTCATCTCCGAATTTGCCACGCAAGACTCTGAGATGGAAGAACTAGCCGATGATTCAAATTTAGTATGGCAAGATGTGGATGGTTCTAACTTGCAGAAATTTGTGTTCAACTTCGAGGGAACTGGCATTAAAGCGGAGTGTTATGATCTTTATGACAAAGAGCCATATGATTTCTTCAAATTATTTTTGACAGACGAAATTATAGCTTACATAGTGGAGCAAACAAACTTGTATGCCACTCAAAAACTGGCAAAGGCAGGTAATCAAAAGAAATCAAAATCAAAAAGTTGGATTCCTACTTCGGCTCAGGAACTGGAAAAGTTTTTTGGTGTTATAATTTGGATGGGTTTGCTGACAGCACCTCAGTTGCGTGATTATTGGAGTGACAATTTCTTATTTTCAACGAACATAAAAAAAGTTATGCCGAGAAATCGCTTTGAACAATTGCTTTCCATGTTGCACTTCAATGATAATAATAGTGTCAACAATCAAGATCCCAATTTTGACAGGCTAAATAAAATAACACCGCTTTTAGAAAAACTCATTGAAAGATTTCAGTCATGTTTGATTCCACAAAACAATGTGTGTATTGACGAATCCATGGTGCCATTTCGTGGCAGACTAAAATTTAAGCAATACATAAAAAATAAAAGAAATAAATTTGGTATTAAGTTGTACAAGCTTTGTGTTCAAAATGGATATACATATAACTTCAAAGTTTACTGCGGTAACGATACCGAAGGAGGTGGAACAGCGTCGTTCAATGTAGTAATGTTGTTATTAAATGGCTTGTTAGATAAAGGCCGCACATTGTATACCGATAACTATTATACCAGCGTTACATTGGCTCACGAACTGCTAAAACGTAAAACTTACCTTGTTGGAACAGTTAGATCTAATAGAAAAATGAGTTGTTCAGAAGTCGTCAAAAAAAAATTAAAAAAACATGAAGTATTCGCAAAAGAAAGTAACACTGGTATCGTTATGTTGAAATGGTTTGATAAAAGGGATGTGCTAATGCTCAGCACTAAACATACGTCTGAAATAAAAAATATTCCCAAAAGAGGCTAAACCATCCCAAAACCCCTTGTAATAATCGATTATAATGAATCAAAAGCATTTATAGACCTATCGGACCAAATGAAGGCATACCACCACTGTTTGAGAAGAGGTACTAAATGGTACAGGAAGCTGGCGATGGAAATGATGTTTGGATCTGCATTGGTCAACGCGTTTGTTCTTTATAAAGAAATTACCCACCAAAAAATTTCAATTACTGAATTCAAAAAACAAATAGCCATGAAATTATTACATCTAAATAGCCCTGGGAATACAGACACAGAAAATATAATAGGTAATAATAATCATCGTTTGATAGAAGGCAAAAAGAACAGGTGTGTTGTTTGCTACGCAAAAATCAAGCAAGAATTGGGTAGGGTAGAAGCACAAAATAAAACGCCACGATCAAAATACCTATGTTCCATTTGTAAAACCAGTGTCTGTATTTCTTGCTTTTTTGAAGTGCATTTGGCTACCAAAAATGTTTAAAATATATTTATCTTTATTAGTTTTTATTTGTACTGTAATTTTAACCGTTTATAAAAAAAACTACTAAGACATTATTGTGTGTTTTACTATGCAAAAAAATTTATAGGTTCTAAAATTTTCCCAACCCGCTAACATATATGTACCCTTTGGACCGCATATTTTCAACTCCCATTACATTTACACGGCAGCGTGCAATCGCCTTGATGCCTCGGCGTCCGAAATCAAATCTTACTATGTGGCATCATTGTGGTGTCTCGCGGTCCTAAGGGTTCAATAAAGTGAGGCATCAGTGAAATGCCACCCGGGGCTGAACGTGTTAATAAGTTTTGTAAGCATTTTTAACACATACCCTCATTTTGTGGGAAATATTAACATTAACAACCATCTATTTGAAATTTTATCGTTTTAAAATCCTGTCTATAGGGCTCATAATTTAGCTATATACAGAATTCTTTAAGAAAAAGTTTTTTAGAGAATCCTTTCACTATGTCCACTGCAAATATAATAGTGTAACGGAGAAAGTTTACGAGGTTTGCATTGGTATTTTAACTTTTAAACATTTAAAATGTAAATTGTTTATAGTTACTATACTCGACAGTGATATTAAAGTTTTTATGATATCTCCAAACTTTTGAACCAAATATGCACTTGTTATGACTGATACACACTATGTGATGATTTAAACATTAATTTATTAACAAATAATACACATAAGGTGAATCTAACTAATCGTTTTTCAGAATACGGAATTAAACAACTATTGTTCAATGCGTCAAGAGTAGCTGGTAATTCTGCAACTCTGATAGATAATATTTTTTCAAAGATAACAGAATGTAATGTAAAAACAGGTCAAACTTTCCTCGCCGATTACTTCTATGAAATCAGTTGTTTTGAAATATTTTTTCAAATATAACAGAATGTAATGTAAAAACAGGTCAAACTTTCCTCGCCGATTACTTCTATTAAATCAGTTGTTTTGAAATACCATTACATAAAACCACAACTAATTATGTATACAAGAGAATCTTGAATAATGTTAATTTGTATTCTTTCAGTAGTAGACTTTCGTGTGAGGAATGGACTGAAATGTTTACTTCGATTAACTTTGACAATAAGTTCTCATCAATTTATAATACTTTTCTTTATTATTCCAATATAACTTTTCCTATCACCAAAAGTCAACTTGAATGAAAAGAAGTCAAAAGTCAAAAATCTCTATATTTATAAAAATACATCGAATTGTGTGTTTAAATAAATGGCGTCCTGATAAATCTTATAACTAAGAGTGTATATAAAAGCAAAATGCTCTTTAAAAATTAGGCACTAGAGTTAAATATTATAAAATTAACATCACATATTAAAATATAACAATACATTACAAATTAAAATCTAACAATACATTACAAATTAAAATCTAACAATACATTACAGATTAAAATAATAAAACACATTAAAGGCCAAGTGCAAAGAACAATGAGTCAATCACAATCATGATGACAGGAACTCGGCAACTGTATAGGGCTCGGTATCAAGAATACACTGCCGGACAGCTCTCGGACGACGTACCCAACATTGCCTTCAAATTTGGTGGAAGCTTATTAAAATACTTAATGCACGAGTATGCTGGACTGCGTTCAGAGAGAGTGAGTCTATGCACAGGGAAATCAAAATCAAGTGACCTGGTGTTATATTTATGAATAGGTATATATTGATTGAACAATCTTCTATTCATATGTAGAAAGATTAAAGACTCAAAAATATGCAGGCCAGCCAAGGTGAGCAAGCCATGCTTCCGGAAAACCCCTCTGCACGACTCCCGCCAGCCCATGCCCAGGACTATACGCAGCGCCCTTTTCTGAATCAAAAAAACCCTTTCAATGCCAACACAGCTGCCCCAATCTGAGGAGTGATTCGAATTTGGCATGATAGGACATGAGCAATGTTTTTGTGTCCAAGTAGTTCTTTAGGACTCGTAGTAAATAACAGCAACTATTTAACTTACCACTTATATACTCAATCTCCTTTTCCCAACCAAGATGGCAATCAACAAAAATACCCAAGAATTTCGCCCCATCGGAAAGGGATACTTCTCCGGACAACAAATTAGCATGATCAGGAACCCAAGCAGATGATCGCTCAGTTCGAAACAGAACAAAGGCTGATTTATCTGGATTCAGCAAAAGATTATTTAACACACACAGTTCAAACCACCTAACAGCCACAGACAGGCCATGCCTACCAATCTCCATCAAGTCATCGACTGAAGGTGCCACCACCAAAATGTTCGTGTCATCAGCATAATTCACAACTGAGACAGTCTCTCTCGAAATGTCAGAGCTCAGGTCATTAATGTAACAGACGAAAAGAAAAGGGCCAAGCACACTACCCTGGGGTACCCCCACCGTCAGTGACCTATCATTGGACACATAGTCACGCCCATTTTTTTGAACAACAACTCTCTGTGTACGATCTCGCAAATATGACAGTATCCATTCCAAAGGAGGACCCCTAACTCCATAGCATTCAAGCTTAAGAAGGAGGACAGAGTGATCTAAACTGTCAAAAGCTTTAGAGAGGTCCAAAAATGAGCCCAAAGCAACCTGGCCCCGCTCAAATCCCCCCACTATGACATTCAAAAAATCATACACAGCGGTGTTTATTGACTTTCCTGCTAAAAATCCATGTTGACTTTCACTCAGGAGACCCTGATTGGAAAAGAAATTCGTAGGCCTAGAGCACATTGCTTTTTCAAAAATCTTCGAGAAGGTGGACAGAATACTTATTGGTCTGTAGTTCTCGGGGAGAGCTGGGTCACCCTTTTTAAATAAAGGTTTTACCAAAGATAGTTTTAAGCTGCTGGGAAAAATACCCATACTGAAGGAGTTATTAATGATGTGACATAGCAGAGCCAAAAGTTCCTCCCTACACTCCCTGATAATACTTGCCGAAATCTCATCAACCCCCGAGCTCTTTTTATTCTTTAGACCTCTGATGATGTCAGAGACCTCAACGTTGGTGACTGGAACCAAAAACAAAGAGTTATTGTTGTATGGAATTGCCTGCATATGGTCTCTCCCCGGCATATTATAAAGTGATTGGGGGGCTGCATTAACCATATAATCACTTAAAGTTTTACATATTTGTTGTGGTGTACCAGGAATTCCAATGTCATTCCTTCCCACAGATTTACCTGTTACCTCGCTCACAACCTGCCAAGAGCACTTCGACCTATTGTCACTACCCAATATTCTCCTAGCATAGTAATCCCTTCTAGCTTCCTGCAAAATAGTGTTATACCTGCAAATCAAATCAAATCAAATCAAATCAAATCAAATCAAATCAAATCAAATCAAATCAAAATTTATTAATGTTAACGTACAATAGCACTTACACAAGTCATAAATAAAATAAATGGCAGCATATAATTTTTGTTGCTCTAATAATAATTAGTTATATACTACAGGTAAAAGAAAACTACACAATGTACAATGAAGAACATACACACTTAAAACTGTAAAAAATTAAAATTCAAGTCAAAATATTCCTCTGCACTATAAAATGATTTCTTTATTAAAAAGCCTTTTACTTTGTTTTTAAATTGTGCCAAAGGAAGTACCCTGACTTCTGTTGGTAGTTTGTTAAAAAGTTTTACACCTATGAATTCGGGTCTACTCTGACACTTTCCCAGTCTACAGTAAGATGTTACCAGGTGATGTCTGTTCCTGGTTTCATAGTTATGTACATCCTCATGAGTCTTATAATCTTCTTCACTGCGTTTTACATTAAGTAAATGTTCTAATATGTATACCGAGGGGAAAGTCAGTATGCCCAGTTCCGAGAAAGCAGCCCTGCAGTCCTCCCTGTATCCAATCCCAGTCAAAAGTCTCACCGCCCTCCTCTGTAACCCAAATACTCTAGCAGAATGTGTCGAGCCTCCCCAAGCAATTATTCCGTAGATCATTACACTATGAAATATTGCATAATAAGCAGTTTTTAGCGACTCTTGTGACACACACCCTACCAAATTTCTCAGCACAAAAACACTTGTTCGGAGTTTGCTACTCACCACCTCCACCTGGGATTCCCACGTAAGTCTGGAGTCAAGATGAATCCCCAGAAATCTGACAGAATTGGGATGGTGATCCTCAAGATCTCTTAATGAAAACATGATGTTCTGCGTTTTATCAGCGTTCAGCAGCAGACGGTTCGACAAAAACCAGTCCTCCACAACCACACGTCCCAGATCCAGCCTATCCGCAGCCTCCCGCTCAGTCCTCCCAGCCACAGACACCGTTGTATCATCCGCAAACAGCACAAACTTAGCATCCGCACAGCTATGTGGCAAGTCATTAATGTAAATGAGAAATAGAATGGGTCCGAGCACCGATCCCTGTGGAACACCTATGTCCAAGAGCGATGCCTCGGACAACCTACCATTTACCCGAACAGTTTGGTAACGTTCATCGAGATATGACTGTGTCAATTTAATGCTGTTTTCACTGAACTTGTAAAGTTTCAGTTTCTTTAACAAGAGATCGTGTGTGACACAGTCAAATGCTTTACTCAGGTCACAAAATAGGGCATCAAAGTACTCTCGGCTCTCAAAAGAGTCCATTATCCCCTCCAAAAGATCCAGAACCCCCAGAATGGTGCTCTTACCTCTCCGGAAACCAAACTGTCTATTGCTAAACAGTCCGCGTGTCTCAAATAGTTCTACAATTTGTGCTGCCATCATTTTCTCAAATACCTTTGATACAATCGGAAGCAAGGATATAGGTCGGTAATTTGTGACAAGAACTTTGTCTCCTTTTTTAAATACTGGTGTTATTAAGGCCCGTTTCAAGACTAAAGGAAAGTTACACTCTCGGACACAATGGTTGAAAAGTTTAGTGAGAGGAATATAGATTATATTTTTTATTGAT
This sequence comes from Kuschelorhynchus macadamiae, assembly GCA_030620095.1. Classification (NCBI taxonomy): domain Eukaryota; kingdom Metazoa; phylum Arthropoda; class Insecta; order Coleoptera; family Curculionidae; genus Kuschelorhynchus; species Kuschelorhynchus macadamiae. The sequence continues at coordinate 1,031,608 of JAUTXW010005370.1, forward strand.
TTTAAAAGTTCAACTGTCAACCCGAATATGTCAGCACTTTTTTTATTTTTTAATTTAGCGATAGTGTCCCTCATTTGTACAAAAGTGACCTCCTGATAATTAAACTCATCATAAGAAGTACTAATATCATTTAGGTATAGCAGGGGATCTTTAGTAGCATGTGGCATATCTTTAATTAAGTTATGGGCAATTCCCACAAAAAAGTCGTTAAATTCTTGTGGTGGAATATGACAATTGATGTGCTGGTCCCCTTTTTTTGTATTACCCCTTTTTTGATTTATAATTTGCCACATGCACTTCCCTGGGTTACTTGAAGAGTTTATAGCTCTGTCATTTGCAAACCTCCTTGCTTCCACAATGGCGGCCCGATAATATTTTTTATATCTTTTATACTCTTCCCAATCATTCACCCGATTGTACTGCTTGCATACATCATACAACAGATTCAGATGTTCTCTCATGTCCTTAAGGACATCGTCAAACCAACTTACCCTGCCACCCTGATCTGTACGCACATTATACTTCTTCTCAGGAAAACACTGCAGATATGCACCCACCAGCAAATCCATCAGGACCCGAAACTTCCCCTCAGTATTGATATCCGTGCGATCCACAAACTCCCAGGAAGAACCCTCTACAATATTATAAAAATTAAATAAACCTCTTTGGGTTATTGGCCGGAAAATATTTTTTTCAGATGAAACTTCTTTATTTCTTTTAGTAAAGCATAGCATTTGACTCAAATGGTCAGAAAGATGATAATTTACAGTTTTTGCTGAAGATAGTTCCATTGCAAAATTTACTTCACTATCCTATAAGCCTCCTTATACCTGTCATCAGTTCTACTTAAAACCAACAAAAGATCAAGCTCATTCATACATTCAATTACACGAGGTGTCTTATAAAACAAATGATTATTTTTCTTTGGTACCCTGATCGTTTTAATTGGAAAACAGGAGTTAAAAATAGGAATCAGGATCCGCATAAATGCATTCCACTGACCTTTCACATCAGACTCATCAACCTCAAATACCAATTGCCAATCTTGTTCTGATAACAAATACTTAAAAAGATTCCTACCTTGCTGATTAAAAACCCTTCGGTTTAAGATGTTTATTCCTACTGACCTGGGCAATTCAAAAGCAATCCTCTGACAGGTGTGATCGGAAATATGTGTGTGTACAATCCTGGACACGTACACGCTGCAGTTGGTGTAAATATTATCAATGCATGATTTTGAATTTCCGCTTATTCTTGTGTATTCTTGAATAGATGGAAAAATATTAAAGGAACTTAAAAGTGATAAAAAAGCAGCCGAGTTACCATCATCACGCTTGATATCAATGTTAAAATCTCCAGCCGGAAAAACCAACACATGATCATTTAAAAATCTATTTAAAATATTTTCAAGTTTATTAAAAAAAAGTTCAATATCTGTCATTGGAGTACGGTAAATTGATAAAATAATAATACAGGCATCATCGATTGAAAGTTCCACCGCAGCACACTCCAAAACTTTTTCCTCGGAATACCCTACAAGATCATTCCTTGGCTTACATGGAATCCCCTGCCTCACATAGACTGCTGTTCCTCCATGGAGGTTGTCCTGGCGACAGAAAGACGATGCCAATGTAAAATTTATCAAATTGAATGATTTTATCTGTTCTGTGTTCTTCCAATGCTCTGATAAGGCCAGGGCCAAGCATTTGTGTTCATCTACCAAAACCTGAAGCTGGTCAAGGCAGTTGCCTATTGACTGAATGTTATGATGTAGAATTACATGTTCTGACTTCCCACACTGTGGCTGGTCAGCTGCTTTGGTCCGGGGGACATTAGGCTTCTCAGGTTTAAAAAACTATTAACAAGAACATCCTCAGGCCAAAAGTTTGCATTCAGGGTGGTTGCTTTAAAATCAGCAGGAACCCCAATTTTAAACGAGCTGTACATATGCTTTGATTTTGTTCTAACCCTCTCACATACACTATCAACAACACCATTTTCTTTAAGATATTCCAAAAGTATGTTTTCGGTTGTATCTACCGCTAAGCGGGACACGAAAAGCCAGGCAAAGTTTGTAGCGTTTGCCCCCTTCAAAACTGAATCAATTTTTCGATTACCTACAATATTGCTTGGTCTAATCTTGGGATTATATTTCCGTTTTCTAGACCTGTATTCCACAGATGTCCATTCTTCATCCATAGAAATGTTTGGGTAAGGCTGTTGCATCGCCAAATCCACTGCATTTCTTACTTTGTTAAGAGTAATTTGGTTTCCGGAATCGCTTTCTTCTGAAAACACGATTTTGGTAACTTTATTTACAGAGTTTGCAGTTTCGTTTTCCAAATCCACTGAATTTCTCACCTCACTGAGAGTAATTTGGTTTTGAGTCCTATTTTCTTTTGAAATCTCTCCGATTTTGATGGCTTGGCTATTTACGGAATTTGAGGTTGACTTATTTTTTTTGTTTACAATCACAGTCGAGAAGTTTGATTCAGAACTTGAATGAACCTGGGCTTCAACAACTATCTTCAGTGCGAAGTTTGAAGCAGTTCTGGCCGGTGCTACACTGTTTTGTTTTTTACTGTTACTATCCCTGTTCTTATCCGCTGCGAAGTCGGAAACAGATCTGGCACTTGCTACGTCATTCTGCTTTCTACTGTTGGCACCCTTGTTCGCTACATCATTCTGCTTTCTACTGTTGACACCCTTGTCACTACCTTTGACAACTTCATTTTGAAGAATAGGAGGGCTAGATTTTTCAGGGGGAGCGGGAGGAAGAATTCTAACCTGTTCTATAATTTTCGATGCAGTTTGCATTGTTTCCAATTTTTCCTCGAGAGACTGAACTTTTTCCCGTAGATCATTGTTTTCCTGCAGCACAATATTATTTAAAAATGCGTTATTTTTAAGACAAAGTTTAACAATGTCGGCACTAGTCAAACCTGTCAAGTTGTCCTCGCCGATGCACTCAAAACAGTTTATTTCGTTGAGTCCCACGATTTTAGCACCTGGGCACTTTATTAAACACTGACTATGGTAGAAACTATTACACAATAAACATTTTATAGTCCCTTTCACTTTCTTTGAGCAAAATACACACTTTTTATCGGAGCGGCGAGAACGTAATTCGTCCTCGGAAGCCATCTTTCTTTTTGCAATTGCAAGAAAAAATGGTTCTCAAAAGAGATAAAAGATTTGAAAAACTTACCATTCGAAATGAATAGTATTAGGAAGAGATGCCCTGGCCTGAAAATTACACCCAAATATAGGAGTTTTTAGCATAGTATAACTGCCAAAAATTAATAATATAGTAAAGGAAAGTTGGCGAATAATTAATGAATATAGAAAATCAAAAAAATTAAATATAAAAATAAACATAAAACTGTCCGATGGCACAAGAATTAATGACAGGAAAACCTTTCCAATCTTTTTAACGAATTTTTCACTGATGTCAAAACTCACAAACCTCAACTTGATATAAAGGACTCCATGACATCACCAAGTCTTTTTTTAGAACCAACAGACTCGAATGAGGTGGAACACGTATTGCTACAAATAACCAGCAAGCCTCTGACCTGTATGGACGAAATATCTGGAAAGGTTCTAAGATATGTTTATCAGGAAATATCAAATCCACTTAGTTATCTCATAAATTAACCTTTCACAAGTGGCAAATTTCCTGAACTTCTTAAAAAATCGAAATGTATCCCAATATTTAAAAATAAGGGATCTGAGCTAGACATATTAAATTATAGGCCAATCTGCATCCAAATTCAGATTTGGAAAGTGTTTGAGGATGCTTACTCCGTGAGATTGGCAAAGTTTTTGGAAAGGTTTAATTTATTAAATGATTTTCAAATCAGTTTTAGGCAATGGAAAATAACAACTGGGAATATTTTATGACCTCCTGGTTCAAAAATTATATGCTATTGGGGTTCGTGGGAATACTTATGATCAGGTGAGATCATACTTGGAAGATCGTTACCAGGTGGTTGTGATTGATTGTACCAATTGATGTTCTTTTGTTTGTTATCTGCTGTTTTTTAGCCGAAAATACTGTTTTATAGATATTGGAGATATTTTAAATGTTCTTTTGTTTGTTATGTTTTTTTGTCTGCCATTTTTTTTTGTCGAAAATACAGTTTTATAGATATTGGAGATATTATAAATGTTAGCAAATATTTGACTAGCCTTATGATTTGTACATTTTGTATTAAATTTAAGGGTGAATAAAAGTATTTTGTATTTGTATTTGACTAAGAAACTGAATGAGTTCTAGTTACAAAACAAATACTGGGATAGTTCTTTGAAACAAATAATTACAATGTTTTCGTGGGTTGTTAAATCAGTGAAAAAATAAAAATAAATTACCTTTCAAATGCAGGAATATTGTTTGCTTCTATGGACCATTGTACTCCTATTTCTAATACATCCCTGGCAAGCAGCAATTCTTGCTTTGAAGCGGTTACATTTGAAGTGGGAAGGAAGATCAGATTAGTTAGTTCTAGCTAGAAACCAAATTTACCAGAATTAAATATATATAGTTTTTTTAGGTGAACTTAGAGAAGTATTTACCTTTAAGTCGGAGAGAAGCTTCTCACATTTGCTCAAATTTCGGTGCGGAGAAGTCCATTCTGTTTTAAGTTGCTTACAAAGTGATACTGCCTCGTTAATTTTGGGCATTTTTGAACAACTTTAGGCGGTCCTTTGTGTTTTTATTGACAAAATTGTTGGATTGATTAGAATGATTTGTAAATTTTTTGTCAACTCCGCGTCATAACCAAAATCTTCTTCCCTTTCTTCGAACTACGAATAGGGTATAGCTGAACAGACTGTATCCATTAAAACGAGCACCACCTTCGTTAATGAAAGGACTAAACACAGACACAGCCATCTGCCGTCTGGAGAGGGCCGTGTAATTGACTACAAAATTAATTACATGTTCAATAGAGATATCATTTTGATGCTAAACTGGATATTAATAACTCTTTCAATTTGGAAATAAAATTATGTGAATGCGTATTTTTTATAAAGCAGCTATAAAAGCGTAAAGCTAAAAGTTTTAAACATAACCCTGCTTGAAATATAACTTCGAAAATTAAGTTCTGTAGTTGATTTACTCATAAGTTTGAACTACTGGTTTAAAATAAACTTAACTTTGCAGGGCCGTGAAACCATGTAGGAGAAAGTACCAGGTATTAGTTTTTATTTTATTCCTTTTTGGATTTGCAATGTTTGTTGTTATGTCTGGCAATAAATTTGTACAGAGTCTTCCATTGAGGACTAAAATTATTTAGTATTTATTTATTTTCATAGGTATTTTTTGGACTTCCCCCGTGTTTCTCAAAAAAATAAAAATAGCCAATCGATGTATTTTAGCTCGGAGAATTTTAAAATCGTAACCAAAAACAATTCAATGAAAAACAACACCCTATATATTATTACATTTTTGGATTCTATGGTCAATTCTAAATGTTTTTTAATAAGGGTACTATATGTCTATCTTCACCTGTTTTTGATGTATTGAGGTTTGGAAATTTACGTTTTCGCATCTTTGAGCCGTCTTAGCACCTGAACGGTTAGACCTAGAGGAAAATAACTTTCACATTCCCGTCTGAGTTTTTGATAATCTATCTTATGCCAGCCAAACAAAAATTTTGAAGTAATGTGTTCACCGGCATTTCATATGAATAAACCAGAAATACATCTCGGGGGGTGGTCCCAATGGACAAACCTCAGGAAGATTAGAAAGAAGCATGCCTATATCAACATATTTTCAAAGTTTCGGAGAGGGGTCCAGACTCAGGACAAACAGGCCCCTCTGGCTACGTAACTGCCTGATATTCTTCAATTTTCTTGCTGTTCAGTTACAAGCACGGAAAAATCTTTTGGTTCTTAGTCCTTTTCTTTATATACTGTCAGTTCTTCGTTGCTTGTCGCTTGACTTGACCCTGCTTTCTCTTCTGCGTTTACCCCCGTTATACATTTTCGTTAGTAACTTCTGGCGTTGCTCTTTATTGAAACAATCGGCAAATGGACAGAAGGAGAGTTAGAAGATTGTTAAGGAACTCTGCGGAGGTGAGGGTCGGTCAACTTGTTCCAATCTGACATGTCATCAGTTGAATTCCTTCTATTGCACTATAGCCGCCAACTTATCAGCTCATATAAATCTTGTCAAGGACCATTTGAAATTCCTTGATGGTACATTGACTGATCAATGAGATTAAAAACACTTTTTTTAAATTAAGAAACAAAAATACATCTGGCTGTGATAGTATTTCTCTTAAGTTACTATTATATTTACCTGATATCGTCCTAAAGACAATAGAGGCGATACATTTGCCTTTTCAGAATAGTGTTTTCCCCCCTTCTTTAAAACGAGCTAAAGTTATTCCGCTTTTCAAAGGGGGTGCCAGAGAAACACCATCTAACTTTAGACCTATTTCTTTGCTTCCCACATTGGTTAAAATTGTTGAAAAGCTAGTGAGAGGGCGCATCGTTGATTTCATTGTATCATACAATCTTGTAAGCAATGCTCAGTTTGGATTTCAGGCTTCCAAGAACACCAACGATTATATTTTCTCTTTTTTTAACAACTTGCATAGTACTCTGAATGATGGAGAAGTTGCCGCAGCAGTATTCTGTGATCTTAGGCATTTCACTGTGTAGATCATAGAGTGTTGCTGAGAAAACTTGAGATCTATGGATTCAGAGGTGCAGCTTTGTCGTGGATAAGGTCGTACTTGTTTGAACGCTATCAGTCAGTGGTGTTTAATGACAGGGTATCAAATGACGGGAAAATTACTTCTGGTGTTCCTCAGGGATTTGTTTTAGGCCCACTTTTGTTTTTGTTGTACATCAATCGCTATCTATCCAGATTGAGCATATCAGGAGTGTTTACGATGTTTTCCGACCATACGACCATGACTTTGGCATGATAAAGACTCAAATCAGTTGGAGCTTGCCATTAAAGATGATTTAGTAAGGATAAAAGAATGGTGTGATTCCAATTACTTAACTTTAAATGTGTCAAAAACAAATATTGTTTCTGTTAAATGTCAGATTGGTGAAGTGTCTCTTGATACTCAGATTTTGGAAAGTTTACGTGTTAATACATTTCTGGGTTTGTATATAGATGAAATGTTAAAGTTTGAAATACTTAGATATGAATGTAAAATTATTTAGGGGATGTTTTGCTTTGAGGGTTATGGCTTGGGAGCTGAGCATGCCCATAGCAAGAAATGTCTACCTTGCTTTAATTGAGTCCGATTTACGTTATGGCATATGCTTTTAGGATCTTGCTCTAATAGCCTGTTTAACATGGTCTTTGAACTACAAAAACTTGCAATTAGATATATGCCAACTAAGTTCCCGGGAGTCATGTAAACCTTATTTTGTGACACAGAAGATCCTGACTTTGGCATGTATATTTATATTAAATACAGTCGGCCTTGTGCATATTAAGTTCAGACATAAGATTGAGTCTGCTTGAGTTATGAAACTCGTAGTTCTCGACTCATCTCCCAGCCTATTCCCTCTTCAGTTTTAACCCAGAAATCTATTATTTATAACAGCAAAAAATTGTTTAACCATTTGCCTTCAAAAATAAGGGGTATTTCTTCTCTAAAGCATTTTAAGCGAAAAGTGAGGGGCCTATTGATTGGAAAGCCTACTATGTAAATATATTTTATTTTGTTGTATATATTATACTTATTTATATTTTTATGTTATTTTATTCTGTTACTTACACTTCATTTAAGTGCTGAGAATGGTTGTAAAGTTTTTTTTTTTTAGTTTAAGTTTTACTTGCTTTGTATATGTGATCATTCTTATTACAATAAAGTCACTGTAGTGGCGCCCATTATGTCAGCCTAGTGAAACGAAACCGGCACCTTCACCAACATTACGCATAGGAGCGCCATTCCCTACTTCATGTAAATAAATAATATCAGCTGAGCTGTGTTGCCAATCAGACAGGAAACACAGAAAAATTATATTCTACGGTCAGCGTCAGCCAACTGGTTAAGCCGAGTTGACGCCACTGGAAGTTCAACGATTGGCAAATGGTGCAAAAACTATACTCATTTCATTGCAAGTAGAACATAGAAAAAGATGCGTATAATTAGCGCTCGGATTTGTTCGACAATAGACAAAGAGTTTTAGTTATTTATTGAGCCAATGATGGGCTGATGGTTAAAAAAGGTAAATAAGTACCTAAGTTGGTTGTTCTTCTTGTTCTCGTACTGGCAAGCTGCAAGACCCAGTAAGTTCTAACCGCATGAGGGCAATCTTTTTTTTGTCATCAAATTTGAGATAGAAATCTTCAAATTTTGGACAAAAATTCAGGCTCATATAATTAATATGCCGGAACAAGATGGCGTCCGAGTGAAACATTAAAAAATTATTACTAAAAAAACTAATTATTCAACTTACCTCAAATTTTGCATAAAATCAAATGTTTTATAAGAATGTACTGGTAACATTTTGGTACGAATATAAGATAGTAAAACAAAATTGCGGCCTAATAAAATATTTAAAAAAATCAGTGAGAAAAAACTACCTATAGTCAAAAGCAATGTTATCGTGCAGGTCATACGATTCATCAACGACAAACTTTTTAAGTTTGTTTTTCTTTTATTACGTGTAATCATATCCTCCGCATAAAATCCGGAAGATGAATTAGATAGACCTATATTTTCATATAAAAAAAGAGGATAAACATATAAATACCAGCAGTTGCAAAAATCTTGACTAGTCAGTGACAAAATAAGTAATAGAAAACAATTTTCGGATTTGTTGCATCCACAAGCGAAAAAAATGGTATTAAATCTAATAAAATATTACGAAAATGAAAACTCACCGGCCAATATCCAGGAGACAGTAACAAAAGCTCTGGGAAAAAAGCATAATTTACTACCGAAGAAGATTAAGAAATATACTCCAAAAAAAGCCAAAGACTGAAGACTTAAGTGACAATGTAAAAATGGATGTTCGTAATGCAATTTACGATTTATACACATCAAAAACTAATATGACCCTTCAAGTTTTAAAAGAAGCTTTAAAAAATCGAGGCATATTGTAAATTGGACTAAAATCATTGTCAAAATTAATAAAAATGTTGGGTTTTCGATATAAAAAGGACTGTTCGAAGATTTTTATGCGAGTTGCCACATATAGCAAGTTTTTAAAGAAATACACGGAAAATATTAATTCAAAATTTAGAAAAGTGGTATTTTTAGACGAGACTTGGATATTTTCTAATGGAAGTGGTTCGAAATCTTAGCAGGACGAGTCTGTAAAAAGTGTCAAGAGAAAAAAGGGATACAGGTTCTTCAACAGGATTTCTCCCAGGTGCAAGTTTACTGTTTTCTTCAACATCCAAAAGAATGGACTACCATGATAATATGAACTGTGAACTGTTTGAAAAGTGGTTAAAAGAACAACTGATTCCAAATTTAGATGCTCCATCTTTAATCATTCTGGACAATGCATCTTATCATTCCAGAATCTTAAATAGACAACCTACTTCATCCTGGAAGAAAAGTGATATTTATAATTGGCTAATAAAGCAAAAACAAAATCCTTTACCCAATATGCTGAAACTAGAACTTCTTTTAATGGCAAAATCTATTAAAAAACCAACAATATATGCCGTAGATGAAATATTACGGGAAAATGGACATGAGGTTTTACGACTGCCGCCATGCCATTGCCAGTTTAACGCAATAGAATTAATATGGGCTGGTGTAAAATCATATTACGAAAAACATGTGAACGATGGTCTTACATCAGATGAAGTGCAAATTGGCAAGATTCATTAAATTATATATTACGCCGGAGTACTGGAACATACGGAGAAATTAATATGGGATTGGTGGAATCGAGAACGAGTTCTAGATGTCGAAATAGCACCAATGATCATTGCGCCATTTGAGGACGTCTCAGAAGATGAGGACTTTTTAAGTGATGATATTTTTTGGTCTATAATATTAAAAAGTTTCTGAAGGATTACATTAGTCTTTGACGTGTAAATCATAAATTGCATTATGAATATCCATTTTTCCATTGTAACTTAATTCTTTTGCCTTTGGATAAATTTTTTTATTAATTATAAGACAAAATTTGAGATATAAAAATCGGTAAAATGGCTTTAAGAGAAACGGGGGGCTAACGAAAAATACAGGCTATATATATATATATATATATATATATATATATATTTATATATATAGATAATCGGATAAGTAGTTTTTTAGCTACGCCGCGAACAGACTGACGGACAGACATACCTACAGACAGACGGAATTGAGAAAATATGTTTTCCGGCATCTGGGGGCCCTTAAACGTAAAGATCTGAAAAAATCTCACTAGGGAAGTAATAACTAATTATCTTGTGTGTTTAATAAAAGTGTATAATATTTTTGCAAAATAAAAATTTTTTGTTATCACAATACAAAAAAAAACAAGTTTTCTTTGCACAGGGGTGGCCCGCATTTAAATAAATGACACTGTAAAGTGGTTAGATTTTTAGGTCAAGCGGGGCTCATAATTTTTGGTGATTGATAAAAAAATCTCATTTCATTAAGTGGCTGTATAAACAGAACATATCCTGATTATCCCACTGATTCGAACCGCCTTCCGACATTATTAAGGCGCTTGCCATTTTGTGTATTTTTGTTTTTGCCAACCAAAAAATTTTAACCAAATACATATTTAGCGAATTTTCTTATTTAGTCACTCGGCATTTAATATATAAAATAATATTAAGTGGCTATCTTAATAATATTGCGTAATATAAAAAAAAAACTATTTTCTTTCTTCCTGTATATTTGTAATTAGCTCATCGAGATTTAATAGCTCGATAAAAGAATCACACAACATTTTGGTATTCACGGTGTTTTCTGATTTGATTCATAATGTTGGTGAACTTTGGACCCGCACGATAAGACCGCATTCGACTATATTAGATTAATTTCAAATTTTGTGCAAGCATTAAGTGCGATATACAGATGAGCTGGTAAAGTTGTGGTACGAATTCAAGATAGCGGAAAAAAAATGGCGGCCAAATAAGACTTTAAAAAAATTAGCGTAAAAAATCTTTCTTCCTCTTCTTCATTCCTGTTTATCCTGTTACATAACAGGACTTATTGGCTTTGCTACAAGGCAGTCGCCAGATCGCTCTCCGTCCGGGGCTCAGAGTCGTTAAATCGGCGACCCTCGAAGTCGACCCTGCACCTTATTCCGGTTTGGAGACGTTATCGGTAGGATATCCGGATGGCGAGCTCTAAGCTCCCGAATACCCCGAATCTTTCAAATACTTTTTAATATTTCCTTTTTAAATTTTTGAAATACATCTAGGCTTCCACTAGGTGTCCCTTGAGAGTGCTACTGATATCACGAGATGACCCTTTCTTTCAAGCTATCCCCTTACCCCTCCCACTCCCGCCACGTAGCGGCCATTACGTTAATATTCTCTGTAGAACTGCGGCTGACGAACGGGATAGAATGCAGGAACAACTAGGCCTCACACGTTCACAGCGTCTGCTCCCTTTCTAGCGGGGTCGTTTCCCCCCGAAATAAAGCAGCAAAACCGAACACGTGGAACCACTTATGTTAATAACACAGAGGTCTGCTTTCGACGAGACGAACCGGAAGACTGAAAAATCTCTCTATTCAATTGACCGCAAATTTTGAACAAAAATAAAATATGATAACAAAATCGCGGTGTGTGTCAATGTAAAAACTACATAGTGAATTAATTTTAAATTATGCTCAAAATCAAGTGTGGCATAGGGTAGAAACTGGTAAAATATTGGTAGGTATTCAATATATTGGCACGAAATGGCGTCCAATAAAAATGTTTGAAAAGGCAGTATACAAGGTGTTTCAAAAAGGTCTGCCAAAATTTCTAGGACATATAGTACATCAAAAAATAAGTGTAGTTTACTCTATAAACCTATGTCCGAAAATGCACCCCTAGGGAGTTACAGCCCCTAGAAGATGACACGCGAAAATAGTTTTTTGGCATTTTCTTTAAAACTATTAAAGAGAAGTTAATGAAATGTTGCATAGGGGCCTACTTTTTAATGAGAAATGTAACCAATTTGTCAGATTTGTCATATTTATTCAGGGGCGTAACTTACGAGGGGGCTGAAATGCCCTAATGACCATATTTTTTTTGTGGGTTGTATTTTCTAAAAAATACATCAAAAATATCAAATTCTGATTAATTTTACATAAAAAGGTACTCTTGTTAAAATGTTTTAAAGTCGATAGTTTTCGAGTAATTTACAGTTAAATGTTGAAGTGTTTTCCCAAGCTTTTCAAATTGCTTGTACAAGATATCTTAGAAACCCTTTTAAGTAGGCCGTGGTATGATTTAAACAAATGAGCGCATTCTTAGAAAATAAAACTCAAAGTATTCCTAGATAAAAGTTTATTGAATAAAATTTTTAAAAAATAAATAACACTAGTGAGTTTCTTGAATGCATAAATTTATTCTTCGGTTTAAATTATTTATTAAATTTAAGCTTTGACCATTATTTTGAAGAAGTGTACATTCATGAATTATTTTGTCTCTCAATTCTTCAACCGTGTTAATTTCATTTTCATATACTTTTGCCTTTAAATCTCCCCAAACATTAAAGTCCAGTGTATTCATGTCGGGAGACCTAGCAGGCCAGTGAATTGGAGCATCTGCACCGCGTCCGATCCATTTGTTTGGAAAATGATTATTTAACCACTGTCGCGCTCTTCTACTAAAATGTGGGGGTGCGCCATCATGCATAAAAACAATGTCCCTTCTAAGATTTAACGGTACATTTTCTAATATTTCAAATAGATTATTTTCTAAAAAATCAGCATACATATCTCCGTTTAAATTACCATTAAAAATATGAAACCCTATAAATTTATTTCCCAAAGTAGCTGCCCAAACATTGATTTTAAATTCATGTTGATAGTGAGACACTCTAGTGACTCTTGGATTTTCTTCAGCCCAGAAATGCGAGTTATGATAATTAAAAACGCCCGCCCTTGTGAAGGTTGCTTCGTCCGTAAATAAGATTTTATTGAAAAAATTTGGATCAATACGTTCTCGTTCAAGCAGTACTTCACAAAAATCGGCCCTTAATGGCCTATCCTCTGGTTGTAAATGTAGCACTTGTCTAAAGTGGTAGGGGTGGAGTTGCTGTTCTTTTAGAACTCTGAACGCACTTGAATGGGAAGTATTCGTTCTTAACGCCAATCTGCGTGAACTAATTGTAGGCTCACGAAAAACGGTTTCTAAAACTTGTTCCTCAACTTCTACCGTTCGCGCATTTCTGGGACGTCCATTATCTGTGTTTTTTATTGTAAGTGAACCATTTTCTCGTAACCTCTGCTCTATTGCCAAAAATGTTCTGCGATTCGGTACATTTCTACCAGGATATTTTTCTGAATATCTTCTAACTGCTAAGTTTGAATTTCCGAAACACTCACCCAAGGTTAAAATCATATCAACTTGTTCGGAAAATGTATAATTTGCCATTTTTTAAAAGTAAATGAAGTAATTAATAAATAACAGAATTCCATCAAAAGTTAACTTGACGTACAGCTCATTTGTTTAAATCATACCACGGCCTACTTAAAAGGGTTTCTAAGATATCTTGTACAAGTAAAATGAAAACCTTAGGAAAACACTTCAACATTTAACTGTAAATTACTCGAAAACTATCGACTTTAAAACATTTTAACAAGAGTACCTTTTTTATGTAAAATTAATCAGAATTTGATATTTTTGATGTATTTTTTAGAAAATACAACCCACAAAAAAAATATGGTCATTAGAGCATTTCAGCCCCCTCGTAAGTTACGCCCCTGAATAAATATGACAAATCTGACAAATTGGTTACATTTCTCATTAAAAATTAGGCACCTATGCAAAATTTCATTAACTTCTCTTTGATAGTTTTAAAGAAAATGCCAAAAAACTATTTTCGCGTGTCATCTTCGAGGGGCTGTAACTCCGTAGGGGTGCATTTTCGGACATAGGTTTATAGAGTAAACTACACTTATTTTTTGATGTACTATATGTCCTAGAAATTTTGGCAGACCTTTTTGAAACACCTTGTATATGTGTTCCTAAAAAACTATGTACTGAACTAAATTGGTTCAAACTTCACTATTCCTAATAAAAGAAAATATTCATAATGAAGGAAGTTCCGGGTAAAGGAAATTTACAGATTTTTTAAAATTGTTGTAGGCCTATTATTGATTTCTAAACGTTCTAAAATTCTAATTGTGTTGCGAGCTATGCGCTACGTAATACGTGAAAACCGGTAATGCATTGCTAAGTTGAGTCCGAATATAATTCAACCATAGTTTATTCAGTGTGTGAGGAAGGTAAACCCAAAGAAGAAACGTCGAAATATATTCTAGTTTGGCACGATTAAGTCCAATAATCAAGATTCGGTGATACGTTTTTAATACAAGGAATGCTGTCCTGAATGGTATTCCGGCCTGGCATTATCTTATGGGCGACCGTCTAACAAGGAAGGCGTATAAACTTATGTGTGCCTTTCAGGTCAATCAAAAAACGCCTCTGGCCTCCGTTGCACAAATGACTCAACTCGCACTGAATAAACGGCTGTGTCTATTATTTGTGTACTGTCAAACAACAAAGAAGAATACAAGCGGGTCAAACAAAGGAGGAAAATAATTAAATACGTAATCCCAAATGTGGTAGTTCGTTCAAGGTACTTGTCTGCTAAAAGTATGTGTGTTATGTCAAATGCTTAGTTTTCCGCATTTGTACCATATCGAAATTATCGAATTGAGGCATGCGATCGACGTTGGAACAATATAAATTTGTTTTTATAGGCGACTTTTCAAAAAAAAGAAAAAAGCATTAACCGTGAAATTCTTATAGAAATGCAGTATGTTTCAGAGCTTAATAAATACACCATTCTGCAATGTAACTATAGCTTGTATTACATTTTTGAAAATGGGAAGGACTAAGCTTTTTCATTTTGTAGATATATAGAGGGTAGTCCATTTAAAATAACAAGTGGCACTATACCTATTGTAAAAATAAAATGACATATGCTTCAAATAAAACTTTCGGCAAATTAAAAATATTCAGCGAAAACCACATCTCAATCAAATCAAAGTCAAAATATGGTTGGCCATCACCCAGTTTGTAGGACCACTGGAAAATCAGAAAGCGGGCCATTTTTTATTAAATTATGGCTCTTTAAGAGCTCTTCAAAAAACTAGTTCAAAAAAGTTGAAAAAATGAGGTGGATCAACGAAGGTATATAGTACGAAAAATGTGGCGAGACAAAAATATAACCAGTTCCCGCCAAACTTTCATCGAAGGCCTGTCAACGTGCAAGTGCATTTTCGACTTTTCCGGTAGTAGAGATAAACACGCAATATTCGCTGATTCTTCTATGTCTGAAACATCTATTTTGTCCACACAGAATCAAACAATTCGACTTCTTCAAACTTTTCACACAGAATCAAACAATTCGACTTCTTCGAACTTTTTTGCCAGCCCTCGCTATCGCTCGGGCGCAAACTCGTTCTCGACTGGTAAATGTTACTTACATCCCTTATAGTATAAATAATTATTTTAGTACTAATTGTCAGCACACTGGTTTGTCGATCCGTAATTAAAAGGTCCTTTTTTAAATCTTCTTTCCAACGGGAAAATGGAGTTTCTAACAAACTACAAACAATGTCACTAACGCGCCCAAACGATCACCGATAAAATACTCATTAAAGCGCGATCGTACAATACGAACGGAAGCGGTAAACTGCGGCTCTTCCCTAGAGGCACGATCTTCGTACATGCGATACTCTCGTTACCATAGCAACGCATTATTTTCAGGTATTGTTTTCGTTTCTCGCTGGAAGATTTTTACCGAGCCGATTTTTACTGCAACTCTTTGCCGGACGAATTTAAGCGTTACAATTTCAATAAATTCAAATATAAACTGCGGAATCACCTGTTCTATGAGCAATCAACTAGCAGGTAGGTAATGATTTTTATTGGCTGTAGATATTTAATGTGACATTTTAGAATAAACTTAATTTACAATTAATTTTGCTGGGGATGTTTAATGGATTCATCCTTGTTTGAGTGGGAGTAGCCAGTGAGTTAGTTCTGTTTTCATCCCTTATACATGTTACTTATTTATTCGTATTTAAGTTGTTTGTTTTTTTTGTAATCTTTTTGGAAATAAAAAGCCGTTTATTATTATTATTAATACTGTTTATTTCTTGATAATGTAAAAACAATCAATTTAGAAATTGTTGAATATCCTCAAAGTTGAGGGGTTTAGTTTTGTATACAATATTTTTTATATATCCCCATAAGAAAAGCTGTAATGGCTTCAGACCAGGGGATCGTGCAGGCCCTTCTATCGATCCTCACCTTCCTATCCTTCGATTTGAAAATATTCCCTTGTGGTACTGCCGGACAGTGATTTGTAATACGTCGGTGCTCCATCTTGCTGAACCATATGATATTCGCTGGAACTTGTGGGTTTGCTGGAACAGGATATAAGTTTGTCTTACCACATTAGCACATTATATTGGAGCAGTGCTAAATAATTATCACCATTCAAATCGCCATCAATGAAAAAGAGACCTATGATAAAATTTCCAATAATTCCTGTCCAAAAATTAACCTTTTTAGGGTATTGCGTATGTTCTTCTCTGATCCAGTGAGGATTTTCCTTAAACCAATAACGGCAATTTTGACGATTAATATGACCTTGAAGTGTAAGGGTGCACTCATCAGAAAACAAAACAAGTTCTAGTTGGATCACATTGTTATCTAACAGGGCCATCATTTGTTCACAAAAAACGTCTTATATCAAAATCGTCTTCCATGAGCTCCTGAGTTTGTATCACTTTAGAGGAGTGCATTTTATTTTCTTTTAATGGTCAAATAATCGATGATTATTTATTGTTATTCCATTGGCAGTTGCTTTTTTATCTGTCTTACATGTCCAAGATGGTCAAACTTTTCTTTTCCATTTTACTAAATGTCCCTTGCGATATAGGAGGCATATTTGGAAAAATTTCATGAAATAAGCGAGCAACTTGCATTTGTGTCCGTGTGTTATCTCCATAACCAATCATCTGTAGAATGTAGAATTGTTATTTTGTGCATTTCTGTTAAATTAACAATTTTTTTGATATAGAGTCAACTGCATTGTGAAAATAATTTGCTAAGGCCATGCATTTTAAACAAAAGGAAATAAAACTATATATAGCTTTTTTACCTTATATTGGTAAAGACGAACGCCGAAACGGTTTTTGCTTACTTTCTCGTTATCAAAACCTAAATATGAAATAAGTATTGAGTGAGCGAATTTCTGTAGTCGAATAATTTTATTTTTTTAATATGGCGGGAATTTAAAAATTAGTTTCCCGATTGACTTCAAATTTTGGTCAAAAATTGAAGGTTATATGGGGATGACCTGGTAACATTTTGGTAGAAATCCATCCAATATGGCGAAACAAAATGGAGGGCTAGTGAAATGTTGAAAAAAATTATTAAAAAAATTAGTTATCCAATTTATCTCAAATTTTGCAAAAACATCAAGTGTTATGTTGCATTGCAATCAATATGAATCCAAGATGATAGAACAAAATTGCGGCTTATTATAATATTTAAAACTAACTAATTCAAGATGGCCGAACAAAATAGCTGCCAAATAAAATGTTTGTAATCTTGAAAAAATCATCCCCTCAGGTTTTACACATGTTTACGTTTTAGCGTCCCTAGGTGCCAAAAAATATGTTTTATCCATTCCGTCTGTCCATCTGTCGCTCTGTCTGTCAGTTCGGCACCCGATTAACTTCAAATTTCGACCAAAAATTAAGAGTCATATGGCGATGATCTGGTAATATTTTGGTAAAAATCCAGTATGGCGAAACAAAATGGCGGTCTAGTAAAATGTTAAAAAAATTATTATATAAGAATACTTATCCAGTTTATTTCAAATTTTGCATAAACATCAAATATTATGTTGGGTGAATGTATAGCGGGAAAAACAGACGAATGCGTTCGATATAACCCTTTTATTATATAAGCAACGTTTCGGTGCGTATTCGCATCTTCCTCAGGCTAAAAAACGATCATTTGTAAAAACAATTAGACAAACAATATAATAATAATAATATAAGACACATAATATACAAATTTTTAAGAATGTTTTTTCCCTCTTTATTGGTATGAAATCTTTTACCTACCTTAATAACTTTTAGAGCATGTTACACATAAAACGTGTAATCATTTGTTAATTGAGAGCTCGAAAATCTACATAAGAAAGACAATGGAGCAGTGGCGCAACTAGGGGGGGCTAGCCCCCCGACCCCAAAATTAGCCCCCACGCCAGACGATTGGCGAGGGCCATCCAAAACACTTAAACTCCATTTTGTTTGTAAAAATGGTTAAAAAAGTATTCGTCCGTAGCATAGTTTATTTTTATCTTGCATCTTCCGCTTTCTAGTTAAGAAATAAACATAGGTTTTTTTTCTAAATTAGCATCTTGTATACTTTTGACCAATTTCATTGGACACTATCTGGGCTTACGAAAACGTAAGGACGCGCTTATTTTGAAGCTATGGATCATAAAAGTTTGAGAAATAGAAAAAAGTGTAAGCGATATTTTTTAAGGGGTTTAAACAAGTAAAAAATATCATATTTTGATTACGCAAAACCGATAATAGTCAAACTGAAAACAGAAATAGGTGGAGTAAATATTCTAATATCGAAAAATCATGGAAGTCATTGATGTAAATATCTAATCTTTCTCGACTATACACATTTAAAATAAAGTTGAGGTGATATTCCAAAAAACGGCGAAACTTCTGTTATATAATTTTTTGTTTCAAAACCGTGTTCGTCTCCAAAGTATCACAAATTAGCTGATGATCTTTTTTGCCTAACAGTTATCCATAAAAAACACATAAAAACCAGAGATTTGTCAAATTTTGGCAAATGATTCTTGGTTGGTTTTCTAGCCATGAAAGCTCGCTTCAAATTAGATTTTTTGGCTCCAAAAGTAGCAGTTTTAATAGGTTAGCTATAGCACAATTACTTGGCGAAAAAATATCTTTTATAGGATAATTAAACCTCCAACTTTTTTTTTGTAATATTGGACGGCCAAACAGTAGAAATATTGTGAATTTTGTTGCCACAATATAACCAGATATATTCTAGTAAGTATTGAAGTTAAATTGTAGTAAGCATAGCTGTTTAAAATGCCAGAATATGGCATTTTTAATCTATAGAAATCGAGGTCAGAATACAATGAGTAGGCATTTTTCCCAAGTGCCAACCAAACATATTTTTGCAAGTATTTAAGTTTAATTATAGTAATAATAGGTATATAAGAATGACAGATTATAACATTTTAATACAACAAAAATTGAGAGGAAAAAATATGGCTTTTATTATCATATATAATTATAACTAAAATTGGGTAGTTTTATTTCGCTTATTTTTGCTTTAATATTGCCAAAAAATGCCACACTTTCAAATTTACGTTTATAACCTATAAAACTATATTTAACCAAATTGAAGATTTATTTAGAAAAACGAAATATAAATTATTTACTATACAACATGTCTAATAAAAAGATTAAATATTTCACCACATATTATAGAAAAACGCCGACTTGGGGTAATCGTCGTTTAATTTTGGCACACTGGCTCCTGAGCCATTTTTTAGCGAGTACTAAAGGCAAACCAAGTAGGCATTTTTATTGGCATAATTTTGATAAATGTTGCTACATTTGAAAATTATTCCCATTTGATAAATATTTGCTTACAAGGTGGCCAATTTCAAGGAATATTTGCTTAAAAAATAACCTAAAGCTTTTTATGATCCGCCATCTAGGTTATTTTAACAGTAAAAGTTCCTAGGCAAGTGTTTTTTGTCCCCACCAACCGTCAAATGAATATTTTACACAATAAGTCATAGTGTACGTATTTCTACGATACCATGATTTGTTATGTTTGCATTTCCTCTTGCCTCATTAATTCTTACACTGATTGGCTCTGTTAATACTATTTCTACATAATTTGAAACAATTGATGATTTATCATATAAATGAAGAAAAGGCAAAAAATGAGAAATTATTTAGGTAAATTTCGGAAAAAATGTTACTAAAATTTCGGTTAAAAAACAAATCAGAATTTAGCTAAAAAATCTCGATTTTAAAGTTAAAAAGCAGCTAATAAACCCAACCATAAAAGACAAAGAGTGGGTCGTATAATTGCCAATTGGCTATTTTTACCCCATTATGGCCGAATTTCCCCACTTTAGTCATATTTCCGTCTTTATAGTGTAATCGAACTGTTATTTTGGCTAGCAATTTTAGCTAATTAGCCAGAGATATTAGCAAATATCACAGCATTTTAGCCCATATTATATGATTATATGTGCTACTTGGGCTGGTATACAAGATAGACCAAAAAGGAGGAGGCACTTTGGCAAGTTTCCTGTTAACAGGTCGAGAAAATATATGTTATACGGGAGAAGTGATAACTTTGAACTCCCTAAAATTTTTTAAGTGTCGTAATTTATTAAAAAAATATATTTTTTGACTGCTGTCATAGATATTAATCAAATCATATATAGCTGAAACATAAAAACTTAGACAATATCGGGAGTTTATATAAATATATAAACGCAGTCCAGATTCGATAACCGTTGAATAGTTGTACTTTAATCTACATATTTACAAGACTTCACATATACACACACACGCACATTTACAAATATAAACATTAAATGCATATATACATAAAATTATATTCGTCAGAAATTGTATTTAAACTTTCACTCATCATGCTTTCGATTATAACAAATAATTGTATTTATTTATTTATTATTTTTTTATTATTTTGGTTTTATTTTTTTTTTTATATATATATATATATATATATATATATATATATATATATATATATATATATATAGGGTTATTCACGCAACCCGTTCATTAAAAGTTTTTGATGATGCCATTTAGATAAAAATTTCAAATTTCGGGATTAAGGTAAAGTCAAGGAGTACTTCTTTTTTGAAATATTTTCAACTTCCTGTCACTTCTGGTTTAACCGGAAGTTGGTATCAACTTGCTTATTTTAAATAGAACACCCTGTATTTTATGATATTTTTGGATTCTACGGAGAATTTTAATGCTATTTTATGTAGCATGTCCTATACCTAGGTTCAAGCGTTCTTAAGATACTTGACCTTGAACCAAAAATGAGCCTTCGGGGTACCAAATTTTAAAATCTCATATTTTTGTAAGTTTTGAAGATATAA
The DNA here is from genome assembly GCA_030620095.1 of Kuschelorhynchus macadamiae. Classification (NCBI taxonomy): domain Eukaryota; kingdom Metazoa; phylum Arthropoda; class Insecta; order Coleoptera; family Curculionidae; genus Kuschelorhynchus; species Kuschelorhynchus macadamiae. The sequence continues at coordinate 1,052,940 of JAUTXW010005370.1, forward strand.
TCTTCATATTTTGCAGACGATCGGTAAATAATCTTGGGTTTCTATTTTTTTTTATTGAATTTGTCTATTTTTATACAGGGTGTCCTAAATTCAGCGGCAAACATTCACATTTTCAAAGCCTCTAAAGTCCGTTTTTTTAAATGGGACACCCTATAACTTTATGCACTATCAAATGTAGAATTTAATTTTCTATGGAACTGTATTAAGGTTACTTATACCTATTCGTGACCATTTTCGAAATAATCAGGTTTTTATTAAACTATCATATGTATTTGCTAAATGCTTACACCTTCCCGTAATAAGCCATGGAAAAACCATTGTTGTGCTTTTCTATTCAACATGACAAATTTTAAATTAAAATAAAATAACACTCAAAAGCTGATATTCTCAATTTATTTTATATTCGCGGAAAATGTTACAAAATATTGGAGAGAACGTGCCATGTTTTTAATGAAAAACAAGAGAACAAGAGAAAATTGAAGAGGGTTGAAACGAAATTTTTTCGTTTTGGAAAAGTTAAAGTTATAAAAAATGTAATAAATTTTTTACATTATTTTTAACCATATCTACTAAGTTCGAGACTGTTCTAAACTTGTTTTAGTGAACTTAAAAATTATAGCAATCTAACAATTAACAATAAATAAGTAAAATAATAAAATTGAATTATAACAAATGTTCTATATGCTGTCCGTTCATTTGAAGACACATTTCAATTCTTCTTTGTACAGTTGCTGTGGCCCGTTGAATTTGTCCGTTTTCTAATTCGGCAAAAGCTGTTCGTATCCTGTCCAGGAAATCTTGTTGGTTATTTACTGGGGAAGCATAGACTTTACCTTTGATAAATCCCCATAAATAAAAGTCTAGGGGTGTTAAATCAGGCGATCGCGGGGGCCATCTCCAAGGGCCATTGCGACCAATCCAGCGATCTTCAAAAATTCGAGATAATTGGAGATAAACTGCAGCGGAATTATGTGCTGGTGCCCATCTAATTAATACCAATAATTTTGCATCTCACCAATAGGAATTTCTTCTATAAAATCAGAAACCGTCCCTCGTAGAATTTCCAAATACTTATCACTGTTTAAATTGTCTTCACAAATACAGTACCGCACCTGATCATTTAATACTATACCGAAAACATCGAAGCTAAACCTCTCTTGAGAACGCGTTTCGCGTAAAGCGTGCGCATTTTCTGCTGCCCAGAAATGTTCGTTTCTTCTATTTGTTATTCCTTCTCTAGAAAATTTCGCTTCATCGGTCAAAAATATTTTTGAAAGGAATTGAGGGTCCTCTTGAATTTTCAAAAACATGAATTCGCAAAATTCTACTCGTCGGACGTCATCACCAGGTCTCAAGGCTTGCATGTTTTGGAAGGAATAAGGGTGCATATGATGTTCGCTCAAGATTCTTTGGACAGATGAAGAAGAAATTCCCAAATAGTTTTCTGCAGACGGTATTGAACTTTGCTGGCTTGCGTGGAAATAAGCTAATGTGTTTATTACGTTATCCTCGGCATTTGTCACTGGTTTACTCTTGAATTTTGACTTGTTCGTTGGCGGCAAATCAGGGTGGCGTTCATTAAACACACGACACGTTCTCTCCAAAATTTTATAACATTCTCCATGAATATAAAATAGATTGAGAATATCAACGTTTGAGTATTCTTCCATTTCGATTTAGAAGATTTATACAGAATTAATACAGTTCGATAGAAAATGAAATTCTACATTTGATAGTGCATAAAGTTAAAGGGTGTTTAAAAAAACGGACTTTAGCGACTTTGAAAATGTGAATGTTTGCCGCTGAATTTAGGACACCCTGTATAAAAATAGACAAATTCAATAAAAAAAAAAAGATTATATCTCCAAAACTTACAAAAATACGAGATTTTAAAATTTGGTACCCCGAAGGCTCATTTTCGGTTCAAGGTCAAATATCTTAAGAACGCTTGAACCTAGGTATAGGACATGCTACATAAAATAGCATTAAAATTCTCCGTAGAATCCAAAAATATCATAAAATACAGGGTGTTCCATTTAAAATAAGCAAGTTAATACCAACTTCCGGTTAAACCGGAAGTGACAGGAAGTTGAAAATATTTCAAAAAAGAAGTACCCCTTGACCTTACCTTAATCCCAAAATTTGAAATTTTTATCTAAATGGCATCATCAAAAACTTTTAATGAACGAATTGCGTGAATAACCCTGCATATATATTTATCGTTAGTACATAGTACTAGGAGTTATTATTTTAGTTGGATTCTGCTTAGGAGAGAATGATATACATTATTTAAATTACTAACATCACTTCTGTGGTTTACTGTAGTATGATGGTTGACTTGAATAAAAATTATTTCCAGTATGGTACGTTTGTGGTATAGGGATCAAATAAAAGGTTTGTAATCGTGAAAAAATCACCCTCTCAGGTTTTACACATGTTTATTACTTAGGGTTAGAATCCAGTAAAAAAAAGTTTTAATAAATTGTCGACGTTTTGCAACTTTATTGTTGCATCCTCAGGACACATATATAGATTCTATATCCTGCATGAATCTTATATTATCAGTTATTACCTACTCCGTTAGTTCGCAGATATTTCCCATATTTCTAAATGATTTTCGTTAACGATCTTCTTAGGAAATATCTGCAATCGAACGGAGTAAGTAAAGACTAATAATACCGGTTTCATGCAGGATATAAAATATGTGTCCTGAGGATGTAACAATGAAGTTGCGAACCGTCGTCAAATTAAAAAAAGACTTTTGTTTTTTTACTGGATCCTAACCCTAAATAATACACCACTCTAACATAACAACAAGAGGATCGTTAACGAAAATCATTTAGAAACTTAATATCTGGAAAATATCTGCGGACCAACGGAGTAGGTAAAGACTGATAATGTGGATTTCACGTAGGATATAGAATCTATATGTGTGTCCTGAGGATGCAACAATAAAGTTGCGAAACGTCGACAATTTACTGGATTTTAACCCCAAATAATACATCACTCTAATATAACAACAAGAGAATCGTTAACGAAAACCATTTAGAAACTTAAATAAATTATTACTAAAAAAAATAATTATCCAATTACAAGTGTCATATAGGAATGAACTGGTAACATTTTGATATAAATCCAAGACAGCAAAACAAAATAGCGGTCTAATAAAATATTTAAAAAATCACTCTGAAAATATTATTTATTAAATTAATTTCAATTTTTGTGCAAGAATTAAGTGGGATATAGAGATAAACTGTGGTACGAATTTAAGTTGGCGAAACAAAATGGCGGTATGGGTCAATATAAAAACTACTTATTGTATTTATTTTAAATTATGCCCAAAAGTCAAGTGTGGCATAGGTAAATTGCAGGACACGAAAGAAAACCGGGCGGTCCTTACATTTCGTGCATTTGTTTTCATTTTTATATAAATGCGTTGCGTTCAATTTGAATTATTATTTCGAAGTAACGATGGCGAGCAAAAGAGGAAAATCAATTCAACAAACAACACAAAAAATTGCGTGCGTTGTAGAGGCCTGCACTAGAGAAGCTGAAAATAATAGTTTGACTATTCCAATTCAAAATCGAACAGAACGCGCTGCATTTTACACTGGTGTTTCGGAAAGTAGTGTAAGAAAAATTCAAAGAGAACATAATGATCGCTCTTGTTCTACTTCACCTTTAAAATCTCCTGGGGAAAAAAAGACCCCTATACAAAGATAAAATTGACGATGGTGATTTTCAAGTAATTCGACGAACAATGGAGGATTTTTATATAAACTTGAAGAAGGTTGCGATCTGCAAACCACTAGTTCGTGCTGTAAAGAACAAAATAGATTTTCCGTACGGGTATAAAACATTAAATCGGCTTTTACGGTCAAATGGTTTTGTTTGGCGCAAGTGCCAAAATAAACAAAAATTGCTCATTGAGAGACCAAATATTTTTCACTGGCGAGTGATAGATATACAACTGTAAGGCAATATAGGCAAGAAGGACGCAATATTGTGTATCTAGACGAAACCTGGGTAGATAATGATATAACAGTGAACAAATGCTGGCTAAGTGAAAGTGTTACAGGTGTAGTTCTGGGAATCCGCTCTAGTAGTCGCTTTATTATAGTTCATGCTGGTTCAGAAGCCGGATTTGTTCCAAGTGCTGCTTTAGTTTTTCGCTCGGGACTAACAACTGGAGACTATCATGGACAGATGAATAGACATAATTTTGAAAAGTGGTTGCTCGAGAAGTTTTTACCTAACATTCCTCCCAAATCAGTCGTGATAATGGATAATGCGTCTTATCATTCTCACGTAGAAGATAAAGTGCCAATTAAATACTCTACAAAAGCTCATATGATATCGTGGCTTAAATCGAACAATCTTGTATGTGATCCAACATGGAGAAAATATCAATTATATGAAGTAATATCAGCCAACACGCCTAGAGAAAAAAGTATAAAATTGACGGTCTTTTACGTAACTTCGTTCATACAACTTTAAGGCTGCCTCCATACATGTGCGACCTCAACCCTATTGAACTTGCATGGGCAGGATTAAAAAAATATATTCGGGAGCGCAACACCGGTGAATTTTCAATTAAAGATTTAAATAAAATAACATTTGAAGCCATTGACTCAATATCGGCTGAAAATTGGAAATCGTATGTTAAACATGTTTGTTCTATTGAAGATAAATACTGGGAAGTAGATGGTAAAATTGAAACGGTTATTGATGATTTAGTTATCACACTGGGATCTTTAAGTAGTGACGACGAAACCTCATCATTTTCAGAGGAAGACAACGACTTAGAAGGAATCGAACAATTAGAATCACAGCCGTCAACCTCAAAAATGGCTTAGTTTTTTTTCATATATTTTGTAAACTTGTTCATAAAGTAGCTGTCAATAACCTGCTTCAAAATAATTAATTTTCTGTTCAATACCGACTGTCAAAAAATATCTAATATTGCAATTAATATTTGAAAAACTACAGAACTCATATTTATTGTAGGGGAGCCAGCACTGATTCCAGTGAACAAGATTTATCAAAATTTTAACTTATGCAGTTCGACTTTGGGCTATTCGGGTATGCCAAAAGTGACCGTTTGTCTCCGTCTGTCATATTACTTTGTACAGGGGGCGTCATTGTGAAGTACTATACAGGGCGTTTCCTAATTGCGTGCTAATGTTAAAGGGGGGTGATTCTTGGACTTTTTTAAGAAAAAAGTTTAATATGAACCTAAAAGTCTTAACTTTGGAGATACAGGGTTTTAAAAAACATTTTTTTTAAAATCCTAATTCTGATGCTATTATAGATAAATAACTGTGTGAAATTTGATACACGCCTTTTATGCATAAAAAGACATTTTTTATTAACAATCAATTTTTGAAATTTCTACCAGTGGGGTGCATATGTAATTAACCTGGGTAAATCCGTATGCTCCTTAATGCATAGAAGACGTGTATCAAATTTCATGCAGTCATCTACAATAGCATCAGAATTGGGATGAAAAAAAATGTTTTCTTTTTAAACTTTACCATCCTGTATCTCAAAAGTTAAGACTTTTAGAACATAAAAACACCCCGTTTAACATCAGCACGCAATTAGGAAACGCCCTGTATAGTACTTCACAATGACGGCCCCTGTATAAAGTAATATGACAAAAGGAGACAGACGGCCACTTTTGGCATACCCGAGTAGCCCAAAGTCGAATTGCATAAATTAAAATTTTGATAAATCTCGTTCACTGGATCTGATGCTGGCTTCTCTTGTAAAATCTGGACTTGTAAATCGTGTATCACTATACTGGGTGGTCCAATAATAGTAAACGTAGGCAGTAGCCCGGGAACCGTTAATGACAGAATTTAAGAAAAAATATATTTATAGGTAAATCGATCAAGGAAAATCAAAATTAAATCATTTTAAAATTCGAAAGTTCGCCGTTTTTGCAACACAAAAGAGATATAGAAGTGCGGTACACGAAAGAAAACAGACAAATATAGATAAAGTTTCATTATGCATAGCTACATTTTTAAATTATCTGAAGTGCGTATAGTCAAAAAGGAGTGCCACATTATTTAAAGAACGACGGGACACCACTGGTTTAAAGAGATTTCTTGGCCGACCTTCCTAAACCGATTGACTCCGTCCGGTTTTCTTTCCTGTACCGCACTTTATAAAGAAACTGGTAAAATTGGACACTCCAACGATCTGTCAGTTGAACGTCACCGATCAGCTGTTTTTGACGGGCGTAGGACAAACAAATCGAATTTTTACATGGGAGTAAAATGCCTTCTTTTTGTTGTATTGCAAATTGTGGATGTAGAGGGACAAAACACAATGTTACTTTTACTTGTAAGTTTCAAAAATTTTCAATTTTAGATATGAAAACGATTGAACGAACTTTCGTCGATGGGGCTGAAGTGTATTGCCGCAATAAGAAGAGGATTTACGTACTACTAAATTAAATTATACCCAAGTGTGTGCAAAACATTTCATGTTAATCATTTATTAAAAAACTAAAATTAATCTAGCTAGTTAACAATTATTATGATTCTCAATTGAGACTGATCAAAGATCTAATCGTTGTTTAAAAAAGTTAAATTACATTTTGTACCGTTACATATTTTAATGTTGTATTACTCTTTTATGTTTTAGGGGACTTAAATCAAGTATTTGTATGTACCATTTTGAAAGAGATTTTTTTAATAATTTTAACCTTTATGTGGAAACTGGAAGTTCATTACGTACTTTTGGAACTAAATAATGTATGCTTTTTATATTGATATTATCTTAGCTCGAGTGTGGTGTACAGTTTTTACAATTTTTTTTAATGTATAATAAATGAAGCTACATTAACCATATACAGGGTTATTACTTACTTAATACTAAGATTTGCCAAAACTGTCTCTCACAAGCAAAACCTATGACCGAATAAAGAAAGATCTTGTTATGCATTCAGGACAGAAGTTTTTAAATTATGAAGGGTGGAAATTCGAGACTCAGGATTACAAGTAGGATAAAGGCTTGGACACTCTATTCAAAATTTTGAGTTTCTCGATAACTTCTCAAAAAAATAAGACGGAAACAAAACGTAACTATTTTTTTAGGGGCTCGCTCCATGGTAAAATTCTGTCCTAGAGTGCAAGAATATATTTTTTTCTAGACTTAAGTCTAGTAAAGGGTGAAAATTTCATTATGCTGATAAAAATTGAGTTCTTTTACACTCGTCATCAGGTTTATTGTAAAGACAACTTTTTATTCACATTCTATTCACTCTGAAAATGTTATATATTGTTTCACTCTGACATGCATGACAATTTATTTAAATAAAATATGTTTGTTTTATTGACATATATGTTTTATTTATAAAAAAAAATATGTGCTGGGTACAGTACGAAATATTAAATACACAGATTGAACTAAGTTTAACTTGGATATACATAATTTAAATTGAACAATTAGGTAACTAACAATGTCCATATTTGTCACTGGGGGAAAGTCTTATGGATCCACACTACAAAAGGATCTAATTTTTAATTATAAAAATATTTTGTTTGCACCGCTCGGCTACTTCGATGTTCTTATTTCGAAGCTTCAAAAAGAATTCACTTGTCATAGCTAAGCATAAAAAAATGCCCTAAATATTTATAAAAATACTTGAAATTTGCTTTTAAATTATCATGGACTCATATGGAACAAAACAATGTTTGTCCTACGCCAGCCATATTGACAGCAGTCAGCTGTTGCCAACTTAGCGGAATTTCGGCTAGATTTAGCTGAAATCAATTACATTTAGCTGATAAAATCGACAGATTGCTGATTCGGCCTATTTTTTAGCCGAATACGTGTAGTTCTTTAGCAGAAAACTACGATTATAGCGGATCACAATTATTGTTTATTTTGTGTCATTTTCTTATTAATAACCATGCCTTTAAAAGAAGAAAAATATATCAAACTCAAACATCTGTTGACCTGTTTTCTCCTTGCTCTAGAGGATTCCCCGAACCGACGCGACGATGGTCAGCGGCATTATTTCGAGAAATCATTAGTTTTCGAACAGTGCGATTGTAGCAACCACTTTTTGACGTCATTGGTAGCAACGTACATAAATACTGTCTGTGAAAACGAGTTTCCTTTGTCTTTCTTTACCACAATTTAAATCTGACTTTATCTCAAACAACGTTTCAGCTACATCAACTTTCAATAATAGATAAATACAGGTAAGAATTTGTTTTTAATAGTTTGACAAGTTTACAAAATCTAGCAGAAAAAAGTTATGTTGATAAATTTGCGTAATTGACGTATTTTCAGTTGAATTAATATTGTTTAATGTAGTTAGTATAATGTAGACTATTTAAAGACGAATATTTTATTAAACAAATTTTTTAGATATGGCAGAAAAAAACAAAACGAAATATATTCAACTTTTTCGAAAAGAATGGTTATCGTTTCCACAATTTAAAGATTGGTCAGTGGAGGTACAAGTACATCAAACACGAGCGAGATGTTCTTATTCCAAGTCGGATTTCAATACCAAATTATATGATATTAAAAATCACTTAAGTTCTTCTAAACATATTAAGGCAGCAAAACCATTTTAAGCAAGAACGTCCAAACTAAATTAAATTTTCCTACTAAGAACTTACAATCCATGGCTGCTGAGGCAAAATTAAGTTTACTTGTTTGTGCTGTGTGAAACGGTTAACGCGATTTTATCAGTAAGATATGCTTTATCAAGAGCAGAAAAATGTAAAAATTATACCTTGCCAGAAGATGTACTTCTAAGAATAGGTAGCAGAGAATGTTTCGATGAGGAACTTATAAATTTTGATCTAATAAATTTAGATGCAATTTAAAACTTTATTTAGCAAGCAAGCAATTAATTTTAATTTAGTAAGATTTTATGTAGTTTTAGAATACTTTTGATGTAAAAACGTTTTTATTTTACATTTTTGACCTTAATATATATTATGTTCTTGTTGGTTTCGAGCTTGTTTTTTTTTTAGTTTTAGAATTTAGCCGAAATTTAGCCGATTTTTAACCTGCCACTAGCGGAAAATAGGTTTAGGCGTTGGCAACACTGCGCCTAATATTGGTAGGAATCCAATGTGATAGAACAAAATGGCGCCCAACAAGAATGTTTGAAAAGACAGTATACGTAAAACATGTATACTGTGACTATGTACTGAACTAAATTGGGTCACACTTCATCATTCGTAACAAATAGACAAAAATATAATGAGGGAGTTTCGGGTAAAGAAAATTTACCGGCTTTTTTCAATAAATCTGAATTTAAAATAAAAAAGTTGGTATTGGCCACTCTTACATGACACACCCTGTATAAAAAGTTTTTGTTGAAAAAAATGCGCAACTGAAAACCCAATCGAGGTGTCCGAGCGATTTTTCGAAAGGCCCCCATTTATTTTTTATCGAATTTACTCCATATAGCTAATCCACACTGTATAACGCCATATAGAACTCAACCGTTGAAGTTTGGTCAAAAACTGCGTTTTGATTTGGAGTTCCTCATATATTTTTCACACAGTTTCACCGATTTTTTGAAAACACTCCAAGCGGGCGTAATTTAAGGAGTTAAAACCCCACGTAGCCAAAATTACGCTCCGATTTATACAAGCCGAGCCATAGAAGATATTATACAATTTCATCTCGGGAAGTGTATCCATAAATATTCTTGCATTCGTCTCCTTTGTTTTTCGTTGTTAAATTCGTTACATTTATTATCACCAATAAATCGAATAACAACAGCGATCATAATGGCAATTACAAAACAAACGATTCAATGAAGGTTATTATTAATTCGAAACAATAACTATTGTGATCAAAATCACATGTGTGTTGAATCATCTCAAAAACTAAAACTCGGAAAATCATATTACGTGTTCCCCTTTGATTTTGGCCTGTGTGAACGCATGCTAGGCCATGAACCTGCGATTCTCTCGGTACATATGCACTCGAGCCCTCCCTGCTCGATAGATACTTTTAATTGCGACGTTGCCAAGTGAGGTCAAGTAGTTTCTGGAAATTGTCGCGGAAATCAGCTGATTGCTTTGTTCGCGGTATTACAATTTACAATAAAGTGCACATGCACCGCGAGTTTTATCAAACGACAAGATAAGGAAAATGGACCGCGTTGTGTGTAGGACAGAAGCGTTTGTTTTTGTCAAATAAATACTTTGGACTGGCGATTATGGAAATAAAAATAGATTTTAACATGGAATTATATAAATCAGTTATTCCAACGAATTACTTTCGTTTTTTTTTATTAAATTAACTAATTAATTATTATAGGCATGTGCGTTTTAAAATACTAAGAGTGCCTGTATATAGGTTTATGGCTTTGGTTGAAACCAAATGGCCAGCTTCATACCTTCTTAATTTAATATACACTTATTTATTTATTTTTTAATTAGGGTGCCTTACATTCTATACTATAAAATTTACATTTTTTAAAATTTATTTTACATATTTTTTAGTTTTCTCTTTTTTTTAATTGCTTTATTTTTTCTATTTTTTTAAATTATATACTTATAAATATTCGTGATCTGATGATGGACGATTTAAAGTCGAAACGTTGTGATTAATTTTATTGTTTCTATTTAAAATATTTGAATCAATATTTTGTTTTGTAGAAACGTGATTCGTACTAGACCGAGAGCCGTTGTAAGTCGAGTAGTGTGGTAGTTGTGTTCTTCAGAGAAAGTGTTAAATATTTTTGGTTACATTGTTTAGATTAATTAGGTTAGTTTTTCTTAAAGGTACGTTATAATGCAATTGTACCAGATGATGGTGAGAAAGCCCAACTGAAACGTCGGTTTTAACGGCGTTTTTGGTTTGTTTACTAATTTGCCCTATAGACTTATTTTTAGGAGTTTCTTTCCACGGAAAGCCGTTAAATTGTATTAAATCTTGTACCTCTAGGGCACACTTAACTTTCCACTTTCCCCTTTTTTTAAATCAGAGATCTAGATTTTCTTCTTCTGAGATGAATTTGCTTGAATATTTCCCGCGTCTTTCCTTATCAGTTGTTAAGAAGTAATGGGATGACACGCGCGCTGTCTTGTCTTTGTCTTTTGTCCTAACGACTATTTCTGACTCGGTCTGTAGCGTTCGACTGCGTACGCTTAACGCGATTTTAGTCTTTATAATTTGAAGAATACAGTCTAGGTTGGTTGACAGTAATTACAAATAAACTATGTGGGCTAAATCTTCAATTTTTTTGCGCGTTATTTGAAATTTCTGAATCTCTGATTGGAGCTGGTGGAGGGTCGTAAAAAGATTGGAAGTCCTAGGGACTCTAAAGGATGGATCGGATAGAATACAGAGCCTGAAGATGGTCTCTATCCAAATATGCTATTTAGTAATTTTTTAATTTTTTTAACCAAATTTTGCAACTGTGTAGCGAAAATAATTACTCCATTATTTTTTTAGAACATTTTAATAATAATATAAGCTACAAAACATAAACTTTCTTTAATTCCTATACAGGGTGTGATTTAATAAATCGACAATTGCTATTTATTTTTGGTACACGACCTAAAAAATGTTTATTTTTAACTTTGTTTATCTGATTTTTCCACAGACACAAAAATCTGATTAGTTTATCTTGTCGAGAAGAAAAAGTTGCTATGGTAACGCAAAATTTATTTTGATCTAGCTCTTACCGTAGACTTTAAAACAATGAATAATTATTTTATTTGTGTTGGTATCAGGTGTGATAATAGTATTTAAAGCGATAATATGAATAAAGTTGTTTTTTTTTATTAAAGCAATTAAAGCAAACAACAATTATTATTAATAATGTTAATACAATAATAAAGTTCTAAAAACTTAACCTACAAAATAATAACAAATTTATGAACTTATCTAATTTAGATGTGAAGCATTGTATTAATTAGTATTAACTTACATAAAAACCTATTATTAACTAAATACAATTAACCATTTTTCTTATTTTCAAAAATGCCACCCTCATTTTCTAAACATAAATAGGAACAACAAACAATTTCGTTCATTACATTTTCTAGCTTTTCCGGTGTTATTTTTCGGATGGATTCTCGTACTGCTGCTTTTAATTGTTTAATATCTTGAAATGTTTGCCAATAAATGTCATTTTCCAAAAGAAAAAGTCCGGGGGTGTAAGGTCTGGTGGACCGAATCGATTTCTTAAATAATCTATGTTCAGTCTTGAATTGTGAGGGGGAGCCCCATCTTGTTGGAACCACATGTTATGGGTTAGGTTTAAAGGCAAGTCATCCAGTGCCTCTTCAATTTCGTTTCTTAGGAACCGACCATACCTTTCGGAATTGAGGGTTCCTTCAAAAAATAATGGTCCAATGATGCGGTTTCCCAAAATACCACACCAAACATTTATTCCAACCCGATTCTGGTGTTTGGATGTGCGGAATCGGTTTTCATTTTTTGTTGACCAATAATGTCTATTTTTTTCTATTAAATAAACCATTCTTAGATAAATAAGTTTCATCGGTCCAAAGAATCTGGTGGGGAAATTGGGGATTTTCATCGCATTTTCGTGTAAACCACTCACAGAAAGTAGTTCTACGTTCTTCATCTCTAGGATGCAAAGCGTGGCAGATACGGTATTTATAAGGATGGTATTTCTCTTTACGCAGGATTCTATGTGCAATGGATTTTGGCACTTCTTGCTCTTTCTCGATGGTACGGAGTCCTATATTATCATCTTTTTCTACAGCAAGCAAAACTCGCATTTCTTGTTTAGGGTTTTGCGATTTTTTACGATGACGCACTGGCTTTTCAAAAACGCCATGTTCTTTTAAGTTTGTCACTAACCTTTAGAAAATGGATCGGCCTGGTTGACGCCGTTGGGGGTATTTCTGAAGATAACGCATTTCTGCTTGCGCGCAATTTTGATGACTTTTAATGTAACATGTAATCATATCAAGTTTAACTTCATTGGAATAATGTGCCATTTTTACAATACAATATTTTAAAAAAATAAGTACTCAAATACTAACAAGAATGCAAAAGTGACAGATATCCAAGGTATTCATAGTAACCAAGCCAAACAATTGCAAATATTGTTGAATTTCAAAGCCGCCTATGAATAATTGGAAATTATTTTGTACATACTGGAGCAAACCAAATATTTATTGTTATTATTTGAACTGAAACAGATAGATAAAAATAAATTTCTTGTTTCCATAGCAACTTTTTCTTCTCGACAATTTTGTTCATATTATCGCTTTAAATACTATTATCACACCTGATACCAACACAAATAAAATAATTATTCATTTTTTTAAAGTCTACGGTAAGAGCTACATCAAAATAAATTTTGCGTTACCATAGCAACTTTTTCTTCTCGACAAGATAAACTAATCAGATTTTTGTTCTGGCGTTTCGTTTTTGCGGAATCATCATCGAATATCACTGATGATGGTTTTTTGAGTCTGAAACGTCGAATAAATGAAAAGTGCGATATGTCATTGAATTTAGAATTAAAAATAGAGCTTATTAAGCACACAACAATTTTTTTCGACTATTTAAAAAAATAAAGTTGATGGTGGTTGTGAAGAAACGAAACGTCGGATTCGAAATCCAATGATGCCATCTTGTAGAGGAGAAAAAGTGACAATGAAAATATAAAATTTGTTTTCCAATATTTTTGAAAATAAAACCGAAATCGCGAGTTTTCGGTTTTTTCTTAATTTCTTCGGAAGTACTCGGAATGTTCCAAATCTGTGAACGTCATCTTGCAGAGTTCAGTGGAGCGCAACTTTTTTCTAATTTAAACATCTCTGCATCTCTGCTAGTTTACGAGATTCCTGTAAAGTTCATTCTTATGCGGGACACCCTGTATATGATATTACATATTTCAATTTTTAAAACATAAGAATTTATACAAAGAAAGTTGTACTGACAATTCTTTAAAATGTACTCCACAAATTTTAAAATGAAGACCGTAAGTTCAGTGTATTTTTTTGGAAGTCGACTTGCCTAGTAAACAAATACCAAAGTTTACTGAATAAAAATATTTGCAAATCCAAGACTTATGATATGGTTTATGGTATTTCTGCAAAACAGATAACATTTTTGAATTAGTTAGTAAAAATATTAATTAAAAATTATAATATATTATTGGTCTTAGCCGTTTATGGCAATCTGACCACATTACTAACTCTAGGTTATATACTCCACAATTTTTAAAATGAAGACCGTAAGTTCGGTGTATTTTTTTGGAAGTCGACTTGCCTAGTAAACAAATACCAAAATTTACTGAATAAAAATATTTGCAAATACCAAGACTTATGGTATGGTTTATGGTATTTCTGCAAAACAGCTTAGAAAACAGATAACATTTTTGAATTAATTAATAAAAATATTAATTAAAAATTATAATATATTATTAATCTTAGCCGTTAGTGGCAATCTGACCACATTACTAACTCTAGGTTATATACTCCACAAATTTTAAAATGAAGACCGTAAGTTCGGTGTATTTTTTTGGAAGTCGACTTGCCTAGTAAACAAATACCAAAGTTTACTGAATAAAAATATTTGCAAATACCAAGACTTATGGTATGGTTTATGGTATTTCTGCAAAACAGCTTAGAAAACAGATAACATTTTTGAATTAGTTAGTAAAAATATTAATTAAAAATTATAATATATTATTGGTCTTAGCCGTTTATGCCAATCTGACCACATTACTAACTCTAGGTTATATACTCCACAATTTTTAAAATGAAGACCGTAAGTTCGGTGTATTTTTTTGGAAGTCGACTTGCCTAGTAAACAAATACCAAAGTTTACTGAATAAAAATATTTGCAAATACCAAGACTTATGGTATGGTTTATGGTATTTCTGCAAAACAGCTTAGAAAACAGATAACATTTTTGAATTAGTTAGTAAAAATATTAATTAAAAATTATAATATATTATTGGTCTTAGCCGTTTATGGCAATCTGACCACATTACTAACTCTAGGTTATATACTCCACAAATTTTTAAAATGAAGACCGTAAGTTCGGTGTATTTTTTTGGAAGTCGACTTGCCTAGTAAACAAATACCAAAGTTTACTGAATAAAAATATTTGCAAATACCAAGACTTATGGTATGGTTTATGGTATTTCTGCAAAACAGCTTAGAAAACAGATAACATTTTTGAATTAATTAATAAAAATATTAATTAAAAATTATAATATATTATTGGTCTTAGCCGTTTATGGCAATCTGACCACATTACTAACTCTAGGTTATATACTCCACAATTTTTAAAATGAAGACCGTAAGTTCGGTGTATTTTTTTGGAAGTCGACTTGCCTAGTAAACAAATACCAAAGTTTACTGAATAAAAATATTTGCAAATACCAAGACTTATGGTATGGTTTATGGTATTTCTGCAAAACAGCTTAGAAAACAGATAACATTTTTGAATTAGTTAGTAAAAATATTAATTAAAAATTATAATATATTATTAGTCTTAGCCGTTAGTGGCAATCTGACCACATTACTAACTCTAGGTTATATACTCCACAAATTTTAAAATGAAGACCGTAAGTTCGGTGTATTTTTTTGGAAGTCGACTTGCCTAGTAAACAAATACCAAAGTTTACTGAATAAAAATATTTGCAAATACCAAGACTTATGGTATGGTTTATGGTATTTCTGCAAAACAGCTTAGAAAACAGATAACATTTTTGAATTAGTTAGTAAAAATATTAATTAAAAATTATAATATATTATTAGTCTTAGCCGTTTGTGGCAATCTGACCACATTACTAACTCTAGGTTATATAGGATGCACGAAATAAGACAAAAAAGTTTATATAAACCCTGTATTTGGGTAAGGAATCGTTCTTCAACACATTAGAAAAATAATTATTTTGAGGAAATTGGTCACATACTCAGTTATTGTAGATTTCCCAGCAACATAATCTAGCGTATAAGGCAATATTTGCAAAATTCTCGAAAACGGTTACCCCGAGATTTGTACCACAACCCCTTTTTGCTTAGTAAAGGTGTTTTAACGACGCTCCAAAAACTGTACAAAAAATCACTTTGACATTTCCTGTACGGGTACGTTCGTATTTGCCAGCCGACAGGGTCTTTGGTCAGATTGAGCTGAAGCTACGTTCTCATGCTTTTATAAAAACACCAGAAAAATACTATGAAATCTACAGAAAAAAGGCGAAGTTCGCAGACTAGGATTTGATTGGGTATTGTATGATAAAGTAAAGTAAAGTAAAGCAGGCTGTAGACTCACTAAAAAAAATTCTGGGTATTAGTGAAGCCAAAAGAATAAAGATATTACGAAAGCCACAAACTAAAGGAGAAGATACAATTTTTATCAAAACCGAGGTGCTGTATAGGAATGACGATGCAACAAAACAGTTTTCCAATTTACTACATTTTTACCCATAGGTCATCAGATTAAGGAAAAAAAAACTGGATAGCCTATCAAAATTTTTGGTCAGTTTGGCAGGAAAAGACTGGGCTGCAGATCCAGAACTCAAATGGTTGGAAACAATTTTAAGAGACCAATTTCAAAAAATGCTGTTGGGTCTGAAGACCACCCTAAGTGTGATGAATGCCAGGATGACGAGTTTTGCTGCTGTCTTGAGGATGATAACCTAGCCACCTTATGAATATGCGTTTTATCGTTTTTAGCTAATTTTTGTGTCCTTTAATTGCATTTAAAGACAAACGAAAAATATTTTGTCCATTGAAGACAAGCAAAACCTTGTTTGTCCAATTTTTTTTTGTTTAAAACTTAAACTGTTTTTAATTGTAGTACTATACTTAATACTTGTCATATGGTTATATGGTGAATATAATGTTTTTTGGAAGAAAAATATAACTTGTGAAACATCATTGGAAAGGGAATTTTGCACAGAATATGACCATTAAAAAAATATACAGGGGTTCCCTTTATTATATTGAAGTTCAGGTCACTTCCGGCTAAACCGGAAGTGATGTATAATCAAATTATCTGTCAAAATATGCATTTTAATAAGTTATTAAACGTACGTAACTTTCTAAGCGATATCTGAAAAGGTAAAAAAATTATTGCGTGTACCCTATGTTCTGTGTCACCCGGTTTAATTACTTTTAAAATATATTAGCAAAACCACTATACAATTTGAATAATTAATTGGGCAATATTGTTTTACATAACGCAGCTTTTATAAGAGAACTTTGAATGTTGGCACTGTCATCTTTGGGTCGCTACGGCAAGGACACTGCAGCCATTTTGAACTTCATTTGTTTTTCATAGGATACCTTAATGTAGTCACCGCCGATTCATGTTTTGGACTTATGTTCCGCTCGAAAGCGTAAAGGAACCACAGTGCGCCGGGTGGATAAAATACTACAACTAATTTACAAAATGGATATTATGTTCCAATTTTTTCACTAACACAAAATTACTTTCTGAAAGCTTGGCGTTAAGTCTTGCAAGGGACCTGCAGTTTATGTTTATGTTTAAAATTTTTTAAAAGTTTATTTGCACTTCACTCATCGAAGTCGATATTTTATTTCATAGTTCAAGTCCGAAAAGTTTGTTCAACTGAGTATGTAGTGGCGCGATTAGGGGGGGGGCTAGGGGGAGCTTAGCCCCCCCAACTCCGAAAATGGCCTCCCTGCCAGACGATTGGTGAGGGCCAACCAAAACTCCATTTTGTTTGTAACGTATTCTTCCATAGCATAGTTTATTTTTCTCTTGCATCTAGGTTCTAACCACTCTACACCACAACTTGTTACGTTCTGCTACAAATTTAAAATAAAATTGAGGTGATATTCCAAAAACTTCTGTTATTTCATTTTTTGTATCAAAATCATGTTTGTCCAGTATACAGGGTAGACCAAAAAGGAGGAGGCACTTTGGCAGGATTCCAGTTAACAGGTCAAGTAAAGCATATATTATGTTAGTATGAGGCCTAATAAAATGTAAAAAAAATATTACTAAAAACAGGATGAACTGGTAAAATTGGGAAAGCGTAAATATTTTATATTTTCAGAACCCCAATTATAGCAAAATCGAAAATAGATATAGTTGGGGTAAATGTAACATTAAAAATTTGCTGAAGTCATTGGCGTAGATTCTTTCTTTCGATAATACAAATAAAAATATACAAATTTAAAATAAAAAAAGAGGTAATTTTTCGAAAAACGATGAAATACGGCAAATTCTTAATTTTTTGTATACATTGTAGTGTTAAGATTTAGATAAAGTTAATATGAAAATTTTCATGGTATTATTAACTGGGAAAAAATATCATGGACAAAAAATCATTGTTTCTTTAAAATATTATCTTATAAGTGTCAGGGCTTAAGCCCCCCCAAAAGTCGATGTCTAGTTGCGCCACTGTGAGTAAGAGTTTATATTCCATGTCTTTGTAAACTATTTCCTCTTTTCATTAAATGTTATAAGAAGGATAACTTCATTCGGGAACTTATCCAATAATCACTACGTCTGGCAGCAATCAGTTGTTTATTTTTGGCAAAAATTTTCACTCTTAATCGGAAAATAAATTTTGCGTTACTATCAAAAGAATTTTACAACAAGAGACATTGACAGTCAACAAACGTGATAATAAATAAATTTACAAAAGGGTTAGCAACAACTAAATTTTGTTTAAACAAATTTAGCAAAAATTAAAAAAATATTTATTTCACCGTGGCGTTCCACGGGCCTCGAAAATGTTAGTCGCGAAATTATTAAAGTATGGTAGTTACAAAACACCACAAATGCATGCACATTAAGTACCATGCCACAGTAAAATAGAAATAATTTTAAATAATCAATTGCTATTAATAATTACAAGGCTTTCTAATGCACTTACTCCAGATAAGCCTCTACTGTTAAAAGAGCTTGTAAGTTTCAGTAGCTTTGCGAGCCAAATAGTCTGACAGGATTGTTTAAAAAGCGTATTTTCGAAGCTACACCTAAAATTCTAGTTTTTATGTTTATCGATGCTCTAATATGGGTAAACACCCAGTACAGGGTGTCCGGATTTGGTTGCAAAAGTAGGGTATCTCGCTTATTTTTAAAGATAGAACCTTGCGGGTTTCACGAACCGGAGCAAATTTTTTGTGAAACTCATGAAGCCGTAAACAAAATTTTCATAGCCTTCTTCGTTTATGAGATACAGGGCGAAATAGAAAATTTTGCATTTTGGGACCCCCCTCGTATCTCGGTTATCCTTTAACTTAACGCAAAGGGAAAAATTGCTGCTTATGCAGTTTTTTACGCTGGATCCAGTGGCGTAGTCATATTTTTCATTTGAGTTGTTATTTTTTAGATATGACCCAAAGTTGTGTTTTTTTTTTAATGGGACACCCTGTATATTTGTCCAGAAGTTGATTTGTCCTTTTAAAAGCTTCTCAAAATATATAATAGTATGGGTCTATTTTAATAAATAACAACAAAAATCCTAATTTTTATAATTATCATTCCAAATTTTGCAGTAGGCCATGCAAAACAATGCTGCCTTTTACTTAAAGTCGTTAACAATATCTACATCCTAACAATAAAGCAAAATAAATATGTAATTAAATCTATTTATCAAAATATGTATTGATAATTTCGCACCAAAAAAGTACCACCTACCTAGATTTATGTAACACAAGAACAAAACAGTAAAAAATAAAAAATCAACTGTCGTATAAGAACTACAGTAACCAAGGAAATCAAAAGTACTGTTCAAACTGATTTCAATTTTGTTCTATGCATGCTTCGCACAATTTTCGTATTCGTTTTAGGGAATTAAGCAAAATAACGGGATGATTTTGTAAATAGCGAAAATTTTCTCTTATTGCATTTTCTAAATCTTGGACATTATCATAGTGGTCTTTGTAAATTCTATTTTCCAGATATCCCCATAGAGAGAAATCTAAAATCGACAAATCTGAGGACCTAGGGGGCCATCTTATAGGTCCATTTGTTCCGATCCATTGATTGGTAAAATTATTGTTCAGAAATAATCTCGTCATTCCAGAATTGTGTGCAGGAGCACCGTCCTGTTGAAAATAAATTTCGTTAATTTGCCCTAGAGGAACATCGTCAAGTAATTCAGGTATAGCTGCCTCTAAAATTTCTATATAGCGATTGGCTGTTAGATTTCCCTCAAATATATAAATTTTATATGTGTTCCTAATATGAAGCAGAACACATTTAGACCAAACCTGCCCTGCTGTCTTCTGGGAAATATTTGGTGTTGATTTTCCTGGGACCAGAATCTACTATTGTGCCTATTGAGTATACCAGAATTACTGAAATGTGCTTCGTCTGACTATATAACCTTCCTTTCAAAATCTCTAACCATATCGCATCTTTCTCGAAACCAATTGCAGAAGACTACCCAACGCTCTGCATCCCCTGGATGTAAGTGCTGCACGAGCCTAAATTTGTGTGGGTGGTATATGTGCTTTTTTAGAATTTCTTGAACTCTAGTTTTTGGAATCCCCTATGCTCTTTTCACTAGCCCTACAAGAGTTTGTAGGGTAAGCTTCTGCATTAGCCAAAACCGTAATTTCCTCAGCCTCCCGATTTTCTGTCTTATATGTTTTCGTACGAGGTTTGATAAATGATCCGTGATTAAGTAAATTCTTTTTTATCCGATAAAAAGTGGATATATTAGGTTGCCTCCTTTCTGGATATCTAAATAAAAATGAAGCAATAGTATTTCAACATACCTAAAAATTAACTATTTACCTGTTAAAATACATCTCAGAAGCCGCTTCAACATTTTCATTACTTAATATAAAACAAGCTAACATATCGTACTTTTCATAATGTTCGAAAGTTTGGTTTTCTTCCATAATAATACAAATATATTTTTTACACAATAAAAAAAAACAAAAAACTAGCGCTATATTTTATATACGCGTACAAAATTGGGAAATGTCATTTGCTTCTAAGAAAGCAAAAGAAAACGGCATTGTTTTGCATGGCCTACTGCAAAATTTGGGATGATAATTATAAAAATTAGGATTTTTGTTGTTGTTTATTAAAATAGACCCATACTATTATATATTTTTGAGAAGCTTTTAAAAGGACAAATCAATTTTTGGACAAATATACAGGGTGTTCCATTTAAAAAAACACAACTTTGGGTCATATTTAAAAAATAACAACTCAAATGAAAAATATGACTACGCCACTGGATCCAGCGTAAAAAACTGCATAAGCAGCAATTTTTCCCTTTGCGGTAAGTTAGAGATACGAGGGGGGTTCCAAAATGCAAAATTTTCTATTTCGCCCTGTATCTCATAAACAAAGAAGGCTATGAAAATTTTGTTTACGGCTTCAAGAGTTTCACAAAAAAATAGCTCAGGTTCGTGAAAACCGCAAGGTTCTATCTTTAAAAATAAGCGAGATACCCTGCTTTTGCAACCAAATCCGGACACCAGTACATGAAGTTTATTTTACTTTATTTTAAGTTTTATGTGATAAACAATTCTAGGAAAAATCCAATTAAGGAAAGAACCTTTAAATGTTACAAAATCGGTTTGTCTCGAATAAGAAGTTCGATACATTTAAAAAAAAAATGTTTTTGACGTATTTGTTCTGATCAGGCAGATGCAGAAGTACTGTTGCTTACATGAAAAGTTTTTTACAATATTTTGATTTCACGTAATTTTTCGCTCGATCATCAAACGAGATTTTTTATTTTATTGTGGGCCCATATTTTCCTGAATCTCTGGCTAGTGCCCGATTTCCCTTTGCCGGCCGCGCCGTGGCATTTGGAAATTTCCGCAACAATTCCGCTATATCTGTAGGCACCAATAGATCAAAGAACTTGTCGAGGAGTGGACCTACTAGTTTATTTCTACTATGGTATGTGTGTTACTAAATGACTATGTGTCGAATTAAATTGGTTCACACTTTACTATTCCTAATAAAATTAAAGATTTATAACGAGGAAAGTTTCGGGTAAAGGAAATTTACCAAAATGAAAAAACAAAATTTATGTGTTACTATGTGCTGAACTAAAATTCACTATTCCTAATAAAAGAAAATATTCACAACTAGGGAAATTCCGGGAAAAGATAATTTACCGATTTTTATATTTTATTTATTTATTTATTTATTTATCAAATCATACACTACAGAGCAACAAACTCCAAATGGTATTACATGTCATAAAACGTTTGAACAGAAACTAAATATAAAACAAAAACATACAAAACAGTTCAGTTAGTCAATATACATATAAAATTAATATACTATAAATCTGAACGATGATGAACCAATATGCATAAACAAGTACAATGCATTAACATATATAAACGATACCGCATAGTTAATACCAATAATAAATTAATGAGAAAAAAAAATTAAGTGTTTAAGATAATATTTTTAAAATTTGCAAAGGAACAGCCGAATATATCACAGTTAGTATAGAAATCATTGTAGGTTTTTACCAGGCGGTCAGTTACTCCTCTAAAGCTATCATTTGTACGGTGTGGTCTTTCATAAAACAGATAAAACGAGTTATCCGGATCGGAGCTCTTAAATAAATGCGCGATAGAAGTTCACTACTTTCGATCATTCCATTTAACAGTTTAAAAAGCAAAAACATCATCGCGTTACGCCTTCTCCTTTCTAAAGTGGCCAAACCAACCAAGAGAGTTCTTGTTTGATAAGGAATATCTTTGTAAGGAAAATGCATCTTAAATAAAAGGAACTTACAGAACTTATTTTGTACGTTTTCAAGGCGTTTAATATGTAAGTTATAATAAGGAGACCACACTATACAATTATACTCCAGAATACTACGAACTAAACAATTATATAAGGTTTTTAAGGCTTTGGTGTCATTAACATTATCACAGTTTCTTCTGATAAAACCTAACATTCTGTAGCTTTTAAGTATGATGTTATCTACATGTGCATTAAAATTAAGTTCAGAGTCAAAAATTACTCCCAAATCATTGAAGCTTTCCACTTCGGACAAAAAAACATCACTGAGTCGATAATGAAGTTTAAGTGGCTCTTTACGACGGGAAAAACTCATAAATTTACATTTTGTCGTATTCAGAGTTAGAAAGTTATTGCGGCACCATGAGTAAAAATTATTAATGTCACTTTGTATAAGTTCGCAATCTTCAACAGTATTAACAACACGAAAAAATTTTAAGTCATCTGCATAAAGAAGACACTCACAGTTCTCAAACGTGGAGACAACATCGTTCACAAACAACAAAAATAGTACTGGACCCAAGTGCGATCCTTGTGGTATACCAGAGGTAGCCTTAATTTCTTTTGAATTGACACCACTCAACTTCTCTCTTTGGGTTCGTCTACTTAGGTATGATCTAATCCAACCAAGATAGGACCCATTCAATCCCAGTGCCTCTAATTTCATTAGAAGCAAATCATGTGATACACTGTCGAATGCTTTTGTCATATCAGTGAAAATGACATCGATTTGAAAGCCTTTCTCTATATTTTCGTTGAGGTAATCCTGGAACTCTGCTAAATTTGTGGCTGTAGATCTGCCTCTGTAAAAACCATGCTGTTTGGGACTTATGTAATGTTTAAATGTATTAACTAATTCATCGGTGATTATTGACTTAAATACCTTGGGGATTATTGAAACTAAAGAGATACCTCGATAGTTAGTAACTTGGTTCTTAGATCCATTCTTGAAAACCGGAAAAAGCGTTGACTGTTTCCAAAGAGTCGGAAACCAAGCCCCGTCGAAGGACTTCTGAAAAATAATCCTGAGTGGTTCAGCCATCGTCGATGCACATTTCTTAAGGAAATATGGGGAAAAACCATCAGGACCAGCACCCTTGTTAGTGTCGAGGGAATTGAGTTTGTTTAGTATTTCTTCAGTTGTAAACTTATGGCCCGTTAAAACACTGTGAACATTTTCGGAAATCAAAGGCATCGGGACGTTAGAAAAGTCAGTGTAGCATGATTCAAAGTGATCCGCAAAGGCATCAACAATCTCCTGTATGTTATCCTTGGCTTGAAATTATACTCTAAGCACTTTGGTATGACGTCATATCATATACTGTATTATTATTAACGGGTTAAATAATAGCTTGTAGCTAATCTTAGCCTCCCGTGGGCAAACTGGATTTTTTTTTGCTTAATAAAGACGATTTATTATTATTAATATTGTACTGCCACTGTACGCATAAATTACATACCCACATGTTCAGATTGTGAATAAGTATCCATTCTCGTTTCTCGGACATTAATTTTGCAAAGCTATATTTTTCTTACCGCACAAATTAGCCGTAAGTTAAATTGCCAGTTGTCTTAACAAAGAGTGGTCGTCGACCTTCCCGGCCTTTTACATATTGCCAATTTCGAACAATCCAACCGAGAACAGCAAATACCGAGACTCGGCTTCCTAAAAATTTCCTGGTTGTAAATCCCCAATCCAGAGAATAGGAGCGATAGGTGGCAACGCCGTACACACTCGCGCAAATCCCCTACGATCCGCATGTCGTATACTTTGCTTTGCTTAGTTTGACGTACGGTGAAGATTGTTGTTGCGATCGCCCTGCTAGTTACTAAAAGCCATTAATAAATAATACGCAGGAATAGATCAAAATTTTTACTCGACAACCGTTCTAACCGCTCGAGGGATTTTAAAAAATAGAGAACTGTGAAGTGTCAGTGCCATTTTCGGACGTTCACTCCGTTTCGCGAATCAATTTTGCAGTTCACGGGTGACCGACTGAACGCGATTAGTTCCAGCGATACGCTATTGTTTGTTTTTTTTTTTGTAAGAACGTCTGCACCGAAATTTGATTGCGGTAAGATGTTTCTTTATGGTTTAATATAATGATAAATGAATGCATGCTTAGGACTTTATGTAGGTTCTTTTCATCCTTTCGCTTTGACCCCGAGTATCTTTTCCTGTGTCTTTTTGGGCGATTTTATTGAAGTTTGAAAACAATATAGAAAATGACGATATTTGACAGCCGAACATTTATTTATATAAATATTCAATAAAACTAGTTTTATTTTAGAAATACGAAAAAACTATGTGTGTGAAAGAGCTTTGGACATTTTATCTCCCCTTAAAATGTTGATGAAAGATAAAGCCACTAAGCTTCCATCAAATGTTTCAGTTACTAAGACAAAAAAGGCTTTAAAAGATACTTTTAAGGCCAACACAAACATTTTGCCATTGCACATTGCCGCTATTTTAGAACCATTAAAAAAATCAGAGAGATAAATCTATGATTTCTTTTTTGTTTGATGATCTATTTGACTAAACGAATTAATCAAAAAAATTTAAAAAACGCAAGTTATGGACAAATTTGAAAATTAAATTTGGATAATAAAGATATTATAAGAGCGCAAATATGTTAAAGTATTTGTAAGAAAAAGAAATAATTTCCTCAGAAATTGCAGAAAAAAGCGGTCAATTGGGACAAAATGACTACTTTAAAAATTGTGGCATGTTACTAAGTTAATTTTGATCCCTTGTCATCAAATAGGTGGTACATTAAATGCTAATATTTACAAAACCTATCAAGATGCCCTTGACAACCAAATTCGTCGAAAAGGAAAAGAAAAAGAAATTGATGTCGAGAAAAAGAGCCAAAAGTGAACTTTATCATTTAAAAAATAAATAGAAAAACTAGAAAAGGAAGCAGCATCCACGGAACTGGCAAATATCGGAACTGAGACGAAAAATTTAAAATACTTATTTTCTATTTTTTCTGTAATCCTTTTAAATTCAATTTTTAATAAGGACATGTCGCAAGTATATATATATATATATTTTTTTTTTTTATTTCTTATACAATTACATTTAAATTTAGTTAATTAATTTTGTTGGCTTTTTTATAAGAAATATAAATTCTCAAAATATAACCTGGAATTTCCGTGAAATTGTCAGGGAAAACCTGGAAAAGTCACCCTGTCTCCGCACATACTCTATAGATACAGATATAGATACTAACCTTTCCTAGCGTCACTATTGCATGTGTTTTAATATATTATTGTGTATTTGTTGATATGGCTCAAATCTTTTAATTATATGTTGCCTTACTTCAAGAAGCAGTGTTCTAAAGGTGCGGTGACATTAGAAGAACATTGATTTTTTAAATATTTAATAAATAAGTTTTATTTACTTTATCTTGGACATAGCAAAACTAGGAGCTTTAGTTGACCTAATTATGGTGCGGCAATGTGAGTTTGTAACAAAATGGCCGTTTAAGTTTGAAATTTTTTTTTTAATCACTAAGTAAACAGAAAGATTTCCTTTTCCAGGAGACATGTCTAATGGAAGATACCTTATTCACTTATTTTGGGTCACATGATGTATTGACCAATCCGGTTCAGTATAATAGAACGTTTATTTCGTCGGGGGTCATGTGAGAATCCTCAGAAGTAAAATGATACAAGAAAGACTCTGAGGTGATTTTTTTGACAATTATAATAGTCTTTCCTATCAGAGAATTAAAATAATTATAGAATATATCTATACTATATTAAAATAGTCACGCTTAAAAAAAAGTACTGTGATTTCGAAAATCAGTAGATTTTGGATGAAATCTGGGGAAATAATAAAGTTTCGGATGATTTCCCGCCTTTTTTTTTTAATTTTCACTTGAGTTGGGCCAATTTTTTTATATAGTGTTGTCAGGTAAAGGAATTTAAATGGTGATTCTTTGGGTAATTAAAAGTAAAAATGTGTTCGTAAACATAGCACTGGTTAGAATTTAATATTTAGGATATTGAAAATTAAAAAAATTTTTTTTTTAAATCTTAGCTATTAATACGGAAAAACAATATGACAATTGGCTATTCTATTCTTACCGTATAGCGCTCGCTTTTCTGTTGTCTCAGTTCTGTCGGTTAGTCTGTATGTCTGTCGGCGACAAAGCCCAAGAACTGCTTATCCTATTTACTTCAAGTTTTGGTTAAAAATTAAAGGTCATATGACGATAATGTGGTAACATTTTGGTGAAAATCCAATGTGGCTGAACAAAATGGCGGTCGATTGAAATGTTAAAAAAACATTACTAAAAAACTGCTTATCCATTTTATTCAAATTTTGCAGAAAAATTAGATTTGACATGACCATCAACTGATAAGTTTTACTACAAATCCAAAATGGCGGCCTAATAAAATACTACTGCATCGATTATGTTCAAATTTTGCTCAAAAATCAAATATTTTATAGGGATGAACTGGTAAAAAATGTTCAAAATGGGAGAACAAAATGGCCTAATTAAATGTTAAATTACTGAAAAAAAATAATAAATACATCATTTTAAATGCAAAAAATTTTAATCAAATTTTTGCCAACATTTTAAAATTAGACATTCCTACTCTCATATTTTAAAGATATGTTGTACAAATGTTGCCGCCACCATGTTGGCATTTAAATAAATTCTCAAATTTTATTCAACATTTTAAAATTAAAATTTTGATAACTTTCATTTTTAAATACTTCTAGATATTGATATTTCAGCTGAATCTGAACAAATGATAAAATTCGTTTACTATATTGAGGCCACCATTTTGATTTTTGTTGTGCTACAAATGTTATAATCATCCGTCCGACCTGTTGACATTGTCATTTTGGCACCGCTGTTTTGAATTTTTAAATGCTGACACACTTAAATGTTCCTAGGCACCAATTTTTAGTTTAATCTACACAAGTAACAAAATTCGTCCGCCGTATTGGCGCCGCCATTTTGGATTTCTAAACGTTGAAAAAAAAAATCGGATTTTTTATATCCGAAAGTGTATGCATGTCAAATTTGAAAATAATCGGTAATAGAAGTGGTGAAAAATCCATTACAAGATTTGAACCAGGCATACAAACATACAATCAGACGAGTAGGAAGCCAATAAAAGCGCGTTAAAATCATTGATTATAGTTTAAAACTCTAACAATAGTATTCACTAAAGAGGTTTAAATTTAGACAAGGTCTAACTTGACAGTTAGAGGTTTGAGATGACATTTTTAACAACTGAACAAATAATTTTTCAAAATGACAGTGAAATAAGGCAAACATAATTAAAAACTAAAGTTTAATAATATATAAATAACTAATTTCCGTCGTCATTTTGTTTCGCCATATTGAATTCATACCAATACCGTTTTTTGTATCAGACGTAATTTTTGTGGAAAATCAAATAACATTAAAGTTAATCGAGTAAGTGGTTTTTTTAGCTATACCGGAACAGACAGACCGACCGACAGTAATGAAAAACCATGAATATCTGTAAATACCCGGTACGATGATTTTTTTACGATTAATGATATTTCCTTATACGGGAAGTGAAAACTTGCGCCGCCACTGGCATTCGTCAACAAATGGCCACGGCTTGAACATGGGCCATCCCCACTTCTTGTTTTATCGTAAACATTGGTCGATAGAATATGAAAAAAAGGGGAACCATGTTGGCCCATGGCGTAATTTATGAATGAATTGTGATCTCTACTGTAATTCTTACTCTAAGGGCTGGACAATGCCCATTTGGATTTTGGGTTATGAACTCTCGGTATTTCTGCAATTGTGAAATCAAATTCTACTATTGCCCCCAAAATCTACGGGGCAATAGTGTAATGACTATTACATTTGAAACGCACTATATATGAAAAAGTTCCTATTTTATGTTCTAAAATATGTATTATTCTTAAAAGTAGGTAAGTTATATTAGGTACTGTCAATAATTGGTAGAGAAATAAAAGTCGAAAATCAAAAAAAACGGGAACATACCGTCAATGAGAATTTCACAACAACTTAACCAACAAACTAGCAGTAAAATGATATTTTGCCGTAGTGCCAACTTGATGTAACTAAACAGTTATTCCACAATTTTACAATTGTCCCTTTGTCCCCTATTTGAACAAAATTATTTTTATTAAAAAGTAAATATCAACTACCTACACCCTGTACTTGATTCTTCATGTCTATAAAAATGAATAGTCTGTCTTACCATAGTTTAAGAAAGAAAATATAGACTCTGGTCTTACTATCCACAATATATTTTCAAATATAAATTTACGATATTTCGGTTGCATTTTATTGTTTCTTGCTGGTAAAAGATATGTGTAGTAGCTGACTCTATAATATATACCTTACAGGGGCGGATGGGCTCTTTCAGACCGGCCCGGGAAATTGTACCAGGCAGCCGGCCCATAGCCCATAGGATAAAAAAATTAGTTTTTCTAGGCATTTCGTGGAAAAAATGAATAAGAAAAGAAATATGTTGTAAGTATCTAAATTCATGTATGAAAAATATATTGCCTATATTGGTAACTAAAAAAGTCTGTTTTTCTTATATTTTAAAATTGAAAAACTACGTTCGCAAGATACTTGTGTAACAGGTAATGATAAAATAAATTGGTAAGCTAAGGATAAGTACTGGTGTGCATTTTGAAACATGGCGAGATAGCAACAATGTACGCAGAGAGATTCTTCCACTCCGCGTTGACATGTATTTCCTAAATTGATTTCATCTAAACTATCCTCATCAGTTGAAATTTCCGAATCCGAAACTA
Source organism: Kuschelorhynchus macadamiae (assembly GCA_030620095.1). NCBI lineage: Eukaryota > Metazoa > Arthropoda > Insecta > Coleoptera > Curculionidae > Kuschelorhynchus > Kuschelorhynchus macadamiae. The sequence continues at coordinate 1,082,437 of JAUTXW010005370.1, forward strand.
TGTCATCCGTCACTGGCACCTTTTGAAAAGGTTCCTGTAAACTGTAAACTCATTTTTAATTTAAATTCCTTATAAAATTATTTAATTCTTCTTTTATTTTTGATGGTTGGATTTCTATTTCTAAGCTATTTTCGGGTACACCATTGTTTTTTAGGCCAGGAAAATTAATTGGATTAAATATTGCCATATCTGAGCATAGAGACATCTTTTGCAAGCCATAGAGCAAAGTAAAGAAGAGTTTAATTTACATAGAGAGGCTACATGTTTTCAAAGCTTTGAAGAGTTTTTAAAAGTATTTCTAAATTTTAATTTAAGGAAAGGGTGGTTTTCATAAAGTTTGGATAAAATAGAAAGCTTAATTGACACAATCGACAATATGATGATGTTAATACCAGTGGCGGCTCGTCAGGGTAGGCCTCTGAGGCCGCGCCTCATCCCCAAAATAAAGGAAAAGAGAATTTTTTTATATAACTTTTTATCTATTACCAATTAGAAATATACTTTTTAACAGTTTTACAACATAATAACATTAAAAAAAAAACAAAATATAATCCCATAATAAATATTTTAGAAAATAAATTCTGACCACATCAAAAAACCGACCGTGCAATCCGTGCAAACCCATTCCTAAAGAAAGTGCTCTCGAATGAGGCGAAATAATTTTAGCTTGGAAAGTTTCGACTTCTGACCTATTTATCAACGGCCGGTGCCGATGCCGGCGAGTCACTTGATTACGACAGAGCGGGATGGCGATTGCCGATGCACGCGTTTTCTATTGCATTCTTGAGGCGATAAATCTGTAGCTTGGATATGCTTTTATTGGTTATTTAAATCACATGACTAGCGAAATATTCCAACGGCTTCTTTTTACGTGGTGCGTGCGGCTGAGAAAGAAATAGGAAATAGATTGCGATAATCGCTGTTTGGGCGTTCTGTCTTTTAAGGTGAATAAATACGCGTGAGTAAGTTTTTGTTTTGTTTTGATTTGGTAAGTTGGACCGGACCGTTCCATTTTTTGTATTTGCTTTTGAAATGAATCCTATTCACGACATTATTGCTTCATTAATTGAAACGCCTTTTTTAAGAAGAAGCGAAACTGAAAAGAAACAGATATTAGGTAGCCGTCCGACGCCGAAAATTTTAGCAATATTTAACGATAAGAGGCAAGGTAAAAAATATTCAAGAACTTTTCAAATATCTTGGTACGAAACTTATAGGTGGCTATGCGGAAGTATTTATAAAGAAAGCTTATATTGTTGGCCTTGTATTTTATTAGGTTGCGTCAAAAATAACTGGAGTTCAGGGGGCGGATATTCGGATTTAAAAAATTTTTCACGAGCAGTAAAATCGCGTGAAAGTTCAAGAGAGCGTATTAAAAATTCGGTAGCACTTACAAGACTGGAGCAAAATAGGGCGACTATTGCGGATGCACTACAAGAAAATGCAAGTCTTAATAAAATTGTTTATAATGAAAATGTTCGAAAAAACCGTTTAATATTAAATTATTTAATTGATGTTACTATTACTTTGGGTAAACAGGACTTGGCATTTCGAGGTCATAATGAAACAACAGATTCTTTTAACCGTGGCAATTTTAAGGAAATATTTGCATGCTTAATAAAAAGAATTGCCGAACTTACTGAACATTGTGCTAAATTTAGTAATATTTTTACGGGACAATCTAAGACTATACAAAATGAACTAATCGGTTGCATACATGACTATATTCAAGAATATATAAAAAAAGAAATCAATGACACCGATTGTTGTTTTTTTGGCGTAATTGCGGAGGATAGTACTGATATAAGAGAAAAATCACAGTGTTCGATAACAGTTAGGTATGTGACCAACGGATCTTTAAAAGAAAGATTTTTAGGATTTTTTGACGTTAGCGATAATAGAACAGCAGAGAGCCTTTTTCATTTAATACAAAACAGCTTAGAGCCTTATGACTTTAAAAATAAATTGGTCGCGCAATGTTACGATGGGGCTAGTGTTATGACAGGTGAAATAAATGGGCTTCAAACAAAAGTTAGATCTATTGCTCCTTTAGCTATGTTTACTCATTGTTGCGCCCACAGATTAAATCTAGTTTTACAACAGGGAACAAAACTGATTACCCAAAGTCGTATATTTTTTGCCACTTTATTAGGAATACCAAATTATTTCCACCAATCACCAAAACGGTCTCTTGTGCTTAATCAGATAGTAGGTAAAAGAATTCCGCGAGCTGTAGAAACGCGATGGTATACACGGTCTAAAATTTTAAACTTAGTGGCTAATGAATGGGACAATTTAATTATAGTATTTGAAACTATTATTAATGACTTAAGTTCTGGAACAGAATCTATTAATGGTGCAAAAGGATTTCTAAAGCATTTTAATGATTTCGAATTTTGCCTTTTAAGGCATATTTATAAACAAATTTTTAGTTGCACTGATGTACTGTTTCAAATATTACAGTTAAAGCATTTAGATATAAATTACTGCATTTCACAAATAAACCTTGCCAAGCAACGAATTATTGAATTTAGAAACGAGGACCATTTCAAAGAACTTTTCAATATTGCTAAAAAAGCCACTATTCTGCCAACTAACACACGTCGAGGGCAATGTTCTAGCGACTTTGATATTTTTACTAAATATAAAATATTATATTTCGAAATAATAGATTGTATAATTCTTCAATTAGGGACGCGGTTTGAAAATTTAAATAATTTAAATTTCTTTGCTTTAGTCGATTGCACAAAATATTCGGAATATGTTAAATGCTTTCCAGACGACTTATTAAATAATTTATTAAAAAATTATCCAAACATTTTTGACAGAGATAGATTAAAGAATGAGCTTTCTGTATTGTATAGGGATGAACAATTTTCAAATTTAGATGTCGAAAAAAGTCTAGCTTTGTTATTTAAAGATTTTAAAGCAATTTTTGCGGAAGCATATAAGCTTTTTAATTTAGTTTTAACTATTCCCGCAACAAGTGTATCGGTCATATGTCTTAAACGGATCAAAACCTACCTAAGAAACACAATGACACAAGAACGGCTTTCGGGTTTAGCAATGATGTCAATAGAGCAGGAATTACTGTCAGAACTTAGTGAAGACCAAAACTTTTACGATCAAATTATAGATAAATTTGCAACCTTAAAAGACAGACGTATAGATTTAATGTACAAAAAGTAGTTTTTTTATCTTATTTCATACAACTATTTATTTTAAGTTTTAATAAACTAAATTATGTTTTTATTATCGCAATCACCGCTATATTTTAGTGATAGGTGTACATATTTTACTTGTTTTGTTTACTTTTTATTTACTTTTTTTAGAGTTTATTTTTTTAGTTTTTAATGGTTTAGTAGGGCTATTGGCGATGACCTCCATTAAAAAAAAAGGTCAACGCGTCGCAGACTAATACCTCATGGGTGACGTGGAAATTTATTCACATTTAAACAAAATTAACCTCATGTAGCCTCACCCTTCAATATACTCACGAGCCGCCACTGGTTAATACCCATAAATATTGATAGCGACATTCCTGATCTTAGTGAAACTCGTGATTTACACCATACCGAGTCAAGTCAACTCCCCCGTACTAGTGAAACTCCCACAGAAACTCCCAATTCAGATAAAGTTAAGTTTGACAATGACAATATAAAAAAAAATTTAAATTTGTGACTGATATTCTTTTAAACCTGAAAGGTTCTGACGAACTTACTCAATCTAAAATTTCTCTCAGAACCGTTACCGTTTTTCAATTGATGTAATAGCATTGTCCATTATAACATTATAACACACATCACACACTCATCGAAATGCTTTTTTACTTTTCTCATTCTATTAACCGGGAAATCATCTCCAGTATCAAATCAAAATCGATACCTTCATCATATGCCCAAGATAAAAAAAAATTCGAAGAGACTTCGAATGTTTCAAAGTCACGTTGAATCTATTTTAATTCAATAATTGCAGTATTGATCATAGAATTTGATTTTAATAAATCTAAGCCTTTAGTTTGTGGTACCTTGAGAGCGGGGCAGTAATTGAAAATATTTTCAAAAATACTCGAGAAAGGAAAATAATTTCATACTTAAGAAATTGAGATTTTTAGATTTTCGGCAGTATCGAAGTATTTTGAAATACTGGATAAGGCTTCCAGAATATCTAAGTACAACGGACAATCTCCGAAGACTTTTTCTAACTCGTGTTTCTTTGACCACCACCTTGCTTGTTCAATAGCCCCTAATTTTCGATATAGATGCTTTTAGATTCCCACTAAAAATATCACTTAGCACCAGGTTCAAAATATGACCACCCAGCTAGCACTAAAGTAGCTACAATTGTTTCCACTACTACTCTAAGAGTTTTTACGTATTTATTACTAATAATCCTACTATATATTAGCAAACACTTTGGGTTACATATTTTTAAATATTATATATGTATTTGTTACTGCGAATAATACTTTATAATTGTTTCTAATCTGTTTACTAAATTCCAACTTTTAAGTATCAGTACCTTCTTGAAATTTGCACAGACTACTACTTAAATGGAACTACATATTCGTGTACCTAATTAAAAAAATACTAACAATACCAACATTATTTATCGATGTTCAAATTGTTTTCCTTCGTTTGAAATGCAAACATTTAGACGTCTTCTAGTTGAAAATTCGGCTGCTTCTATTTCAACTTGAGGTAAACTAGCGCATTTCTAATTCGAATGATCATGTCTTTTCTACTAGTCCGTCGAATTTTATAAACGATGTCTTTAACTTTTCCCCCTAAAATAAAAGTCTAAGCACGTTAAGTCAGGAGACCTGGCCGGCCAGGCAAATGTACTTCCCCTGCCAATCCACCGATCAGGAAAGTTTTCATCAACAAAATCGCGTACAAGACGTGAATAATGACTGGGGCTTCCATCCAGCTGTAACAACATGTTTCGTCTCACAAATAGAGGAACATTTTCTAATAATCCGGGTAATTCAAAATTTAAAAATTTAAGGTACATTTCCCCTGTCAAGGTACCTTCAAAAATATACGGACCGATAAATCATTCCGTAGATTATGCCATACCAAACATTAACAGTCTATCGATGTTGACTATCAACTTCACGCATACAACGTGGATTGGTTTCTGACCGATAATGCATGTTGTACAGGTTTACACTACCAGTATTTGTTAAATGACGCCTCATCCGTCCACAATATTTAAGATAAAAACTGAGGATTATCTCTTGTCACATTCTTTAACCAATAACAGTAGTTTAATCTATTATCAAAATCAGCATTACTTAAGGCTTGGTGTAGTACTACATGGTAAGGATGTAATTTTTGATCCGGAAGGATTCTTCTCACTCTATCGTAAGAAAGGCCTAAATTTGTCACAATTTTTCTTATGTTAATCTGGGGTTCTGCGTGAACTGTGAACATTCCGGGTGTACATCCGTTCACTACAGTCGTTCTGAAAAGAACAGTTTTGCTGACGTTTCGCCAAAATCACATTTGGCATTTTCAAAGCTTTCTTTCTCGCGTCCGAATAGAGACTGAAGTGTTGGTGACTGCGACGCTTCCTTTTATACCCCCACCCGGGGCCGAAGGTTATATCTGCGCAGGTGTTAGTCGTTATTTATGTTTTCCGGATGGTGCTGTTATTGTTGCGCTAATTGCGTTTGAGTTTTTGCGATTTTAGATTTGTCTATTATTGTCTTCCATACTGTTGGTAGTTTTAATGATTCGTCCCTTTTATTCAAAGCACCTTGTTTTTCAATTTCTATGGCTTCTCGGATTATTCTGGTCTTATAATGTTCTATATTAATTAATAAAGCTGAGGTTGTTTGTTTATTTCTGATGCTGAGTTTATGCTCTTCCACTCTTGCTGATATTCGCCTGTTAGTTTGCCCCACGTGCAACTTTTCACAGTCCTGGCACGGAATACTGTATACTCCGTGGTTTCCCAGTTTGATTTTATCTTTTGGGTTTCCAAGTAGTTTACCTATAGTTGTTTGTGGCTTGTGTATTGTTTGTATGTTGTGTTTCCTAAGAATTCTTCCGATTCTGTCTGTTGTGCCTTTTACATACGGTAAGACTAGTCGTTGCTTTCCCGGTTCATAAGTTTTGTTGTTCGTTGTTCGGGAAACCTGTGCATTAATAGCTTTTTCTATGGTGTGATTTGTGTAGCCATTTTTTTTTAAAGCACTAGATATTACCTTAAATTCGTTTTGTCTCTTCTGTGTTTCAGTTAATCGCACGGATCTGGATATTAGAGTATTTGCCACAGCTTGAATTTGTGCTGGGTGATGGTGTGATTTTGCATTTAAATATCTGTCTGTATGTGTTGGTTTTCTATAAACGGTGTATTCGAAATGTCCGTTATGCAGTTTGTGACCAAAACATCTAAAAACGGTAGTTTGTTGTTTTCCTCTAACTCTAGAGTAAATTGTATTCTGGGGTGGATTGAATTTACGTGTGTCAGAAATTTTTCGAGCTCTGCATGACCATGTTGCCATATAATAAATATGTCATCCACATAACGAATCCATAATTTGGCCTTTAAACTTGCTTTCTCAAGAGCTTCTTTCTCGAAGTATATCATAAATAAATTCGCGACTATTGGTGATAGCGAGGACCCCATTGGAGCACCATCCATTTGTTTATACATTTGCCCATTGAATGAAAAATAAGTATTTTTAAGGCAATGCTCCGAGAGTTGTATTATATGTGCCTGGAAATCCTCGTTCATAGCAATCTTGTCCAATGCTTCGTCGATGGGAATACTGGGATATAATGATTTGGGTGAAATGCTCCGAGTTTTTTACAAATGAATCAGCTTTTTCTACAGCTGGTTGCATAATTTCAGAAAGGTATTTCTCCAGTTTTTGTAGCGGCGAAATAACAGCACTAACAATAGGTCTGATGGGCGCCCCTGGTTTGTGTATTTTTGGTAAACCATAGAGTTTAGGACATCTGCTCGACTTTTCCCGTGGTCTGATTTTTTTGTTGGATTTCGGGGTTTATTGGTGAACTTTTTATTTTATTTTTAGTTGTTTTTTCTAGGTACGTTGTCGGGTCCCTTGGAACAGGCCTATAACAATTGTCTTGTAGGATATCCTGCATTTTTTGTACGTAATCTTGAGTATTCCTAACCACAGTTGCGTTTCCTTTATCTGCTGGAAGGATTGTGATGTCTTTATTTATTTTTTGGAAGGTTTATTAGGGCCCTTTGTTCAGCGGCATTTAGGTTTTGTTTTGGTATTTTGCTTGATCTTAAAATTCTTGCCACATCTTGTCGAATTTCCTCTGCTTTTGTTTCTTCAGAGGAGTCAAGAACAGCTTCCACTCCAGCTATTATTTCTTCTTTAGGGATTTCCTTAGGAGATATCACAAAATTAAAACCCTTACTCAGTACAGATTTTTCACTTTCTGAGAGACTGTAGGATGATATATTACGTACTAATATCTCAACTGTCTACTGAGTATACAGTATTCCGTGCCAGGACTGTGAAAAGTTGTACGTGGGGCAAACTAACAGGCGAATATCAGCAAGAGTGGAAGATCATAAACTCAGCATCAGAAATAAACAAACAACCTCATCTTTATTCCTACATCATCAGGAAACCGGCCATACAATAAATTTCGATGGGTGTAAGGAGATTGCCAATATAGAACATTATAAGACCAGAATAATCCGAGAAGCCATAGAAATTGAAAAACAAGGTGATTTGAAAAAAAGGGACGAATCATTAAAACTACCAACAGTATGGAAGACAATAATCGACAAATCTAAAATCGCAAAAACTCAAACGCAATTAGCGCAACAACAACAGCACCATCCGGAAAACATAAATAACGACCAACGCCTGCGCAGATATAACCCTCGGCCCCGAGTGGGAGTATAAAAGGAAGCGTCGCAGTCACCAACTCTTCAGTCTCTATTCGGACGCGAGAAAGAAAGCTTTGAAAATGCGATGAATGTGATTTTGGCGAAACGTCAGCAAAACTGTTCTTTTCAGAACGACAGTAGTGAACGGATGTACACCCGGAATAAAAACACATTGTATTTTTCCATCCGTGAAGGACTAAAAATCAACACACATATATATATATATATATATATATATATATATATATATATATATATGTGTGTACATATATATATATATATCATATATATATACATATATATATATAGATATATATATATATATATATATATATATATATATATATGTGTGTTGATTTTTGTCGTTCTGAAAAGAACAGTTTTGCATGACGTTTCGCCAAAATCATATATATATATATATATATATATATATATATATATATATATATATATATATATAAATTATTCCGAACAAAAAAGACTCAAATTATACGAGTGTTACATTGAAAATTAAAAAAAGTGTCACATTTACCCTCAGATCATATCAAAGAAAACACCGAATAGAAGAATTCCTGACGAGAAAGTCTTCAATAGCATTAGAAAAGATTTGATAGGAAATGGCGTCCTTAGATACAGAAAGTAAAAAGTAGAAAATAAATAAAAAAATGGTCTCACAAAAGTCTGAAAAGACATGATGCGATTTACTTTGAAGATGCCTCTGAAAAGTCGGTTCGCGATGCTACGGCCCACTCGAGATCAGGCCGTGAAGAACAATCTGTCAACAGTTCGGCGGGTTGGCAACGCGGATCGACCGCGACGGTCTGTTTGGCCGACGATGTCTTTACGTCCTTTTAATGCGCAAAATATTTCAATAATTTGTAGTAAGTGATATTAACATATAAAGGGTTTTTAATTGTTTCTGTCTTTTTTCACATTAAATATAAGTAGTTAGAAACTGAAAACCGTATTTAGTTAGTCTCTTCCCTTTTCCAGGAGCCACTTTAATACCCGTTGACAGGCCTTCGATGAAAGCTTGGCGGGCACTGGTTATATTTTTGTCTTGCCACATTTTTTGTACTATATAACCTTCATTGATCCACGTCTCATCACACACATCATAAAAGTGTTTTTCGGTTATGCTTTTCCCAAGCAAAATCCATATTTTTTAAAGTTGTCCATAAGCGTTTTCTAGTTATTAAACGAATACTGTCATCTTGTCCAGTGGCGGCTCGTGGTGAATTATATTGGAAGGTCAATAACAAATTTAAAAATAGGCATACTTAAAATAAAAATAAATATCTTATCTTTAAATTGAGCTTTAATTCTCTTGATGTTCAGGTCTACTCATCTTTCTTTAGAAATGGAAAAACGCTGAATATATATATATATATATATATATATATATATATATATATATATATATATATATATATATATATATATATATATATATATATATATATATATATATATATATATATATATATATATATATATATATATATATATATATATATATATATATATATATATATATATATATATATATATATATATATATATATATATATATATATATATATATATATATATATATATATATATATTTTTATTTATTTCTCTTTCCGTATCTAAGAACGCCATTTCCTATAAAATCTTTTCTAATGCTACTGAAGACTTTCTCGTCAGGAATTCTTCTATTCGATGTTTTCTTTGATATGATCTGAGGGTAAATGTGACACTTTTTTTAATTTTCAATATAACACTCGTATAATTTGAGTCTTTTTTGTTCCGAATAATTTTTTTATGCAATAATTATGATCGATAAAAAACCTGACAGTTTATTCCTTTTCACAATAAAGTATCTGGGCATGGCCTACTTTGGATAATTCAATATATGCGGGTAATCTACTGCATGTGTTATCCTTACTTAAATATTTCGAAAACGCGAAGATAGAAATAGCAAATGTTTATACGCGGTATCGGACGAAAACGGGGTGCTGAAACCACCCCCTTAATATTATATTCTTTAATTAAAAAACGGTTAGTTATTCGGAAAAGCATTTGAACACGTGCTTTTTATTTTATTTTATTACATATTTTAAGATTTTTTATAAATTCATACAGGGTTTTTGAAAAAATCGGGTCATTGAATAATTTTTGCGATCTTTCTCAAACTGTTTTCCGTAAAAAGCTGAGCTTGTGCAAACAGCTTGATTTTAAAGTGCAGAGGTTCGGGAGGAATGGATTCTTCGAAACTCAGTTTCCAAGGGGCAAAGTTAAACACGCCCAACTTGTTTGAACCACTCTGTATAGTGAACGCTCGTCATAAAATAAAGTTCGCTAGATATTAAAAATATTTTATATAAAGTTTTTTTTTCTATTTTTAGCTATCACAGATATATAGGGGGGTCTCTCTTGCCAGGCTTACCCTGTACCGGGTGTTTCAAATTCGATGCTCATCATTGGGATCTTCTAAACCGTAAGAGCTAGAAGGGTAGTTTAAATTTGGCAAAGTTGCGCATTTTAGAGCCCAATCGAATGCCGCTGAGAAAATAAAAATATTCCGAACCATTTCGAAGAAATCCGAAAAAAACCGAAATTGACGATTTTTGAATTTATTTTTTTGCGACTTTATTTTGGCAGATAAAAAAAAACTAAGACCACATTCTTATTGTAGTTTTTTCTCCTCTACAAAATGGCGTTGTCAGATTTTTAATCCGACGTTTCGTCCTTCGTGGCCCATCATCAACTTTCTAAATTTAAATACGGACCTGGATTTTTTTTTTACTTTTTTAAAAGCATTTTTAATTCTGATTAAAATGATATGTAACACGTGTGTGAAATAGTTTTAGATAGTGGAAAAAAAGCTAATTAATAATATAAAATAAGGTGGCCATGGATTTCTGACATTTATGATTCTTATTTTTCTTGCGTTTGGAAACCATTTTCAAATATTATCAATAATTTAATAATTTTATTAAAAAGTCTACTTTTTAAAAGAAAAATGATATTTTCAAATTCAGATAAATGTGATATGCTTCGTATTTACTACCTTGAGAATCGAAACAGCATAGCCGCAAGTGAAAGATATTTGATTGAGTACCCCGAACGGCCCCAGCCGCATTATACAATTTTTAACAGAATTGAAAGGCAATTACGACATGAAGGAAATTTTGCTAAGAAAAGAAATAATTATGGATTGCGGACTACTGAAGAAGAAGTAAACGCTGTGTTAAATTCTGTAAGTTTATTATCCTGGAACGGCAATGTTCGCAATGAATTCAAGCAAAAGATACCTATTCGTTTACAACAATGGCTAGCTTTAATTTTGATTGATTTGATTAATTTGATTCTAGGTTAATGAAAATCCAAGAATTTCGACCAGGCAGATTGGCAGGGATTTAAATAATATGCCCCACGTGAAAGTGTGGAGAACATTAAAAGCCGCCCATTATAGGCCCTTTAAAATCCACACAAGTCAGTTTTTGATGCCCGGTGATCCAGAAAGGCGACTAAATTTTTGTAATTGGCTTAATTTGGCATTGCAAGAAGATCCGGATATTACAAACAAGATCATTTGGACTGACGAATCCTCATTTAGCTCGTGTGGAATGTTTAATAGACACAACGAGCATGTGTGGTCTATCAATAATCCTCGCGAGAACATACCAATCCGGGGCCAAGGTAGAAACTCTATTAATGTATGGAGTGGACTGTGTCGGAACAGACTGTTAGGGCCCATTTTGTTTGAAGGAGCCCTAACAGGTCAGCGCTACCTGGAGATGCTCACAGGTCCTATATTAGACTTTCTTGACGACTACCCGCTTAATGAACTGCAGCAGCTGTGGTGGCAACAGGACGGAGCTCCAGCTCATAACGCGGGTATCGTCACCAATTACCTAAATACAGTTTTCCCTGAAAAATGGATAGGTAATAGAGGAGTTGTTTTATGGCCAGCGAGAAGCCCGAACTTGGCTCCCCATGACTTTTTTCTGTGGGGTCATCTAAAAGACTTGGTTTATAAAACTCCACCAAACGACATTAATCTTTTAAGACAATCGTTAGAACGCACAATGGAGAGAGTGCCAGGCCGCATGATCCAGCGAGCTATAAATAAAGTTCCTGCGCGCATTCAAATGTGCATCCAACAACAAGGAAATTTGTTTGAACACCTCATTTAAATCATTATTTTTATTTATTAACATAAAATAAATTGTTACTATTAGACTTTTGTTACTATTTTATTTTAAAAATAGGTAATTTTTTTCTTTGTTACTATTTTTTTTATAAAGTAAACTAGATTAACAATATTATAAAATTACTAAATTTAATGAAATACTTGAGAAAAATCCATGGCCACCTTATTTTATATTATTAATTAGCTTTTTTTCCACTATCTAAAACTATTTCACACACGTGTTACATATCATTTTAATCAGAATTAAAAATGCTTTTAAAAAAGTAAAAAAAAAATCCAGGTCCGTATTTAAATTTAGAAAGTTGATGATGGGCCACGAAGGACGAAACGTCGGATTAAAAATCTGACGCCATTTTGTAGAGGAGAAAAAACTACAATAAGAATGTGGTCTTAGTTTTTTTTTATCTGCCAAAATAAAAGTCGCAAAAAAATAAATTCAAAAATCGTCAATTTCGGTTTTTTTCGGATTTCTTCGAAATGGTTCGGAATATTTTTATTTTCTCAGCGGCATTCGATTGGGCTCTAAAATGCGCAACTTTGCCAAATTTAAACTACCCATCTAGCTCTTACGGTTTAGAAGATCCCCATGATGAGCATCGAATTTGAAACACCCAGTACATATACTGGACAATTATTATTTTGATACAAACAATTAAATAACTGAGATATTTCGCCATTTTTTGGAATACTACTTTTATTTTAAATATGTGTAGTCGACAAAAATTAAGTATCTATGTCAATGACTTCCATTATTTTTCAATGTTAGAACATTTACCCCATCTATATCAGTTTTCAATTTGACTATTATGCCTCAAACTCTCGCTTTATTTTTACAAAAAGCAAATTATGTTGGGCTCTTGTGTAATTTAGTATATTAGAATATGGTAATTGCGGTAACCCGTTATGTTTTAAGTTAAAAACACTTAACTAATCTTACAAAACATTGTGTTTTGGATAAGTACTATGTTTACTCATTAAAGAGCCATGTACCGGGTGGTCGAAATTGGTCTGTTTTAACAGAGAAAACCTATTTCCTGACTAGATAGAGCAAAACTGACTTAGGTGTCATGGGCTCGATTTCTGAGAAATGTTTAATGGCAAAAACCGCCTGCCGATATTTTCACTGCCAACTGAGATATAGGGCGTTTTTCAATTTTCGGCCATTTTGAAAATTGTCCATAACTTTTTTATTTTGCGGAATATTAACATTCTGCAAAGACATTTTAAAGGCACTTTTTTATGTGCAATCCAGTGGCGTACTCAGATTTTTTCTATAGTTGTCCGTTTTATCATAAATAGGCAAAACTTTTTTTTTCCAAATGGAAATCATAGTTGGCTATAAATTATAAAAAATGCTCGCGTTTAGCCCTTTTCAGTGATATAAAGTAGTAGGTACTTATTTTCAAAAATAACGAAAATATTAGGTGTTTTTGGTTTACATCGAAGTAGGTCTTGGAATAATGACGCGCGTTCAATATTTTGAATATATTGCTGTCAGATTACTGTAGTCTGGTGTAATTATTGCGTTTTGGTGTTATCTTTATAAAGTTGTGTTAAGTTGCTGACAAAATATGTTTGAGAATTATGAAAAGTATGATATGTTAAAATGTTACATATTATCTAACGAAGTTTCTGAAGCAGCTAGTGAATTATATTTTAATACATTTCCCGAGCGACGTCAACCGGATAACCGAATTTATCAAACATTAAAAAGTAATTTAGTAAATTACGGAAGTTTTAAAAAGTTAAGAACAAGACATTATGAACTAAAGGAAGAAAAGGAAATCCAGCAGCTAAATATAATTGGTGAGGTATTAGATCATCCTGGCACCTCCTCTCGAATATTGGCTAATATAACGAATGTTCCAAAGACCACCGTTTTAAAAATACTCAAAAAACATAAATTCAAACCGTACAGAACGAGAAGAGTTCATCAACTCCGTGAAGGGGACGCCGCTAGAAGATTGAGATTTTGTCAGTGGTATGAGCAAAAATTCATGGAGAATGAGAATTTTCCATTAAATATTATTTGGAGTGATGAATTCAGAGTAGATACTTCTGGTATATTTAATAGATATAATTCATATCACTGGTCCACTGAAAATCCACACGTAGTTGTGCAACAAGACCGGCAAGGTCGGTGTGGATTCAATATATGGGTGGGGATATTCCGAGGAAGATTTGTGGGACCTTATTTTTACGATGGAAATTTAACTGCAGATGATTATGTAAATATTTTGCGCACATATATTGTCCCTTTGTTGGAAGACATACCTTTAGCTGATGCCAGAAATATCTACTATCAACAAGATGGTTGTCCCCCGCACAATGCAAGGATCACAACTGATCTTTTAAACTTCGAATTTCGAGAAAATTGGATTGGTACGTGGGGCCCCATACCTTGGCCTGCTAGGTCCTGTGACTTAACTCCCTTAGATTTTTTTTGTGGGGAAGATTGAAGGACTTGATATTTAAAGGAAGAACCTTTTACACAAAAGAAGAATTGCAAGAGGCCACTAGGCAAGCTTTTGCATCTATTAGCCCAGTTGAACTAATAAATAGTTGCAACTCGGTACGCAAAAGATGCTTAGTTTGTATTCAACAGGGAGGGGCTCAATTTGAACAACTTCTCTAAATATATTTATCAGAAACCTATCTAACTAAATACCTAGATTTTCATAATTATTTTTTATTTTCACTTGTAGCTGTAAATAGTAGTTTAGTTTGTTAATTTTGTTCAACTTTGCTATGTAAAAAAAAAATAAAAAAAATTAATAATAAATAATTAAAATAACGTTAGCTAGTGTTATTTAAAGTTGTGTTTAAGTTGCTAACAAACTATAAATCTTAACAATACATAATTGAGATATTGTCATTACAAATCAAAGCCTACTTCGATGTAAACCAAAAACACCTAATATTTTCGTTATTTTTGAAAATAAGTACCTACAACTTTATATCACTGAAAAGGGCTAAACGCGAGCATTTTTTATAATTTATAGCCAACTATGATTTCCATTTGAAAAAAAAAGTTTTGCCTATTTATGATAAAACGGACAACTATAGAAAAAATCTGAGTATGCCACTAGATTGCACATAAAAAAGTGCCTTTAGAATGTCTTTGCAGAATGTTAATATTCCGCAAAATAAAAAAGTTATGGACAATTTTCAAAATTGCCGAAAATTGAAAAACGCCCTATATCTCAGTTGGCAGTGAAAATATCGGCAGGCGGTTTTTGCCATTAAACATTTCTCAGAAATCGAGCCCATGACACCTAAGTCAGTTTTGCTCTATCTAGTCAGGAAATAGGTTTTCTCTGTTAAAACAGACCAATTTCGACCACCCTGTACTTTTACAGACATCCAGCTGGAATTGCTGTGATGAATAAAAGTTTTTTTTATAAAAAGCTATTTTTTTATTTGACATTTTCATAGTAAAAGGAAAACATTTTTTACTAAAGATTGTGTAATTTAATGTAGTTTGACTTCCTTATTTCACATATTTTCATAGTTATCGAAAAATGTTTAGAAAACATACACACTTTGTGCATAAAAATATTATTCAAAAAAAAATATTTTCCAATACATTGCACAATTTTATGCTTAAAAAAATCACAATTTGTGCAAGAATTATGCACAAATATTTTTTAAAAAGAATGCACATTTTGTGGTAAAAAAATATACAATATTATTAAAAAAAAAATGTTTCTAATTTGTTGCACAACACATGTTCACAATTTGTGCAATAATTATGCACAATGGTATTTGAAGAAAATGCTCATTGATGTTAAACATTTTCTGCCCAAAGTTGTTCCAAGTACACATTCAGGCACAATTTGTGCACTAAATCTACACAATTGTGCAGAATTTATCCATCATTTTTTATTTTTTTTTAGTGTAGGTATAGGTATAGGAACACTTTCAATTCAATTCAATTTGGCCACTCTATTCAACGCTTCAATAATATGTTCCATTTAAAAAAATGCTTTGTTCATCAAGTTTATAAAATGTGAATTGCAGTTAATTTTTAGAACACTCTGTATAAAAGTCGGCGATTCTATGTTGCTAAAATTAAAGTACCACATGCCGACTAAATAATATTAAAATTTTACATTGACTTGACATCCGAAGACGAAAATATTGAAGTTATAATTCACATAGTTTTAGTAAAAAAAAAAACAGAAAATAATTAAGATTTAAGAAACGGTAGGGGAGATGAAAAAAAATTGTTTCGCAGAATCTAAAAATAGAATAAACTACAGGGTGCCCCATTTAAAATTCCAAAATTAATGCCAATTACCAGTAGATCTGGCAACACTGCAAAGGCGAAATTATTTTGAGAAGCTAGCGCACAGCCTCCTATGGTCGTAGTCAAAAGTTCAAATTTATCGAGAAATTTATTTTTATTCACGTTCTCCACATACTTCTAATGAACAGGGTGTTCCAGCGAGGACTGAACAGGGACCTATTTTCGACCTTCCTTGTATTTTGGAAAAATTCAAAATAGCCAATCGATGTATTTTTTTTTGTAGAATCCAAAAATGTCATCGAAAAAATATTTGAACCAGAAACAAAAGAGTTACGCTATGCATCAGGTGTTTTTTAAATGGAATGTATCGTTTTTTATACGATTTTTGGAAAGAGTGATTTTTTTTATGTCCGTTCTGATTAAAAGATTTGATTTTGCGATAGCTGTTTATATTACCTTTTAATGTTTTACAAACTAAGATTTTAGCTTCACCTGTTTAAAATATACGATAGGTTGGTATAGGTGATCAAGGTAAAATGACGTTTGAATGCTTTGTCAATAAAATTTGACATTATTTTAATTATTGTCGAAGTCTTCACCTAAAAAATATATATTTGACTCTGATCGAAATGAAATACTCTTTGGCCGAGAGACTACAGATTGTTATGCTATTTTACAAGTGCCAAGAAAATGCAAGAGAAGCAAGAAGATTTATTGCAAATTTTCATAGAAATATATCCATCAACACAATTCTAAGGATAAAAAACCTATTTGAGGAAAATAAAACTTTACATGATAGAAAAAGAAATATACAAAGAAGAAGAAATCGAGACCAGGCCATTATAAATTATTTTCAAGTTAATCCAACCAAATCTATTTCGGATGCAGTTCGGGAAGTTCAGTACGGTGGCGGTGTAAGGCGCAGAAGAGTTACCCGAGGGACTGTTTACAGGACTCTGAAAATTCATAAATTTAGGCCTTTTCGTATCCTTCCACTTCAGCACCTAACACCGGCACAAAAAGAACTTCGCTTCCAATTTGTTTCTCAAATGGTAATTCGGCAAGAAATCGAAGACCCTGATTTATTCAAAAATATTGTGTGGACCGACGAAGCTACTTTCACAACATCGGAAGTATTCAACAGACATAATAGTCACCACTGGGCCGTTGAAAATCCAAAAAAGTTTCAGACTATTAAATTTCAAGGTAGGAATTCTATTCATGTTTGGTGTGGGATAAAAAACAATAAAATTTTTGGACCAATATTTTTTAACGGGACTTTAAATGGGCACAGATATTATGAGTTTTTAGAAAACGAAATTGAAAATTTTTTGGAAGACTTACCATTGGCAGAATATCAGAATTTAATTTGGCAACATGATGGGGCGCCTCCTCATGCCGTGCATGATGTGGTTCAATTTTTAAATCGGCGCCATAACGAATGGATAGGGCGAAATGGAACATATGCTTGGCCGCCCAATAGCCCCGACCTCTCAGTTTTGGATACATTTCTTTGGGGCCATTTGAAGAACGTCGTATACAGACAACGAAACGAAAATATTCAAGAGATCATGGGAAAAATTGTCGATGAAATAAACCGCCTTAACCAGGAAAATCATATTGTAACAGCAAGTTTAGAAAGACTACAAAGGGGTTATCGATGTTGTTTCGAGAAAAACGGCGGTCACATTAAAAACTTATGTTATTAGTAGTTTTATTTTATTATTTAATAATTATTTTTTATTGAATTTCTTTTTCTATCATGTAAAGTTTTATTTTCCTCAAATAGGTTTTTTATCCTTAGAATTGTATTGATGGATATATTTCTATGGAAATTTGCAATAAATCTTCTTCTTGCTTCTCTTGCATTTTCTTGGCACTTGTAAAATAGCATAACAATCTGTAGTCTCTCGTCCAAAGAGTATTTCATTTCGATCAGAGTCAAATATATATTTTTTAGGTGAAGACTTAATTAATAATTAAATAATTAAAAATAATGTCAATTTTTATTGACAAAGCATTCAAACGTCATTTTACCTTGATCACCTATACCAACCTATCGTATATTTTAAACAGGTGAAGCTAAAATTTTAGTTTGTAAAACAATTAAAATGTAATATAAACAGCTATCGCAAAATTAAATCTTTTAAACAGAACAGACATAAAAAAAATCACTCTTTTCAAAAATCGTATAAAAAACGATACATTCCATTTAAAAAACACCTGATGCATAGCGTAACTCTTTTGTTTCTGGTTCAAATATTTTTTCGATGACATTTTTGGATTCTACAAGAAAAAATACATCGATTGGCTATTTTGAATTTTTCCAAAATACAAGGAAGGTCGAAAATAGGTCTCTGTTCAGTCCTCGCTGGAACACCCTGTACCATCGAGTATGGAATACCCTGTATAATGTCTATCAATTTATCGGAGATAGAATATCTACAATCTCTTACAAAAGCTCTACTAAGTTACCAAACGCAAAGGTCAGTTCTAATTTTACTACTATTCAAATCTGCAATTCTATTATCATCGCGTGACTTCCACCATAAATTTAAATTTAAATATTTAAATAATTATATAATTTAATTGACCGCTTTCAAAATCAATTACTGAAATATATTATTATTAAATAACTGTTTGAGTACTTAAAAGGCAACTAAGGCATCAGGGGCGGATGGGGCCACCGGGCAACCGGGTGGGCCGGTCTGTCTGATTTATGTAAAATAAATAATTTTGCTACTTATTGTTAATCACGAAATCCACTATATCGTAAACAATTCATTATCAACCGCACGAAGAAAAACAGCGAGTTGCGCCACACCACATACATCCGTACTTTCGTCTCAGGCAATAGAAAATGCAATGAAAGAGTCTGATTTTGTTTTTATCTGATCAGTTACATTGGCAGCCAACTCAGTAACTCTTTCAGCGACAGTATTCCGAGACAAGGATATATTTTGAAATGCCTTCACGCTCCCGGGACTTACAATTCCCGCGGCCTTTACAAGGCACTCTTTTATAAATTCATCTTCAACAAATGGATTTGAATGTTTCGCGATCAGCTCCGGCAGTACGTAGCTCGCTTGAAGGACATATTAATTTTCTTGCTTTTAAAGTGTAAACATAAGCTGCTGATCTTTTAATCGTGATTTTAACTTATTTAGCTTTTCGTTTCTGACCATGTCTGTATACTTGTCAAACATAGTTTTATGAATATCACAGTGACGTTTTATATTATATCATTTTGGGACACCGACTGTGCTGTTACAAATCAAACAAATAATTTTTTCTTTCACTTCACAGCAAAAAAACTTTAATTCCCACTTTTCTTGAAAGATACGATGATCATCTAAAAGTTTCCTCTTACTTCCACTTGGTTTTGAAAGAGACATGTTAAAAACTGTATCCGAAATAAATTATAATAAGTACTGTTAAGTGTTGTAACAATAAGTGCGCAACTGAACTCGAAACTCTATCGCAACTGACTCATAACTGACTAAACACTGAACGACTGAACTTTTTTTTTTTTTTGGTGTCGATGGGGAATGCTTTTACGCACGACTCCATCCCGGTTGGGATGGAGACAGTGTGGGACTCGCATTACTGCCAGGTTGTTACACTTGACAGATTGCCATACCCACTAAACTCCACCGGGCCCCCATCAGATGGACCGTCATTGGGCAAGCCCAAGGGTCCTTCGATGGGGTTGATGCCGTCCTTCCGGGGATGACCCTCTAAAAGACATGGTCCTCTGGGGGGATGAGTTGCCTCTTTGGCACGGTGTTTTGTGCCGCCTCTCGTTACTGTATATCTGAAAAGGAAAATATCATTAGTAATGTAGTCGTCTTACCTGTTGAAGTTACTCTTGTTGATCCGTCCTCCCGTCTGTCCGGTTGCCACTGTCAGCGTCTCACTGGGCCTTCCAGTTTGCCGATGTCAGGTTCCTCCGTCCATCCGTGTGTTGGTCTTCTTGGTGTGTCCTCTTCTGGGCCCTCAGTGTCACTGCTGTTCCGTGTCCTTGCAGTGAGGAGCTGAGGAGGGGTGTTCTTTTACCTCAGGTTCAACTGCAGCTCGCGCCGGCCGGAGCCAGTTGAGGTACCTGGTATCCTCTTCTTTTACCTCAGGTTCAGCTGCAGCTCACGCCGGAGCCAGCTGAGGTACCTGGGAGTCCTCTACTTGGAGATTTCTATTGGCCACATGAGTTGATTAAGAATTTTTGCAAGTGAGATCTAGCTTCTGAGGAGCACGGAGGCTCAGAAGTTTTGATTCACTTACATCCATCCTCAAGCACTTTTTAACGCAGAAGTCCGTGTCTTGGTCTTCTGTATTTGGTCCTATTGTTGTGGTTTGGAGCTAGTGGATCGTAATTCACCAGGTCTCGTAGATTTTCATTGTGATGGTTTTCGGCTGCTCTGAAGGCTCGGGTAGCCTTTTGTTGCATAAAGTCTTCGATTTGTGTCCATTGAAGATCTCTCTGCAAGTCCTCATTCCTGATGAACCACGGGGCATTTGCCGCCATCCTTATCAGTTTGTTTTCTGTCCTCTTGATTTTTAGAAGGTTTGTTTTTGACGCATAGCCGTAAGCTGTGGAGCCGTACGTTAGTTGGCTCCTTGCTACTGTTTTGATGAGTAGCAGCTTTGTCTTGATTGCCATTTCGCTCTTTCGGCAGAGCAATGGATAGAGCTTATTCATTGCCTGTCTGGCTTTGGTCCTCGCTGCGTTGATGTGTTTGGTCCAAGTCAGTCGTTTGTCCATGGTCATACCTAAGTACTTGACCTCGTTGGACCATGGAATCTCCACTTCTCCAACTCGGATTCTGGCTCTGGCAGTCAGTCTCCTTCGTTGAAAAAGTATGGCTTGCGTCTTCTGGGGGTTGATCTTGACTTTCCACTTAATGCACCAGTCATTAAGGTCATTTATGTCCTCTTGCAGTCGTCTTCCCAGGATGCGGGTGCTTCTGCTTTTGTGTAAGATGGCGGTGTCGTCTGCGTAGAGTGCTGTTATGCCCTCGTCTCCTATCGGGACATCATGGGAGAAGATGGAGTAGAGCAAGGGTCCTAGTACCGATCCTTGTGGAACTCCTGCTACCAGTCCTCTTTGTTCAGAGTGGGTATCATTCACTTTGACGGAGAATGTCCTGTCTCTTAGGTAGCTGCGTATTATTTTAATGCTTCTTCTCTCGTATCCGGCCACAGACATTTTGTACACCAGTCCTTGGTGCCACATCCTGTCGAAGGCCCTCTCGATGTCTAGGAAGACTGCTCCTGTGGCTTCTCTGTTGTTGAATCCTTTTGTTATATATTCAGTAGCTCTGAGGACTTGTTGTTCAGATGAGTGCCCAGCCCTGAAGCCGAATTGTTCGTCTGGAATGGCGTCTAGCTCGTGGGTCTCATCTTTTAGTCTTCTAGCTATGGCTCGCTCAGCTACTTTGCCTAGTGCAGGGAGTAGACTTATGGGCCTGTAGTTTTGTGGTAGGGTGCGATCCTTGCCTGGTTTTTCCAGGACTATGACCTCCGCCTTTTTCCACATGCTGGGGAAGTGGCATGTCCTCAATATGGTGTTGATGATGTTGGTCATAGCACTGTAACCTTTTCTTGGAAGGTACTTCAGCATCTTGTTTGTGATGCCGTCGGCTCCAGGGGCTTTTTTCACCTTTAGCCTTTTTATTATGTCTCTGACTTCTCCAGGGGAGACAGGAGTTGGATTGTATTGAGGTAGAACCTGTGCGTCCAGATCCCTTACAATCTCGTTGACTTCTTCTATGTGTTCGTCGTCTTCGTTGGGGTGATGGTTTAACTGACCTTGTTGAACAATGGCGTCAGCAAGGATCTCAGCTTTGTCTTGATCTGAGTAGACAGGGCCGTTTACACTTTGAAGAGGTGGTAAGGGTCGTTTGTCAGACCTTAAGGCACGCTGCATTTGCCATGCAGTCTGGTGAGTTGTATCCAGGGATTTCACTTTTTCACTCCACTTGTTATCCCGGTATTCCTTGAGACTGTCCCTCAGGAATTGGGAGTGGCGATTTAGTACAATCCTGTCTTCTTCCTCTCGGGTCCTGGCGTAGACCCTTCGGAGTCGTCTATTTGTCCGGACCTCAGCTTTTAGAGGTTCCAGGAGGTCCTCTGTATGCCGGTACCTGCTTATGTCCTCCACTACTGTGTTTTCATGGAAGGCATTCAGGATGGCTGACTCTAGACGTCCTACGGCCTCCTCTAGTCCCTGAGGAGCGCGGATCTCAGGGATTTCGATTACGGTTTTCAGACGCCTTTGATAGGCCTTCCAGTCGGTTGTCTTCTTGGTGCGGTGGTTTACTCTGTTAAGGTTCACACCCAGTTGTAGGAGTACTGGGTTGTGATCTGAGGTTCCTTCCTCCAGAGTGTTTATGTCCAGCTCCTCCCTGATGTTTTTCAGGAGTGCAATGTCTAGGACTGAAGGTCTCCCATGTGCACGGGGGAGGTGGGTAGGTTGCTCGGGTCCTATTATGGCGAGCCTGTGGTCTTCGCAGAGTCTGGATAGTTTGCGACCATCGTTGTTCGTATAGGAGCAATGCCATTCTTCTGATTTGCAGTTGAAGTCTCCTATAATGATTTTTGGGGAGTGTCCTGAGGCTAGATGCTCGATGTCTTCTCCTAGTAGTTCTTGTCTGGGAGCACGATATGCGGAAGTAATCTTGACATTACTTCGCCGTGTTTGGACCTCAATGGAAATGGCGTCTAGTTCCACATCCTCAACCCCCAGGAAGGAATGTGGGACGCCTCTCCGGACTAGTAGAGCTACTCCTCCCGCAGCTGGGTTGCCGGGGGGTCATATCTGTACATATGATACCCCGGGAAGGAAATTCTAGTCTCAGGTCTGAGTTTCGTCTCTTGGATTGCTACGACATCTGGGTGGTGTTCCTCCAGAAGCTCCATGACATCTGTTTTCCTGGCCCTTATTCCGCAGATATTCCAGGAAATTAATTTTAACTCCTCGTTTTGTTGTTTTGCTGGCATTTCTATTTAAGTCTGCGAAGCTGTTCCTCCACAGCTTTTGTAATTGTTGGGATTATATTCTCAACAATTGAGGGCATCATTCCTGTAACTGCCTGCAGGATGGCAGCTTGTAAATCCAAGGGGGGACTGGAAGTCTCGCCCTTAGATGTATTTGGCTTTGCTTGTGTTGGGGCCTTGACCTTAGTTGTTTTGTCATCTTCTTTGGGTGGTTTTGGCCCTGGCTTGAAGTTTGCCCATGGGGCGACAGGTGTCTTTCTGGGACTGGGGAACCTGGGGCACCCCCTGTAGCTGGCAGGGTGCCCACTTTGGCCGCAATTAGCACAGGTGGCATTTCTAGTGCCGTCTTCATTAGCTGGCAGTTTGCAAGCACTGGCCCTGTGTTGACCAGCGCATTTAACACATCTGTCCGGATGCGTGCATAAGGACTGGGTGTGCCCAAATTGCTGACATTTGAAGCACTGCTTGACCGTCTGGTCTTTTTTCTTCGGCTCAACTTTAACCTGTCTATCTAGGAGTACTTTAATCTCCATTATCCTCTTGTCTGCTGCCTTGACGAGAAACAGAGGCATTGGCTTCTTGGTAACCCTGGAGGTCATACGTGTTACTTCAATTTCTTTGAGTCCGATTTCGCTGAGTTCTTCAACGATTTCTATTAGGGGGGTGTCCATGTGTAGTCCTCGGATAACAGCATGGACTTTCCTGTCCTCAGGAAGTTGATACGTGTGATACGGTTTGTTGGCTTCCTTGAGATGTTTAGTTAAGGCCTGGTGGTCTTTGGCCGTTTCGGGGTAAATCTGCAGTCTGCTCCCTGCAGCTTTTGCCTTTGAGAAGGCAATGTTTGCGGTCTTGATATTTTTGCGCACTACTGTCCAATCACCCCCGTCATCTATTACTATAGGCGGGATTTTGGTTTTTGCCGGAGAAGTCTTGGCGTTCTCTGCTTCTTCCGGTTTTGTTTCCTCAGGTGTCTCTTCTTCCATTAGTATGGCGTCCTCTGAGGGTGGGGATTTTGCCCTTTTCCTCTTGATTTTCTGCTGTACAGCGGGCGTGTCGGTGTTCACTTCCTGAACCCGCTTTGTATCCGCACTTGTTTGGTTGATAAAAAGAGTTTCTAGACGGACCAGCCTGGCCGTCATCTCTTTATTTTCCTTTTCTAAGGCCTGGTACCTTAGTAGGAGGCGGGTGTTTTCCTCTTTAAGTTTAGCAATCCTCTCAGTTTTGGGTTTTACTGCTCCACTAGAGCTGGCACTTCTAGTGGACACACTCACTTCTGGTTTCATGTTGCACTGCACTTGCACAGCACGACTTCTCGAATATTTATTCCTGTGAGGAATAAATTGCACTTAGCACTTTTCCAAGTTTGGAAAAAAGTCACTTCTTGTAAACTTTCAGTACGGAGCCGGGTGAACCGAATCAATCCGCACTGTCTGAATGCTCAAAGTGAACTGAGATGATACAACGACTGAACTCAATCGAACACGGCTTATATACGGATTGTGATTTCTCGAGTTCTTTCCAGAATGTTCAGATAGCGTCATCTGTGTTTTTGCGCGATAGAATTTCATGGAACAAGCCAGATAACGTTTGGCTTTAGGTTTTAGGATGAGTATGTGTAGTTCATCCTCCTAAACATAGATGGCACTATGTACAATTGTTCATTTTATTATACCAATCGTTGTTGCAGCGGCACGCGCTTTCAAAAACAATTTTCAACTTGTTCGCTGGCGGCTTTATCTGGTTGTTTTCAAAACTGAGCCGCCCGCGGGCCGCATGTTTGACATGGCCGCCCTACATCGTAGACTTTTGAATTAAAATTAAATTATCTCCACCCTATCACTGTGTGATGAGCTCATACTTAAAACTAGAGACGTAGATTGAGTTGACCACTCGCTGTCCTCTCTCAAATTAATATAACTTTTCATTACATATGTCTCTATCTTTGGTTTTGCTCAGGTGAATTCATCAATTAAACTATTAAAATTAATAAATAAATAACTTTTCATTACATATGTCTCCATCTTTGGTTTTGCTCAGGTGAATTCATCAATTAAACTATTAAAATTAATAAATAAATAAACATATCATAATTCCTATTATAACAGTAATATAAATAAAGAGATACTCTGAAAATTGATTGATTTTCACATTTATCTTATTTCAATTCTCTCATTCCTCACTCCTCGTACTTTTGCCACACATACTTGTCTGGTATTGTAGATTTTTTCACTCAACAAATTCTCACTAAAATCAATGTAAATCTGCATCACATGCATGCCCCCTTCTTCTAGTTTCCTCATTCTTATGAATTGTTTAAAATTTAAAATAATAATAAAAAAAATAAATAAAAAATATATGATGGTAAAAATTAAAACAATTTTGTCTAGTCTTAAAAAAACCCTTTGAGAATAAATTAATTTAGACCTTTCTCTCATTCCTCACTCCTCTTGCATTTTGTCTTACCACACACTTTTCTAGCAAGTTGATTCCTCCACTTAAGGGAGAACTGCACGCAAAAAGTGAAAAACCAGCGACAAGGTCTAGTCAAGTTCAAAGTAAGATGAAAAGGTATCTACGTATTAGAGAAAACCTCCTGCACGTCCGACCTCAAAAAAATGTGTTATGTATAGACAATTTAAATTACATTTCGTTTAAAAATGGGTTCAAAAGGGTTCACGCGCTGCAGAAATACAAAGACATGAGTACGATTTACCATTTCAAATTTTGCAGTTACTTAGACAAAGGATCAATGCAAGGCGGTAAAGAGCCATTTTGTGGAAAAAAAAATTATATGCGACGGCATTTGCGTCAAAAAGTGGTCAAAAAATGGTCGAAAATGGACAAATCTACTTCTATTTTATAATTCTAGATTTGATTTTTTCATAAAAATTCGTCTTTAGGGCCCAACTATATATATTTCCCTATTAAAATCACATTGCAGCTAATACATGTCTCTTATAGTTTTAACATAATATTGCAGCGGCGGAAGGCTTGCAAATGATCCATAATACTGCGTGCAGTTCCCCCTTAACAAATATATCAATTTCCATTTAGAATTCTTCATCATTTTGTACAGATAATTTACCTAGAATTAAATGCATTCAGAATCATTCTGATTTTTACTCTTCAGCTAATCGACTCTATCTGTGTTTTATGTTCTTCTTTTAAATTTAAAACAATTTCTTTTCGTACACATCAATTGTCTTCCTTATGATAACTTTATTTGAAGCACTGCTTTAACAAATTTATTTAAAATATTTAAAACTGAATTGAATTTTCTCTTTGTTGGATTCGCAATTTTCATAGTTAAGTACCCTTTGATTTTTAATTCTGCTAGATCCAACCCTGCATTATTAACCAATTCCCCTAACAGTTTGTTACTAGATTTTAAATTTGCAATTTTTTAATATTTATGTAAACCTTTGAATTTTCTATATTAATTTTCTCTTTTAGATCTATTTTCTTAAGATTGTGGCGTAAAAATTTCCATACTTTATTGACATCGTTTTGTTTTATCACATTTAATTGTTTGTACATGTAGCCAACTTAACGTAATTAACTTCCCCTTTAGATTTAACCTACAAAAAGATTTGTCATTTGAAGCGACCATGTGTTTAAATTTTCAAGATCTCATGGTTTAAATCGCCAAAAGGGGTAAGATAACACACACTTTTTGTTATTTTAATGTATTTTTATAAATGTGACGTTAACAAATTTTAAATATTCACTGTTTTATCTCATCATGCTCCTTCTTTGGATTTCCTGTGCTCACCCTTAGAGTAAAAATTAAAGTAGAGATCACAACTCATTCATAAATCACGTTAGGGGTATGCGCCAACATGGTTCCTCTATTTTTCACATTCTATCGACCAATGTTTACGATAAAACAAGAAGTAGGGATGGCCCATGTCCAAGCCGTGGTCATTTGTTGACGAATGCCAGTGACGGCGTGAGTTTTCAGTTCCGGTATGAGGAAATATCATTAATCGTGAAAAAATTATCGTTCCGGGTTTTTACAGATCCTCATGTTTTTTTATTACTGTCGGTCGGTCGGTCTGTTCCGGTATAGCTAAAAATTCCACTTACTCGATTAACTTTAATTTTATTTAATTAAGGAAATTAGTGATTTATATATTATTAAACTTTAGTTTTTAGTTATGTTTGCCTTATGTGACTATCATTTTGGAATTGTGACATTTAGAAAAATTATTTGTTCAGTTGTTGAAAATTTCATCTTAAACCTGTAACTGTCAAGTTAGACTTTGTCTAAATTTAAACCTCTTTAGTGAATACTATTGTTAGAGTTTTAAACTGTAATCAATGATTTTAACGCGCTTTTATTGGCTTCCTATTCGTCTGTTTGTATGTCTGGTTCAAATCTTGTAATGGTTTTTTCAGCACTTCTATTACCGATTATTATCAAATTTGACATGCATACACTTTCGGATATAAACAATCGGAATTTTTTTAGTTAACGTTTAGAAATCCAAAATGGCCGCGCCAATAGGGCCGACGAATTTTATTACTTGTGTAGCTAAAACTGAAAATCTGTGCCTAGGAAAATTTAAAAGTGTCAGCATTTAAAAATTCAAAATAGCGGTGTCAAAATGACAATGTCAACAGGTCGGACGGATGATTTTAACATTTCTGAAGATTATTTAAGAATACACAATAAAAATCAAAATGGTGGCGCTAATATAGCGAACGAATTTGGTCATTTGTACAGATTCGGCTGAAATATCAACATGGAGGCGGAATTTTAACATTTGTGTAGATTTGGATGAAAGAAAGTGGGTGGGTGGTAAATATTTAAAAAATGAGAGTAGGAATGCCTAGAATGCGAGCGAATTTTAATATTTATACAGATTTGATTAAAAATCGATATTAAGTGAGCAATTCATACATTTTTAGTAATAAATATTTAAAATGGGGATGTCATCAATCAATCCGATAAGTACTTTTTTCAGATATTTTTGAACATTTAATTAGGCGACCGTTTTGTTCCCCATTTTGAATTTGTCTCAACATTTTTACAGTTCGTCCCTATATATATTTGATTTTCGAACCAAATTTGAACATAATCGATGTAGTAGTTTTCTGCATTGACACAGAACATTTTATTAGGCCGCCAATTTGGATTTGTAGTAAAACTTATCAGTTGATGGTCATGTCACACCTATTTTTTCTACAAAATTTGGATAAAATGGATAAACAGTTTTTTAGTAATAATTTTTTATCATTTCAATAGGCCGCCATTTTGTTCTGTCCTATTGGATTTTTACCAAAATGATAATACGTCATTATCATATGACTTTTAATTTTTAACCAAAACTTGAAGAAAATAGGACAAGCAGTTCTTGAGCCTTGTCGCGGACAGACATACAGACTAACCGACGGAACTGCGAAAAAGGTTTTTTTGCAACTAGAATACTTTCCCGTTGCGAGGAAAGTAAGAAAAAGCGAGCGCTAAAAGATAAAAATAGAATAGCTAATTGTTATTGTTTTACGTTATTAAATAAAACGCCGTGTCTCAAAGACAAAAATGTTATTTTAATAATTAACCAGTTTACAGTTCGAACTTCGCTTTCTTACTACCTATCCTATTTTTCAATATATATCGGTATTCTAACGTGCCCCTCTAATCTAAACACATAAATCTAAAAAAAACTATTCATAACAAATCTGGCTATGAATCATGTCAACGTCGAAGATATCAGGTTACAAAACCCATTAGGCAAAAACTAATAAACAGACCCTTTCAACTTGTGGGAACTTAAAGATAAAATTCTGTTAAGTCTAACGTAGTATTAATTTCTTAAAATCTAAATAACAATATTGTTATTCCACGTTAATAGCTAAATTTAAAAAATAAAAGATGTTTTTTAATTTTCGATATCCTAAATCTTAAATTCTAACCAGTTTAGAACATATTTTTACTTTTAATTATCCAAAGAATCATTTAAACCCTTTACCTCACAACACTTATATACAAATTGGCCTAACTCAAGTGGAAATTAAAAAAAGGCCCGAAATCATCCGAAACTTTACTATTTCTTCAGATTTCATCCAAAATCTAGTGAATTTTGAAATCGCAGTACGTTTTTTTTGAGCGTGAGACGCCCTTTGATTATTTTAATTCTCTGGTTGGAAAAACTATTGTAATCATCAAAATAATCACCTCAGAGTTTTTCTTGTATCAGGATTCTCACATGACCCTCGACGAAATAAACGTTCTATTGTACTGAACCGGATTGGTCAATACGTCATGTGACCCAAAATAAGTGATAAAGGTATCTTCCATTAGACATGACAAGTCCCCTGGAAAAGGAAATCTAGCTGTTTACTTAATGATTAAAAGACAATTCCAAACTTAAACGGCCATTTTTTTACAAACTAACATTGCCTTTCCACAGTTAGGCCAACTAAAGCTACTAGTTTCGCAATGTCCAAGATAAAGTAAATAAAAACTTATTTATTTAATACATAAAAAATCAATGTTCTTCTAATGTCACTGCACCTTTAGAACGCTGCTTCTTGAAGTATGGCAACATATAATTAGAAGATTTGAACCGTATTAATAATTACAAAATAATACATTAAGACACATGCAGTAGTGAAGCTAAGAAACGCTTGGTATTTTTTTCAGCAAATTATTTTCTTTAATGTAAAGTTTATTAAAGTTCCACGGCCCGCTATTGGTTTTTAAGCCACGCCGGTCACGTGACCCTGTAACAATCTTTACTGTACCGTAAAGTTACCTAACTTTGACCGAAATTGAAGTTCAATTGTGAATATCTTTGCTTGGCGTTTAGCTAATTTGTTCATTTAGTGGACCACCTTGGGGCTTCAAGTAACCCTTTAAATTACACCATCAAATTTTTTGTTAGCAAGCCACATAAGGCATTTTTAAAAAAAAAACCTTGGTGGTCAAAGTTAGGGACGATGAACCTAACTTTGACTGACCCCTTAAAATGTATGATATCTTAAATTTAGGGACCCTGTTCAATATCATTGACCATCAGATTCGTTTTTAAAAAATATTAGAGAAGATTTGGTTCATTTTTTTCAAGAATAAAACACAAAAAATCAAAAATAAAGTATTTATTCTTATAAATATAATAAATGCAGGTACTAAAACAGTCTCGATTTAGTAAAAACAAACTAACATATAAATCAAACATAAGTAGGTACCTAAATACCTACATAAAACAAAAAACAAACAAAATTAAACTTAAGAACGAAATAAATATGTTTAACATTTCGGAACAAGAAAATATTCTATTTTTAGTTGCAAATTGTCAACTTCTGGAAATACCAACCCGCGTTTGAAATCACTAGGTTTGTTTAGTTTCAAAATTATGTCCTTTTTAGAAACTAGTGATATATCATCTGCTATGGGCCAAATAAATTTGGAATTCTTATTCCGCATGAATTTTATTTGAAATTCTTGCTCCTCGGAAGTCATTATTTGACCAACATAATATTTTGGTTGGTTATTTAGGGTTTTTAGGGACACTACTACATAGTCATCTGTAGCACACTCTTCTTTTTTGTTCATTAAGGTCTTTCTCAAATCTGCTAGGTTCGTATTTTCCTCTGCTGAATCTTCATCGTCGAGTTGGACTTCAGTAGTTTTACTTAAAGCCTTTTTTTCATTAGCTGCCCATGTCTCAAAACAGCTATCATTTAAAGTGTCCGCGTATATTATATTGCCTTCATCAATACTGTCAGAACTTTCGCTGGCTAGTCTCATTCTTTGCGTCTTTTTCTCGAATATCTTTTTAATAGCTGTCTTCTGATTCGATGGACCTGGAGTTGGGTTGACGTCATTGTCATTCGAAGTGAGATCTTCTAATCGGATTCCCTGACCTGGTTGGACGTTGATTTTCGATTTTCTTGTCTTCTTAGGTGCTTCTTGATCCCCATATCTCATAGTTTTTAGCATTCCTACTACGACTTCAGAAACTAACTCAACTGAGCGATCTTCTGTCGTCCCTTCAGTGCTAGTTCGAGGAAGCCTTCCTGTGGATTAAACGGAACGATTCCACATTTTTTAAAGCCAGAAATCAAATTAGTAGAATGATTGTTTGGAGAAATGCTCTTACAAAGATTGTTTAATAGGCGCGGAAACTGGTTCTTTTGAATTACCTGGGATTTTCTTTGTTGGTTACTTTTCCAGGAATCTAATATGTCCCGCCACTTCCTTTTTAATGGCGCATAGAAGGCGACATCCAGTGGCTGGCACAAATGGGTCGAATTTTTAGGAAAACATGCGAAAATAATATTATTTTCATGTGCAGTTTTTAAAACTTCCGATGAAAAATGACTCGCTAGATTATCTCCAAGTACTACGATTTTTCCATCCTTATGTTGTTTTTTAACGAATGGTACAAATTGGTTGCAGAACCAGTCGGTGAAAATAACAGAGTCGAACCATCCGCTTTTACTCCGATTGTATCGTGTGTGGGGGGGTCCTCCCTCTGTCCATGTGGACCAAATGTGTTCAGATTTGTACACCACGTATGGCGGCAACATTACACCACTTGCGGATCCGCAAAACATAACGGACACACTGGCTTTTGTGGAATCGCGAATCCTATCTGGGTATTTCGTACCTTTTTTAAATATGTACTTTTTCCTTCCCGGATCGTCGGCTAGGTTGGTTTCGTCGTAGTTATAAATTCGGCCGGGGTCAATAAAGTCTCCATCATTCTGTAATGTATCTTTCAATGCATTAAAATATTGCATTATTGTATCTGGCGATATTTCTCCTTTTGAAACCTTGAGGTTTTGACTCATTCTATGGCTAAGTGCCTGATGCCGATTTATAAACTTTGTCGTCCACCTTAGAGTTGGCATATTTCCTTCTTTAAATTGTGAAGCGGTCACTCCCTTTTTATCTAAAAGGTCGCTTACTAAATGTTGCAAGTCTTTACGGCTAAAAAAGAACCCCCACTCGCTAACTTTTATAGCATGTGCAACTATAGCTTCTTCTTCAGTGGGTGTTAGCACGAAGGGGCGACCGACCGGACCTTACCCAAGTGTACTTTTTTACACTTATTAATTAATGTACCCTTTGGTATGTTAAATGTTTTCGCTGCCTGGTTTTTTGATATTTGTCCCGACCTTATCATGTTTAATGCCCTTTCAAGGTTAACTCGATTTTCTCCTATGTCGTACTGGCTGTACTTTCTTTTCGGCATTTCTGAGAAAAAAATAATAAGTTTTTATTAAAATAAAACTCAACTTTGACCGTGCCATTAACTTTGACCGGCGGTCAAAGTTATTGACAAAAGTTGCAATTTTAGGTTATGTTTACATTTTTTTTTAAATATAGAAAAATGTGTGACCAGTTCAGTTCACGTTATCACAATCACTTCCTAATAGTTTAAGTCACTTACCTGCGTAATACTAATGATTAAAACGAATTAGTTTTTGCTCAGCAATGAGAAGTTTACCGGTAATATTTTCGCGGCACTTTTTCGGCATGGCGGACAAAGTTTCTATCGGGACTATTTTTTCGCGCACGTTTGAAAACGCATTAAAGGCCATCTATGATGCACTGCCCTACTTATCAGGACCAAAATCGCAACGGTATCTACTTTTGCTGCTTCATAAATTCGGTTAAAAACATTTTTTGAATTTGTGGTCAATGTTATATTCGGAGTCAAAGTTAGGTAACTTTACGGTAGCCTATTATACTTTTTTCCTATAAGGATCCCTTGTCAATGAAAGTGGGATGGTCTAATACGTGGAGTTGTCGATCGGGGTTGCCATATCTAACTAAAACTCTTGTTACTGGTGTAATCTGATCTGAGGCTTTGGGTATTTGAGCTTGTATTTTACTATTTTGCAATAAAAGTAATTTCTTTATACTGCTTAGAAACTAATACTGGAAAAACATTACTACTTTTTGTATGAAAATTGTATTGCATCATGTTTAAACATATTCACCGTAATATAAATTGGTATAAACATTGGAGTTCCTGGCTAGGCTTGGCATCGTCGTACGATCGACCTTATATTGTGAGTTAATCTTGGCAGTGGCTAAATATATAAATAATGAACTCTATTTTTATTCTTACTCTAAATGCTCACCTGAGTAAGTAAGTACATCATACATCTTCACCACTTAATTATACAAATAATTCATCTAATTCTCTCATCAACTTCCTTTGCACTTTATAAAATTTTTCTTTTCCATTAAAATATTCAATTTATAATAATTTTATCTTCTCTTAATCCTTACTATTTAAAGAAAGTGATTTCCTTGCATTCAGGTGGCACTAATGATGGCGAAAGCCGAAAGCGCTCTGCTACGTTTTAATTAAATAAAAATTACACGAAATACAAAATTGCCTACATTCCCATTATTATTATTTAAACATTACAGGCTTTACAAGCAGATGATCCTCCAAAACGTGTAGATCTTTAAGAAAAATATTAATTCGTACACAGGAGGATCCAGATTTTCTGAAAAGAATTATTTAAACTGTATTCTCACGCGAAGGAGTCTTTAACCGTCAAAATAATCATTTTTGGGCTGCAGAAAATTCACACTTTATAAAAGAAAAAGGTTACCACAAAATTTAGTTTTAATGTATTTTGTTTGTTGATGGATAGGCAGTTTTTCAATATACATTTATGACGAAAATTTAACCTCTGCAAAATCTATTGAAATTCTAAGAACGACCGTATATGACATTTTGGATAATCTACCGCTTATCGATTTGAGAAATTGTTGGTATCAACTGGATGGGTATCCTGCCCATTGTGCCCATGAAATTTCCGCCGAACTGTAAGATATGTTTGAAGATAGATAGATAAGATGGATTTGGCCACCACGATCTCCAGATCTTACTCCATTAGATTTTTTTCTGTGGGGTAGGATTTAAAGAAATGGTTTATAAAACACGAGTAAATTCAAAAGAACATCTAGAAAATCGGTTAAGGTGAGCTTTAGAAGAACAAATTGATCCATCAGAAATTCAAAACGCTACTACCTGTCATGTGATGAAATGTATTACCGATCGCTTACACGTAAATGGTCAGCACTTTAAACAATTTATATTAAAAGAAAATCGTTTGGCATTGCGTAAGCTGTGGTTACATCATCAAAGACTTAGCGTTTTAGAGATTTAATGTCTATTTCTCGAATATCAATATTAATTGTTTATAAAATCGCTTATAAATCGACATCTTTAATGTCTATTTGTCGAATATTAATAGTAATAATTATTCATAAAACCGCTTTTAAATCTAAAGCAGTTTAAAATAGGTATAAGAATACCTTATATGAAAAAAAATCAATTTGTCCCCTCTATTCAACGGTTCAGTAATATAAAGGATGTTCTATTTAAATCTTTTGATCAAGTTTATAAAATCTGAATTGCAGATAATTTATGAGACACTTTGTGTAAAAGTCGGCGATTTAATTATTAAGTTTGACGTTGATTTGACATCTGGAGATGAAAATATTGGAGCTTTAATTCACATAGTTTTAACAAAAGAAAAACATCAGAAAATAATTAATATTTAAGAAGCGGTAGGAGAAATGAACAAATTTCCCATACAAAAAACTTAAATGGTTTCGCAGAATCTAAAAATAAAATAAATTACAGGGTGCCTCATTTAAAATTCCAAAGTTGATGCCATTTACCAATAAATCTGGCAACACTGCAACGCATTTTTTTTTTTAAACTAAAACGCAGCCTTTTATGGCCGTAATCAAAATCAGAAATAAACAAAAAAAATTTCACACTCAAGTCTAAAAAGGCAGGCGATTTACTTTGATGATGGTACTGCTTTATACTGGTCAAGTATTTCCGGCGTCAGTAAGTAATTTCATCGCTTTCCAGTAAAAGTGTGTTGTCCATAAATGTTTGCTAGTTATTAAAGGAATACTGTCATCTTGGCTAAGGTCAATGAAAATTTTATCTAGAGTGAGTATTTCTTTTTCAAAATAAAAAGAGTAACTTTTCTTCGAATCGCACATTTGGAGTTTTCATCAACGACTTTTGATGGTCTTCCTGGAATTTTCTTGGGAGGTTCCACTTCACCTGTCATCTTTCTCTCCAGCAATAATTCGAAAACGGTGGACTTTCCAATTCCAGTCAGTCGGAAACATCGTTCAACAAATTCTTGTACAGTAAAACTAGGGTAATCATGTTTTATGCAATCGTGTACAGAATTTTCCCGTACACCTAGAGAATTTATTGGAATAGATACAGAAATGTCGTAAAAACCAAAGTTGTTGGTTTTTTTATGAAGATTTAGAATATTATATCATAAGTGCGAAAATATTATTGGAAATGACAAATTTTGACAGGTTGTGAGTTTTTTTAAATGAAAGACCCTGTATATTAAATCATATTCTTGAAGATCTTTTTTTTCTAATTTCAAATATATATACTTTTAATATATTCTGTCAATTAGTTTTGTATATACAGGATGGCCCATCGAAAACGTACCGCAAGGCATAACGGCCAGGGTAATTTTTTTTTCAAAAAATCCAAAAACACGTCAATTTTGTTTGTGAGGGGGACAACTTTTGCCCTTAAAATGATCGCAAAATTTTCAACCCTCTAAGCGGGGGTGTCATCCCCCAAACTTTTTCAAATGGGAAGAGGGGTCAAGTGGTACCGCAATGAAAAGGGCTTTCTATTCTCTATACATTCCCGCTTTGGTTTTGAAAATCGGTCAAGTCATTTAGAAAATATGAAGGATTGAAATTTGAAAAATACATTTTTCAAAAAACGCATAAATTGAATTAAATAAAAAAAAACTTACCGTATTAATGAAGCAAATGCTGAAAATGTTGCCCGTCGACCTCCATACAGTAATACAAATTAGCTTCAAATCGTTCTCGAACATTCTGAAGAACTTGAGGGGTCACTTCGCGACAAACGTCAATAATTCGTGTTCGCAGATCTTCTAATGAGGCAAGTGGAGTGCTATACACTTTACTTTTTATGTGTCCCCATAGAAAAAAGTCTAAAGGAGTCAAGTCGGGTGACCGGGGAGGCCACTCAATGACACCCCTTCGTCCTATCCACCGCCCGGGAAAGTTAGTGTTTAAATAATTACGCACATTTTGAGAGTAATGTGGAGGTGCACCGTCTTGTTGAAATATCAGTTCCGCTTCAACGTATCCAGGATTATTTTCGATGATGTCAGTTAGGGCTGGGTCGATGGTATTTTCCAGTAAATCCAAGTACATATCACCTGTTAGAGTTCCAGGAAGAAAAAAAGGACCCACAATAGAATTTCCAAAAATACCAGCCCACACGTTCAATTTCTGAGGATGTTGTGTGTGCACCTCGTGAAATACCCTGGGGTTGTTCTCAGCCCAGTACCGACAGTTATGCCAATTAACTACACAGTTCAAAAAGAAAGTGCACTCACCCGAAAAACACACATTGAATAGAAAATTATTATTATTGGCCACTCGTTCACTAATAGTTTCACAAAATTGCAAGCGGCGATCAAAATCGTCTTCGTTGAGTTCTTGTACCAACTGAATTTTATACGGGTGGAAATGGTGTTTTTTCAATATTCTTTGGACACTTGTACGATTCACGCCGGTCTCATTGGCTAATTTTCTTGTACTCAGCGTACTATCCATGGCAACTTGGCCCAATACAAAGACCTCCATAGCTTCATTTACTACAGGATTTTCCATCTGCCTCTTTTTATTCATAAGGGATCCAGTTTCGCGAAATTTTGCTACTAACTCGCGAACAATTTTGCCGGAAAGGTGTTTTTCAGGATGTCGTTCATTAAATATCTGCGCAACCCGATTGCCACATTCATTATTTTTAAAATAAAGTTCGATTATTTCCACTTTTTCTGCAAGTGAGTACACCATAATTATTGATAAAAAATTTAATGATATTGAGAAATTTAAACGCACAAGTTACAGAACAGCTATCTAGCAACTACCGCACCTGATCGTTGTGGCATGTCAAATCACTAAAATCAGCAGTAAACATCTAAAATAACAGGACAAAAATAGCGAATTGATAATTTGTAAATTAAACATTTTAAATTTCAATCCTTCATATTTTCTAAATGACTTGACCGATTTTCAAAACCAAAGCGGGAATGTATAGAGAATAGAAAGCCCTTTTCATTGCGGTACCACTTGACCCCTCTTCCCATTTGAAAAAGTTTGGGGGATGACACCCCCGCTTAGAGGGTTGAAAATTTTGCGATCATTTTAAGGGCAAAAATTGTCCCCCTCACAAACAAAATTGACGTGTTTTTGGATTTTTTGAAAAAAAATTACCCTGGCCGTTATGCCTTGCGGTACGTTTTCGATGGGCCACCCTGTATAAGCGTTTAAACATTAAAGAAATCGTAAGGTAATTTGCGCTAAAACATAGTGAGCCATGGTCAAGACAACTGCAATGAACGACGCCTTTTTGGCGTTTACCGGTCAGAAGTAATTATTTACGTGCATTTTTAATATCTAATACGTTGGACAATGGGTTATTCGGAAAAAGAGAAACTCGACATAATAGAATTATTTTATTTACATGGTAAAAACCCATCGATAGCTCGTAACGAATATCATAGACGGTTTCCAGATAGACGAACACCGACATGTAGGACAATATTAAACATCGCTAAACAATTGAATGAAAGAAAAACACTTAAGCGAAAAGTTAGAATAGTGGAAAGGAACACTGAAGAAGATTTAAATATTTTATTATATTTTGAAGTTAATTTTGAAACTTTTGTATTAAAATAATTTATTTATCTTATTTATTCTTGTTTTAGAAAATCCTGAGCGCTGAATTCCCGATGCAGCCACTTTTTTTAACAAATCATGGCATAAAATCCACTCAGTTCTAAAACATTATAAATATAAGCCATATAAGTTTTTTCCTACCCAAGAATTAACCGATCAAAATAAAATAGACCGATTACACTTCTGCCAAGAAATAGAAAGACGTGTTATGATGAACCAACTAAATCTGTCAAACATAATTTTCACTGACGAGGCAACATTTACCACTGGAGGCATGTTTAACCAGAAAAATATGCATTTTTGGTCAAAAGAAAACCCGCGAGCTCTTCAAGCGGTCAAAATTCAGGGAAGAAGATCCCTACATGTTTGGTGTGGCCTTCTTAACAATCATGTTATTGGACCTATATTTTTAAATGGGAATTTAACCGGACAGCGGTATCAGGAGTTATTAGAAAACGAAATCGAGGGGTATTTAGAACAACTACCGATTAATTGATATCTTAATTTGATATGGCAACAAGATGGTGCCCCTCCTCATAATGTCCAGCCGATCACCAATTTTTTAAATGACAGGTATCCATTTTGGATTGGAAGACATGGACCATTAAGATGGCCAGCAAACAGTCCCGATGAGACTCCATTGGACATATTTTTGTGGGATTATCTGAAAAACAAAATATACTACAGTAGGCCAAGAACCATCCAAGCTTTAGAGAAAAATATAGTCTAAGCAATTGACGATTTAAACACCCAATCACCTCATTTTATCTACGCATCCATACACAGAAAATTTAGAAGAAATATTCAGAAATGTATTATAACAAGGAGGCTATATAGAAAACCAAAACTTAGTTCTTTAAGCTAATATTATTATTTACCTACTTTATATTATTGATTTTTTATGGTATTGTTTCTTTCCACTTGTTTAACGATGTTTAATATTATGCTACGAGTCGGTGTTGGTCTATCTGGAAACCGTCTATGATATTCGTTACGAGCCATCGATGCATTTTTACCATATAAATAAAATAATTCTGTCATGTCGAGTTTCTCTTCTTCCGAATAACCCATCGTCCAACGTATTAGATATTAAAAATGCTCGTAAATAATTACCTCTGACCGGTAAACGTCAAAAAGGCGTCGTTCATTGCAATTGTTTTGACCATGACTCACTCATGTTTTAGCGCAAATTACCTTACCATGTTTAATGTTTAAACGCTTATATATCCAAAATTAACAGAATATATTAAAAGTATATATATATTTAAAATTAGAAAAAAAAGATCTTCAAGAATATGCTTTAATATACAGGGTGTTTCATTTAAAAAACTGGCAACCTGTCAAAATTTGACATTTCCAATAATATTTTCGCACTTATGATATAATAAATATTCTAAATCTCCATAAAAAACCCAACAACTTTTGTATTTCCGTATCTATTCAAATAAACTCTCTAGGTGGGTGGAAAAATATAAGGGAAAACCCTGTACGTTTAAAATAATAACTTTTTCACTCACTGATAGTCGAGAATTATTAGAACATCTTTTCGTTGGAGTGAATGTCGCCATTTTATTAATATTCTTATCTAGGCTTAGAATATATATGCATTTACATGAAAGCATATGCAAATGCATATTTTGGCAATTTTTGTATTTAAATGTATATTTTGCAATTATTACAGGAAAAATGAATATATTCTAGTTTTTCTCAATATATTTTTATTTCCCAAGACAAATTTGATGTATTTCAAATATAATCCATAATAATAAAAAATGTCTAGTTGGCAGGCCAAGGGTTTTACCCATCCTTTCTTAAAATTGTTATAGGTATCCAATAAAACATCTGTGCTTTAAAAACTATGGAATATTCCACTGAATAAATTAAGTAATCCTGCCCTGAAGTAATTTTTAGAGCAGTACACAGATATCAATTCCACATGAATCCACGTTAAGGAAAAACTATGTTTCAGATTTGTATAATAAGACACTTACCGAATTGCGGGAAAAAGTAGAAGATAAAAAGTATATGGGTGTCACTAGATGAAACAACTGATGTAGAACAGAGATGTGTTGCTAATTTTGTTTTTGGTGTGTTGGTTGTAGAAGCAGAAAGGGATAAATCATATTTACTCACAATGAACAACACACTCCCACTCTTTTATGGCCCGGTGGTCTTAAATATGATAGAGTGTTAGTGGCAATTACAGATGCTGCTCCATACATGTGTAAAGCAATGAGTGGTCTACAAATATTGTACCCTAAAATGATACATGCCACATGTCTTGCCCATGGACTTCATCGAGTTGCAGAACAAGTTCGTGCTTTTTATCCACGAGTGAAGTTCCGACTCGGACAGAAAAATTAAGGGAAACTGCAGGAAACATCCCTCCGCCCCCATCACCAATTGTAACTAGATGGGGAACTTGGATAAACGCTGACATTTATTACGCAGAACATTTCGAGGTAATA
Source organism: Kuschelorhynchus macadamiae (assembly GCA_030620095.1). NCBI lineage: Eukaryota > Metazoa > Arthropoda > Insecta > Coleoptera > Curculionidae > Kuschelorhynchus > Kuschelorhynchus macadamiae. The sequence goes on from JAUTXW010005370.1 coordinate 1,122,984, forward strand.
AAAAACATACTCAACCAATTTAAAGAAGCACAAAACGTTTTGCGCAAAGAAGATGTACGTGAGGATTTAATTTACATTGAAAAGCAATTTTTCTCGCTTGTTTGATACTATAAAAAAATTGGAGATGAAAGGACTTTCTTTGTCAAAATGCGTAGAAATGATAGAAAAAGTGAGTGAAACTATAACTCACACTAAAAATGAAGTAATTTCTCAAAAATTTGCTACGGTTTTACAAATTTGGTTACAAAAATTTGAAAAATACTAGTGCAGTTTTGGACAATAAAGAGACATTGATTCCAGATAATGAACAATTTTTAATAAACAGTGATTTGAATTTGTTTGAATATGTTCCAATTGTAAGTACATCTTGTGATGTTGAACGAGTATTTTCTGAGTATAAAGTACTATTGTCAGATAATAGAAGAAAATTAGAATGTGATAATTTGTTACATATAGTTATAAAATGTAACCGCAACTTTTTGAATAGCGTAAACAATAAATTTTAGACAGGTTTATTCTTTAGTTAGTTTGTTTATTTAGCTATATATTAAAATTTTATTAAAAAAAATACTTTTATTCTAGAGTTTTATTAATCTAATAATTACTGGTAAAAGTAGCGTCTTAAGGATACCTTGAAGTGTAAATTATTTAAATTGCTATACTTTTGCTTTATTTCTGTTTTTTTTTTGGTCCGATAATAAATGCATTTTTAAGAGCATATTTTCCCTTGTTTCAGTGCATATTTGCAAGCATATTTTTAGATTTTTAGATGCATAATTATCCAAAGCCTAAACACTGTTAACAGGAAATACTAACATGTTTAAAACACAATTAAGAAGTATTTATAATCTGTGTTTTTTTACCTGCCTCCATTAAGTACTAGCCTATTATATTTGCATTGAGTAATAAATGTATTCTATAAAGTAATAAACCCTCATTAGGTATGCAAAAGGACAGGGATTTAAAAGGATCTTTAACTCAAACTGGACGAAATTTCCCATTTTATTACTCTATACATTTCTGAAACAGACTATAGGTATCTGAAGAATTTGTTCCACGTGCACATTTTTTAAAGTCATTGGTGTACATTTTGTATATTCCAGGGATAATCTCTTGGGGTTAAAGTAATTACCTATGCTTTCAAATGTAATTTTTTTAAAATTTTATAATAAACATATCCATGACTTCCAAAATATAAACGACGCAAGATATTGACCTCGACATTGACTTAACCTTTTCTTTAGTTAAATTTTGTTTATCTTTTATTATTCAGAATTCAGACATAAGGACATCATAAACATGTTTATTAAAATGGTTTTTCGTTGTCTAGGTACTTTGGAACATCAGAAATAAAAGTCAGTTATATATTTTTAGACAATTTATTTGCGAAATACAGGGTCCTACAAAGAGTTCTCCTCACATTATATTTTTATTACTAGGTAACTTTTTCAAAACTTGCATATATGAAATAATTTTTGCTTCATTAAATATGAAACATTTTTACCTGTCAAAATTGACATTTCTTTATGAAATAAAAAATAGATAGAAAAATAATAATTTGTAAGTTATTTAGAATAATTGGGCAACAATTTAAAACCTAATACAATAACCTAATCTAGCTATCGTTCAAAATGACTATTTGTGCAAAAAAAATGTAAATTTTAAAATGTCTGTAATGCCAAAGTAGCTCTTGAGTCTTCACTCCGTGTTTTTTAACACAGGCTCTAAATTATTTGTACTTTCATCAGTTTCACCTGTTATAAAATATTTGCAATCATTTCCTTTTCACCGCCTATATTATGCAAAAAGTTATTACTAGTTATATGCATATATAATTTTTTCAAGGCCTAGTGCAATTATCATTTTTCAATTTTTATTGCTCTCTCAATATTAATGATACTTCATTGATGTAATATATACATTTTTATGTATTTTTAATTAGTTTTTGAGCAATTAGAATCAACTTCTAATAGCCTACTTACCAATTTTTAGAATTAATCAATGTAGGTGCATTAAATTGTTACTACGGACTGTTTAATTGAAACGTTTTTAGTGACCAAGGTATGATTTAATAACTAAGTGCATTTATTGCAGCAAATAATTTATAGCACTTTTTTTTTATAACTATTATACTGTTGTATGAACAAGCAATACATAGGATAATTTCTTTGTTTTCTACATTGGTGTTTTATTTCTCTTTCTATCCCGTCTATCTTCAGTTATACTGTCTCTGTCTTGCGCATTGACCTCTGGTTAACTTTTTCCACTGTATAAAAGCTACCTGTATGCGTTTGTGGGTCCTTTACTACAGAAATCCAAAGGGTGGCGCCCGAGATTTAGCCGATGGATACTTTAAGTACTATAACCGACAGACCGATGTTTACCGAAGATCACCGAAGTACCGGAGAGCGTCACAAAACTATTCTAGATCATTCCATCCTTTTCTAAAGGCTATATAAGCGCGCCGCGAGGCCACATTTTGATTGAATTGTAAATTATACATAGTTCAACATCGAATTAATACTGGTGATGTAGCGCCGATAAAACAGCCTCCAAGACGAATACCTTTGGCAAAGCGGCATGAAGTTAATCAGATGCTTAAGAATATGGAAAAACAAGACATTATGGATCCATTTCAAAGTCCATGGTCGTCATCAGTAGTCTTAGTTAAGAAGAAAGATGGCCCCACCAGATTCTGCGTCGACTTCCGCAGGCTCAGTGACGTCACAAAGAAAGATAGCTTTACTTTATCAAGAATTGACGATACCTTGGATACTTTAACAGGATCAAAATGGTTCCTAACCCTGGAGCTGAAAAGACGTTATTGGCAAGGTAAGCTTCATCCAGATGATAAGGAAAAGACAGCGTTTTTTACTGGGACTGGACTGTGGCAATTTAAAGTTATGCGTTTTGGATTATGTAACGCCCCAGCAACTTTTGAACGTTTAATGGAACTGACATTACATGGAATGACATATGAAACATGTCTAGTATATTTAGATGACATCATTATTCTTGGGAAAACATTTGAAGGTCATTTAAACAATATTGAAGCTGTTTTCCAGACACCCAGAATGGCTGGCTTGAAACTCAGTCCCAAAAAGTGCCAGTTTTTTCAAAAAGAAGTGAAATATCCAGGCCATGTAATTACCGAACATGGAGTAAAAACCGATCCTGAGAAGACTGAAACTATTCAAAATTGGCCAATACCAAAGGACAGAGATGAACTAAGGAGTTTTCTGGAACGTTGTACGTACTACATACGATTCGTAAAAGGTTTTGCTAATATCGCTAGACCATTACATTGACTTACTGATAGCAGTCACAGCTATGTATGGACCCAAGAATGTGGAGAAGCATTTAACAACTTGAAGCAAGCCTTGTATAAACCTCCAGTGTTGTCATATCCTGAGCCATCTCAGATGTTTATTGTAGACACCGATACCAGCAATGCCGCTATTGGTGGTATTTTGTCACAAGTGCAAAATGGCGAAGAAAAAGTTATAGCATATTTCAGCAAGGTTTTTTCTAAACCTAACCGCAACTACTGTGTGACAAGGAAAGAACTTGTTAAAACATTGGAGCAGTTTCATAAGTACTTGTACGGGCAAAAATTCCTTTTAAGGACGGATGATGCATCACTCAAATGGTTGCTGCAATTTAAGAATCCCGAAGGACAAATAGCCAGGTGGTTGCAGCGCCTACAGGAATATAACTTTAAAGTTGAACATCGCAAAGGGTTAAATCATAAAAATGCTGATGCTATATCAAGAAGACCATGCCCAGAAAGTTGTAAATATTGCAACAGACACGAGGAAAGAAAAGATCCTGACGAGTTTCATTGCCGAAGAACAACTTTTCAAAGCTCTCAAGAGGGGGGCTCTAAAAATGTTATCCAAAGATCAGCAAGAAGATCCAGATATTGGCCCTATAATTAAGCTGACATTAGAAAATTCACCAAGACCTTGTCACCAAGAAATTGCAGCCAAATCCCAGAAATTTAAAGGATACTGGGCTTTATGGGACTCTTTGGTGATAAAAGACGGCCTGTTACAAAGAATCTGGAAAAGTTCTGATGGCAACAATAACAAATATCAAACTATTTTGCCCTCAAAGAGAATTCCTGAAGTGTTGCAAGCTGTGTAGGTGGAGGACATTTTGAAAAGGTTCGAGAAAGGTTTTATTGGTTGGGAAGTCGTACAGATGTGAAAGATTGGTGCAGAACCTGCGAGGACAGTAAAGGACCCCAAACTCGTACTATTGGCAAAATGAAGCAGTACAATGTGGGAGCACCCTTCAAACAAATTGCTATAGATGTAGCAGGACCATTTCCATTTAGTAAGTCCGGAAATGCTTTGTGTTAGTAGCGATGGATTACTTCAGCAAATGGCCAGAAGTCTACGCAATAACCAATCAAGAAGCCATCACTGTCTCCGACGTACTATTTCATGAATGGATTTGACGATATGAAATTCCAAGGGAAATACACTCCGACTAAGGCAGAAACTTTGAATTGAAAGCCTGTGCAGTCTATTAGGAATTCATAAGGCAAGAACAACACCTCTTCATCCATAGTCAGATGGAATGGTTGAAAGATTTAATAGAACTTTGGAGAACTATCTGAAAATTTAAGTTAATGAACAATCATCCTATCGCTCTGCAGATCACGAATCCACTGGAAAAACACCTGCCAGTGTAATATTTGGATCTGATTTACAGCTTCCAGTCGACCTCTTGACTGGACGACCTCCTGACAATAAGATAACTACTACGGATTATGCCAGCCAGGTTAGTGAACGCCTCATAGAAATCCATGAAGAGGTCCGCCATAAATTACAGATAGAAAGCGATAGAATGAAGTCACGTTATAATTTACGAGCCAATCACACTGGATTTACAGTCGGTGAAAAAGTTTGGTTATACAATCCAAAAAGAACTAAGGGACGCTCGCCGAAAAGTGGGGCACCACATCGACTAGCCCGTTACAAAGATACCGAAGATGTTTGATCGGGACGATCAACTCTGGGAAGGGGGCAATGTTGCGAATTTAGCCCTAGTTATAGGTTTGTTTAGATTTAGATGAATTTATTTATTATTTGTTATTTTATTGAAGTAAAATTATCTTAATTTGTATCCAGTAACGACTATGACAGTGTCAAAAATCGTTTCAAAATTGTTTCAAAATACAGGTTGGTTGACAGTAGTTACAAATAAATTATGTGTGCTAAATCTTTAATTTTTTTACGAGTTATTTGGAGCTGGTGGAGGGCCGAGTGTTGCCCATATATGCACTAGGTGGTCCGGCAGATCTTGTTCTGCCTTTTCCGTTAGATTGCTGACAAATCTGGCTTAGTGTTTTGTATATATTATTAATAATTTATTTCCGAGAAAAAACATTGTTTATAGTAGGGCACTAATTATCAATTAATATAAAAACATATAAACGTATAAACAATATTATATATTACAAATAAATTAAAAAATATATCAAACGTGAAGATATTAATTCTGCAAAAGAATGTTTCTTTAAGTATCAATTTTGGTAATATTTTTTAATTGTTTTGGATGATTATTATAATAATTAACCCCACTGTGTAATATACATTGTTTGCCAAAATTACTTTTAAATTTTATGGTGGAAAAACAATCGGTTTGTATTGTACTGTTGTATTATGGTCATGAATGTTATGATTTCTAATAAAATTAAAATTCGTGTTTTCTATATTTTTAGCTGATAAATGAATAACACGCAATTTAGTCTATACATCATAGAAATCTTTAAATATTTTTAGGCTTATATAAGTTAATGGTGGGCTCTAGATATAGTAAACCGTAAATACATTTTATTGACTTATTTTGCAATTTTTCTAAAGGTTTTATTGTTTTTTTACATGCAACACCGCACACTGATATTAGATACTATAATTTTGAGTAAGTTTATATATATAAATATATGTATATTTAAAAAGAAATCTGAATAAGAGTGGGAGAAAACATATTTTTATTTGATTTGAGATTTACCCATGCATATTACATGATTTCACCTAAATCCTATGGCTCACAGGCAGAACTCTCCGGAGCCCCAATAGGTGGCGTTAAGTCTTATGCATAGCCCGAGGAACCTTTCTACTTTGAAAGACGTTTTCGTTTTTGATTATGTCGCATCGATGATCTCTCAGCATTTGAGATCTCCCTGGATACGAGCCTGCCTGATGAGGTAAAGACCCAGAAATCCTGCAAAAATTAAATAGTTTTGCTTTTCTATATATATATATATATATATATATATATATATATATATATATATCTTGGGTTAAGGTTCATTGTACCGAATTGACAACAAAACAACATAGGTACACTTCCACCTACTATTTATATTAACTCGCAGGAAAAATTAAAAATATTTATTTTATTTGCATATGTGTAAATAGTTTTATGTCTGTTTTGATCATGTGCCGTTGTCTCATAATGTTTTATGTAATTGAATAAATGGAATTTTATTAAAGTATTTTCATCTATAGTTAAGTCAAATATTTTAAAATATACTATCTATTTGTATGTTGAAATTGAGCCTAATTACAGGTATACTATGTTATAATAACCCTGACGAAGACTAAATATTGGTCGAAACGTTTGTTTTTAACGTCAATATCTTGAAATAAAAATATGATACAAGAAAAATGCCAAAACTCTACCCCCTACGAACCTTAACCCAAGAAAACTTCCCAGGAATATATCTAATAAGGTTCAAGAATCTTAAAAAAACAAATATATATATATATATATACAGCGTGTCCCGAAAAGTTTTTAACAAATGGAAAACTTTTTTATTTTTCATTATAAGAAAAATGTTACTGTTCGTAAACTTCCTATTATTATTGGAATTATAAAACTTAAAAAATGTTGTACAGTTTTAGAAAATCTAAAATTGCCTGAAGAGAAAACTGCCAATATGTTTAGTTTTACAGCAAAATGCCATAAGAGAAGTATTCCGAGGTGTGATAAATTTCATAAAGAAATTCAAATCTCAATGTAGGGGGTATACAACAAGTTTTATTTAACAATATCGTATAAAAAATCAACTAAGCATGAACAAAGAACAAATGAACAATGAACTCTGCTACCATAGCTGCTGTAATTTCTTGTACACACTGCCTCATGACTGTTTCCAGGTGATCGACGTTTTGGAATGTCTTGTGAAGATAAACTTTTTCTTTTAACAATCCCCAAAGGACAAAGTCCAACGGGGTTAGGTCAGGAGATCTGGCTGGCCACGAGTTGGCATAATACCTTTTTATACAGCGATTTTGAAAAAGTCCTTTGTAAAAAATTGGAAACTATCTGTGTACTATGACATGGTGCTCTGTCGTGTTGGTACCAAAGGGAACGTTTGATATTTAATGGCAATTTTTTAACAAATTCAAACAATTGGGTAGTTGAAAACTTCAATAAGTTTGGCTTGTCAAATTGTCACGAAGGAAATACGGCCCTACTATTTGGTTATCCAAAACAACGCACCAAACATTTGCTTTAAATGAGTATTGATTGAGACACTCTATGAGAAAATTAGGATTTTCGTCACACCGCCAGCGGCAGTTCTGTGACCATACGATTCCATTTGACGTAAATGTCGCCTCATCGGTAAATAATATTTTTCTGGCGAAGAAAGAATAATCTATAGCTTCTCCTTAGAACCATGCATTGAACAGGAAACGAACTTCAAAATCTCTAGGTAAAAGTGTCTGGATATATCTATGTTTGTAAGGATATAATTTATTTGCTCCTAAAATCATACTGATTGTTGACTTTGTTACGTTACCCGGAAGTGATTTTGATATTTTCCTCACCCAGACTTTAGGATTTTCAACGACCGCTTGCAAAACTTGCATTTGATTTTCTTCGGTTGTAGACCAGGCTTGGCGTTTTCTTTTAAACGAATTATCAACAGACCCAGTGGATTTAAACTTGGTCATGACATTTGCACCAGTAACATAGCTTATTGGTTTATCTGGATGTCTATTATTAAAAATTTCAGACGCCTTACGACATGTTTTATAATGGTCTCCAACAATTAACACAATTTAAATTTTTTCTTGTTTTGTTAATTACCATGATGAAAATAACAGAAAAATATTCAATGTAATAAAATAACCAAATACTTCAATTATCTACTGTCAGTAAAATGCAAGGTTACGTTTCTGTAACAACAGCATGTTCAATTTCTTTTCAGCCTACTCCGTTTTTTTAGTAATTAGCGTAAGGGCATTTAGATTTTTTTAAGTTTTTGGCAACCCTGTACAATTATAATTCCAATAATATTTTCGGAGGAAGAAGAACTTTTTATGAAGAGTAACATTTTTCATAAAATGAAAAATAAAAAAAGTTTCCATTTGTTAATAATTTTTCAGGATATATATATATATATATATATATATATATATATATATATATATATATATATATATTTATAAATTAAGAGAAATATAATTACGAATTTTAAACAAAATTCCAATTATTGGAGAAATTTGTACTCTTAAATATTCTATATGTGGTTTCCAAGCTAAATTTTGATCTATATATAACCCCAAAAATGTAATACATTTTGAACAATTAATTTCATTATTAGAAAAAAAATATTGGCGAAATATTTGTATTTTAGATAATATTCGATATATAAATAAAAGAGGATTTCTGAAAGTTTAAAGTTAATTTTTGTGCCTGTAACCAATTAGTAATTAAATTTAGGTCTTTATTAATGATAACATTTATTTTTGCAAAAATATCTGAAGTATAGGGAAGGATGTATCATCAGCAAATAATTTAATGGAGCCTTCCAAATTTAATAGAGATATAGAATTCATATATACTAAAAATAAAATTGGCACCAAAATAGATCCTTGTGGTACACCACATAAAATTTGTTCATAACTGCTTTTATTTTTGCACAAACTGCTTTTGGTCCAACAAATAATTTTGGAAGCAATCATATATTGTACCTCTTATACCGATATGAAACAAGCTTTTGATTAATATGTTTTGGTCTACAGTGTTAAAAGCTTTACACAAATCTAAGGCAACATTTTACGTGTCTATCTAAAGCAAGTTGAATTTGTGTTACTAAATCAATTGCTGCTACCTCAGTGTCCTTGGATTTGCGAAAGCCGTATTGATAAAAAAAAACAATACATTCTGATTTTCTAAAAATGTATCTTTTTACTCCTTTTCAGGTCAGGGTCTAGCATTTGACAATAGCCTACAAGGGGTAAGTTTATAGGTTTAAATAATATACATATACACTTTTCTTTTTTTTGATTTTTTTTGTGAAATTTGATGAATGCATTTTTTATTACAACTAATGCAAGGAATACAGTAGACACAATTAGATTTGTTTGAAACTGGATCTTGACCTTTTAATTTACTCTGAAGTGTTATATTTTACGTTTTTTTTTGAGATATTCTAATATTTTCATGTTTTAAAATAATTTTTGGACTTAAATTATGAATCTAAGGAATCGTTCCAAAGAAAAATTAGTTTCAGGATTTAAGTTTTCTAGATTTTGAGGAATATTCGTAATTACTGTGTATAATACTTTTCTTATTATATTTACAGGATAAGAAATATCTATAAGTATTTGCTTTAAAATATTAAAATTCTTTTGTTTTTTATTATTATTATTTTATTTTCATTTTTTTAGCATGGTATGACATAGTTTATTTATCTTCCTGAACTAGTAGATTTTATGTACGTCAGTGATAGTTTAATAACTATACTAACATTATATCTATTAACTCTTGTATCAAGATATAATAAAGGTATACAGTTTTCAAGTAAGTCATCATTTATATATTAGGCTAGTAATAGAGGAGGGAAAGATGCTTTTTGAGAATGCAGTAAGTTTATGCTGCTTTTTATTTTTAGATCCATTCAACATTTTTATTGGAGTATCTCAAATATACAAAGTTTAACAGAAACTGTTCTTTCTCTACAAATATTTATCTTTTAATATTTCACTCCCATAATGTTTGAGATGTAGTTAAATAAACTTCATAGAGTACGCTAGTTATATAAGTTTGAAAATAACCGAGGATAGATAAATAATCAACTTTTACGATGCAGGAAATCATTCGCTACATATAAAAAGTGAAAGTAGTAGTTTTAGATAATCGTTAAGACCCTCCTTAACAGCCTTGATCTGCGTTCTAGGAATTGCAATATGAAGATCGCGCTTGTGGAGGAGATTTCACTTTTTTCAAATATCATGCAGTATTTGTGACGATAGTGTAGGCCTAGGCGGTAGGTAATTTTTGAACGAAAAAAATTAAACAGTATAATTTTTTATTTTTATTTCCCTCGTGAAAGGGAAGTATTGTAATCGTGAAAAAATCACCCTCTGAGATTTTTTCAGATCTTTAAGTTCCAGAGAAAAACATGTTTTCTCAATTCCGTCGGTCTGTCAGCAGAGCTGGGCAAGCTACTATTAAAAAGGAGCTAGCTACAAGCTACAAGCTACTTATTTATAAGCTATTTTATAAGTTACTTTTGGTTTTTCTCTATAGTTTCTATTAAAAAGTTTGAGGTGCTATTCGATGGACCCTTATATATATGTATATATATATATATATATATATATATATATATATATATATATATATATATATATATATACAGGGTGTTCCTTAATGACATGCTAATATTTAAGGGGGTGATTCTTGGACCCATTTTAAGAAAAAATCTTCATATGAACTGATGTCCTAAACGTCTTAACTTTTGAGATACAGGGTGCTAAAGTTTTCAGAAAAAAAATTATTTTTTTTAATAACTGTGATACTACTGTAGATATCTTTATGAAATTTGGTACACGTGTTCTATGCATCAAGATGCATTTTCTAATGTACAAGCAATTTTATTCTTTTTACCAGTGGCGTCCGTACGCGTTTTGCTTAGAATATTTTTGGAGAAAAAAATGGTACGCCACTGCTTTATCTTAAAATAAAAATTATTTTTGGAATTCTCATTCATTTCTGAGCAAATTCGGTCTCTTGATTTTCTTTCGGCCGACGCATAGTTTTCGCTTAAAAAAATAAAAATCGTTTTACTTCAGGGTCAAATCGTTAAAAATCTGATAGGGTGACTGTTGTGTGGAAATCGCTTATTTATCGGGTGAAAGAAAATTATGACATCGAATGTGTTCATAAACGAAAAAGTTTTCTCGTCTGATGGTCCGTTCTTGATTAAATAATTGAGTTAAAATTGCTTCATAATATCTCAATACCAACTAATAATAATTTTTAAACCCATAAATCTAGTAGTCCTGGAATAAATTACGTTTTTACAAACGTCGATGTCAAATGACTTAAAGTAAGCTGTTGGTGTTCAAAACCATCTGAGTGGGTCATCTCTTTGGTTTTTAGTGTTTCATTGAAGTTTTTGAAGTTATTTTCGCCGTTTGTTCGAATAATATCATTAAATATGGTAAATTATACGAATGCGGAAATGGCGGCAATGCATTACGCATATGGCCTCGCAGATGGTAATGCAACAGAAGCCAGACGCATTTATCAGGAAAGATATCCTAATCGTGCCTTGCCAGATAGCCGAACCTTTTCGAATATTCATCGCCGACTTAGCGAAACAGGTAGTTTCAATAAAGGTACTTCGGAAGGCAGACCTCGAACTGTCAGAACACCTGAAGTTGAGGAAGCGGTGCTGCAAGAAATCGACGAACATCCTGAGACGAGTACGAGGAAGATCGCTAGAGCTTTGAATATTTGTCACCAAATTGTTTGGCGTATTTTAGTTGACTTTTTGTTATATCCATATCATATTCTAAGAGTACAGGCATTACTCCCCAGGGATTTCCCACAGCGTGTGAACTTCTCTCAGTGGTATCTTCAGAGTATTACACTAAATCCGCAGTTTGAGTCACAAATTTTGTTCACAGACGAAGCAACTTTTTCTAGGAATGCTATTCAAAATTTCCATAACAATCATGTGTGGGCGGAAGAAAACCCGCATGCCATAACCGAAACCCATTTTCAAGAACAATTTTCGCTTAATGTTTGGGCAGGAATTATTAGTAATCATCTCATAGGCCCATTTTTCCTACCAGGACGTCTTGATGGACGGTCTTATTTGCATTTTCTCGAAGAAGAACTACCTGGGTTGCTTGAAGATGTACCAGTTGCGTTAAGGCATCGCATATGGTACATGCACGATGGAGCACCGGCTCATTTCAGCGTAATTGTCCGAAATCATTTAGATACAGTTTATCCTGATCGTTGGATAGGTCGCGGAGGACCTCAGCAATGGCCAGCAAGATCCCCCGATCTCAATAGTTTGGATTTCTTTTTATGGGGGCACCTTAAAACTCTAGTGTACAAAACTCCCGTTAACACTGTAGAAGATTTAAGAGAGCGAATAGTTGCCTCGTGTGAAACTATACGGAATACGCCGGGAATATTTGAACAAGTGCGCAATTCCATGCGTAGACGGGCGGAAGCATGCATATTAAGTGAAGGTGGCCACTTCCAACAATTTTTATAATTAATGTTAGTATTGTTAATAATTAATAAAATTAAGCCGTTTCTGTAAACTTTGTTTTCTGCAAGCTGAAATCCCCGCTGTAATTTATTGGCACATGAAAGTTTTTTAAAAATTGTTTCCTAAAGTAATCAATCCTAAAGTAAAGTAAATCAATTACTTATTTCTAAATTAATTAATATTTATTATTAAATGAACTGAATAGCACGAAAAAAGAAAAAAAACGCTTTCCACACAACAGTCACCACATCAGATTTTTAACGATTTGACCCTGAAGTAAAACGATTTTTATTTTTTTAAGCGAAAACTATGCGTCGGCCGAAAGAAAATCAAGAGATCGACTTTGCTCAGAAATGAATGAGAATTCCAAAAATAATTTTTATTTTAAGATAAAGCAGTGGCGTACCATTTTTTTCTCCAAAAATATTCTAAGCAAAACGCGTACGGACGCCACTGGTAAAAAGAATAAAATTGCTTGTACGTTAGAAAATGCATCTTGATGCATAGAACACGTGTACCAAATTTCATAAAGATATCTACAGTAGTATCACAGTTATTAAAAAAAATAATTTTTTTTCTGAAAACTTTAGCACCCTGTATCTCAAAAGTTAAGACGTTTAGGACATAAGTTCATATGAAGATTTTTTCTTAAAATGGGTCCAAGAATCACCCCCTTAAATATTAGCATGTCATTAAGGAACATCCTGTATATATATATATATATATATATATGTGTTGATTTTTACTCCTTCACGGATGGAAAAATACAATGTGTTTTCATTCCGGGTGTACATCCGTTCACTACTGTCGTTCTGAAAAGAACAGTTTTGCTGACGTTTCGCCAAAATCACATTTGGCATTTTCGAAGCTTTCTTTCTCGCGTCCGAATAGAGACTGAAGTGTTGGTGACTGCGACGCTTCCTTTTATACCCCCACTCGGGGCCGAAGGTTATATCTGCGCAGGCGTTGGTCGTTATTTATGTTTTCCGGATGGTGCTGTTGTTGTTGCGCTAATTGCGCTTGAGTTTTTGCGATTTTAGATTTGTCGATTATTGTCTTCCATACTGTTGGTAGTTTTAATGATTCGTCCCTTTTATTTAAATCACCTTGCTTTTCAATTTCTATGGCTTCTCGGATTATTCTGGTTTTACAATGTTCTATATTGGCAATCTCCCTACACCCATCGAAATTTATTTTATGGCCGGTTTCCTGATGATGTAGGAATAAAGCTGAGGTTGTTTGTTTATTTCTGATGCTGAGTTTATGCTCTTCCACTCTTGCTGATATTCGCCTGTTAGTTTGCCCTACGTACAACTTTTCACAGTCCTGGCACGGAATACTGTACACTCCGTGGTTTTCCAGTTTGATTTTATCTTTTGGGTTTCCGAGTAGTTTACCTATAGTTTGCCTTTTACATATGGTAAGACTACTCGTTGCTTTCCCGGTTCATATTTTTTTTGTTGTTCGTTGTTCGGGAAAGTTGTGCATTAATAGCTTTCTCTATGGTGCGATTTGTGTAGCCATTTTTCTTTAAAGCACTAGATATTACCTTAAGTTCGTTTTGTCTCGTCTGTGTTTCAGTTAGTCGCACGGATCTAGATATTAGAGTATTTGCCACAGCTTGAATTTGTGCTGGGTGATGATGTGATTTTGCATTTAAATATCTGTCTGTATGTGTGGTTTTCTATATACGGTGTATTCGAAATGTCCGTTATGTAGTTTAACTCTAGAGTAAATTGTATTCTGGGGTGGATTGAATTTACGTGAGTCAGAAATTTTTCGAGCTCTGCATGACCATGTTGCCATATAATAAATATGTCATCCACATAACGAATCCATAATTTGGGTTTTAAACTCCCTTTCTCAAGAGCTTCTTTCTCGAAGTATATCATAAATAAATTCGCGACTACTGGTGATAGCGAGGACCCCATTGGAGCACCATCCATTTGTTTATACATTTGCCCGTTGAAAGAAAAATAAGTATTTTTGAGGCAATGCTCCGAGAGTTCTATTATATGTGCCTGGAAATCCTCGTTCATAGCAATCTTGTCCAATGCTTCGTCGATGGGAATACTGGGATATAACGATTTGACATCTAGGCTTGCTATGATATCGTTTTTTTCAAGGACGATGTCTCGTATAATTCGAGTAAAATGCTCCGAGTTTTTTACAAATGAATCAGCTTTTTCTACAGTTGGTTGCATAATTTCAGAAAGGTATTTCTCCAGTCGCCGCTACAATAAATAACGACCAACGCCTGCCCAGATATAACCTTCGGCCCCGAGTGGGGGTATAAAAGGAAGCGTCGCAGTCACCAACACTTCAGTCTCTATTCGGACGCGAGAAAGAAAGCTTCGAAAATGCCAAATGTGATTTTGGCGAAACGTCAGCAAAACTGTTCTTTTCAGAACGACAGTAGTGAACGGATGTACACCCGGAATGAAAACACATATATATATATATATATATATATATATATATATATATATATATATATATATATATATATATATATATATATATATATAATATATATATATATATAATATATATATATATATATATGTATATATGTATATATATATATATATATATATATATATATATATATATATATAATATATATATATATATATATATATATATATATATATATATATATATATATATATATATATATATATATATATATATATATATATATATATATATATATATATATATATATATATATATATATATATATATATATATATAATATATATATATATATATATATATATATATATATATATATATAATATATATATATATATATATATATATATATATATATATATATATATATATATATATATATATATATATATATATATATATATATATAATGTCAGTAAGTTTTGCACAAAAATCAAAAATAGGAATGAACTGGTAACATTTTGGTATGAATATATTCAAAATGGCGGCCTACTAAAATATTTAAAATCAGCCTGAAAAAACTACTTACTAGATTCATTTCAAATTTTGTGTAAGCATTAAGTATGACAGAGATAAACTGATAAAGTTGTAGAATAAATATAATGGAACAAAATATTTTCATCAACGTGAAAAAAATCTTATTTAATTGACTAAATTTTGCAGAAAAATTGAATGTGATATAGGAATATACTGGTAGGAATTCAACATGACGTCTTAACAAAATCTACTTATTGAATTTGTTTTAAGGGGGAACTACACGCAATATAATGGATCATTTGCAAGCCTTCCGTCGCTGCAATATTATGTTAAAACTATAAGAGATATGTATTAGCTGCAATGTGATTTTAATAGGGAAATATGTATAGTTGGGCGCTAAAAGCGAATTTTTATAAAAAAATCAAATCTAGAATTATAAAATGGAAGTAGTTTTGTCCATTTTCGACCATTTTTTGACCACTTTTTGACGCAAATGCCGTCGCATATAATTTTTCTTTCCACAAAATGGCTCTTGACCGCCTTGCACCGATCACTTGTCTACGTAACTGCAAAATTTGAAATGGTAAATCGTACTCATGTCTTTGTATTTCTGCAGCGCGTGAACCCCTTTGAACCCATATTTAACCGAAATGTAATTTAAATTGCCTATACATAACACATTTTTTTGAGGTCGTACGTGTAGGAGGTTTTCTCTAATACGTAGGTACCTTTTCATCCCACTTTGAACTTGACTAGACCCTGTCGCTGGTTTTTCACTTTTTGCGTGCAGTTCTCCCTTAAATTATATCCAAAAATCAAATGTTGCATACGTGGAAATTGGTAGTATATTAGTAGGAATCCAATATGATGGAACCAAATGGCGTCTATAAAAATGTTTGGAAAGACAGTATATGTAGTAAATTCGAATCAGCTCTCCACAAGGGACGTTGTAATAGTAAAAGGAGAAAGAAGAACTTAAAAGTCCAGTCATCCTTCTTGTATCAAAATTTATTAAATTCCTACGCGTTTCGATCCTAGAGGATCATCATCAGGGTACAACTGCTTGTAAGAAACAGGTCAAAAAACTTTTCACATTAGATAAAGTTTCGCACAAAACAGTTATGTACACAGATAAGTTATAACTATAACAAAGGACGTAAAACAATTATGTAGAAATAAATTGCGCTAATTGTTATTCATTTTTTTATTAATTTTTTTAACCATAACTTTGATAATCGGTCCTTTGATAATAGAGAAATCGCTCTTTTGAATAAAGGTTTGAATTTTGCAGAGCCTCCAGTAAAAAATAGTTTACCAACTAATATAGGGAATATCGAAAGTTCCATTCAATACGTGCCAGAGTCAACTAAGGGATTCATTAGAGAAGCTTGCAGAAATCAAATCTCAAAAAACGTTGTCAACAAGTCAAAATATGTTTCTCGTAAAAATACTGAAGTTATCCAGGGACTGAAGAAAAAGGAATGTTTTTATTTCAAAGCTGACAAAGGAAATAAGGTTGTTATACTAGACAAAACAGATTATTTTGAAAGAGTAGACAATTGGATTCAAACTGGTCCTTACGATTTAATTGAGAAAAACCCGTTATCAAAAATGATAACAGAAGTAAAAAGTACTTTAGAACAGTGTAAAAACCTTGTGTCCAATAAACTAAAATTCAAACTAACACATAGTAACCCACAGTTATTTAAACTGTATTGCCTTCCCAAAATTCATAAAGCTGGGAAGTCCATGAGACCTATTGTTTCAGCTGTTGGATCACCAACGTACAATATTTCAAAATGGTTAGTAGAAGAATTCGGCAAATTAAATATCTCGTATGATAACTTTGAGGTTACTAACTCGTTAGAATTCTCAGATAAAATTAAGAATGTTTACTAAAAAGAAGGTGAAATTTTAATATCTTAATATTGATGTAAGCTCATTGTTTCTTAGTGTACCCATACCACTAGCTTTAGAGTACCTAAAGGAACTACTTGAAATCAATAATTTGAAGAAAGAAATTATTGATGAATATTTACTTCTCACAAAATTATGTATGAATCAAAATTTTTTTCAGTTCAACAATAAATATTATAAACAACTAGAGGGAACTGCGATGGGCAATTGCTTATCTCCGTTCCTTGCAAATTTGTTTATGGGCAGATTAGAAACCCAATTCAAAAAAGAACTCAAGTATTTCCCAAGGGTGTGGTATAGATATGTAGACGATATATTTGCTATTTTTGATACTAAAACAGAAAATTTGGACACTTTCTTAGAAACATTAAACAATAAATATCCTTCCATTAATTTTACGTACGAAAAGAAGAACAATGGGCAGTTACCTTTTCTCGACACGTTAGTTATTAGAAATAACGATAAATTAGAATTTGATATTTATAGGAAATTTACTAATACTGATAGGTATATAACATCCGACTCATTTCATTGCCGTCAACACAAAATTGCAGCATTCCATTTCTTAACTCGCAGGTTAGTCAATTTTCTATTAAGTAAAGAACGTTTTAACAATGAAATGAAACGGATTAAAAATATAGCTAAAAGTCATGGATATAATAATAAATGTTAAAAGATGCCACTACTCTTCAAACATCTGAGGCTTCCAATAAATTCATAGTAATCCCATATGATCCCAGATATACGAGAGGTCTAGAAAAAGTATTTAAAAACGTAGGTTTTAGAGTAGCCTACAAAACGGAGAACAGTTTGAAAAATCTCCTTGGAAACCCCAAAGACAAAGTCGACTTGAGGGAAAGGAGTGGCATCTATGAAATTAGCTGTAATGACTGCGATCTAAAATATGTTGGGCAAACTAAACGCTCCATAAACATTCGTTTTAAAGAACACATGGCACATTTAAGATACGGAAGAACAGAAAAGTCAAGCGTTGCCCAACATGCTTTGGAAAACAATCACCGAATAGGAATAAATAATCTTAAGTTGATTAAAAATGTATCTAATAATAGATTATTGGATGCATTTGAGAGTATAGAAATAATTAAATGTGGTAAGAAAGCACTAAATAAAGACAGAGGGTCTATTCCCTATAGTCCCCTCTATTGTTTACTTGACAACGGTGCAGTCAGATGCAACCAAGTGCAACCACATTTACCTATAAATAGTCTCGGTTAGGATAAGTTACTTTAGTTTATATCATCTGCTGATGATGCTAACTTGGTTAGCGAAACGCGCGTCCAGAACGTAACAAGTTGTGGTGTAGTGTGGTTAGAAATCTTGTATTTTGATCTTTTACACCAACTACAAAATTTTAAATGGGACACCCTATATTTTTGTCCATTATTTGATTCCTTGTCAAAAATAATACCAGTTTAAACTATTGTCGATTTTTGTGTAGTTTCCGAGACAATTAAGGTTATGTGTGATTTTTTGAAAACTAGAGCTATTTTTCAAACCCGTATAAAAATTTTAAAAAATCTGAAATTGGGCGTTTTTGTCCACAGCTATACAGGATCGACATGCTACGAAATTGCATGCATTCCACCTTTTTAAAGTGAAAAAAGTCGTTTTTTATTTATGCAAATGATTATAAAAATATCAATTTTTTTGCTGCATACTCAATACTCATACTATATTAGGCCATGAAATGGATAATTTAATTATTTGTTTTAAATTTGACAGTTTTTCAATTTATTTGTCTTTTAAGTGGTTGTTGTTTTATTGAAATCATTTCAATTTAAAATAATTATACTTTAAAAACGTTTCCTTGTATAGGTGTTTGCTTGTTCTACTTTAAAAAATGGCTCGAAAGTAAAAAAGTCGAGCACTTGCATTAAGAGATTTTCTCTTAATGCAAGTGCCGAATATTTCCGATGGCAATGATACCAAACAAGAAAATGTTTAATAACATTTGCAGTGATTTATCAATTTATGAAGTTTTGAAATATACAAAAGGGGAAAAAGCCCGTTCAGTCGTCTCTGAAGATTTTCAAATGGAGGTTTTATATTTCATTGAATATACTATCAGCTCTTTAAGAGATGTATGAAACGATTTGAATTTTTCCATGACCAGCATACATCGAGTATTAAAAGAAAATAAAATATCCCCATATAAGCTTCTTCCAGTTCAATTTTTAAGTGAAGCTGATTATCAGACCAGACTGGATTTTTGTATGCAAATGATGGACCTGCATTTTGAGAGAGGGATTTTAAATAAAATGAGGCGATAGTTTCCACTGCGGGAATGCATAACAAAAAAAAAATACTCACTACTATTCTGAGACAAATAAACATTTGGTCAAGCAAATTGAAAGGCAAGGACACAACAAGCAACAAGGGTTAAAGTGTTGTGTGGTATTATAAACGACCGCGTAATAGGACCTGTGTTTTTTGACCACTATTTGAATAGACAAACATTTTTAAACCTTTCAAGAAATCAAATTATGGAAAAACTCAATGATCTTGAGGAACATATTCATGTGGTCTTGGTCTATTAACAGGATAATACTCCATACGACTGAGGAGAAGATATAAGAGCATTTTTAAACGAGCAATTTAATTTAAGTATATATAGTATTCCATGGCCACCGCGAAGTCCCGATTTGACACCCTCAGATTATTTTTTATGGGGCACACTTAAAGATAGAGTGTTCTATTCCCATGTAATCTGTTGTTTGTTATCTGTTGTTATATGTTGTTTACGTTGATAGCTCTGTTACTCAAGAAGTTTGTTTCTAATATTAATTTTAAATAATAATTTTAAATTGGAAACTTAGTAATAAATAAATATAGAATAATATAAGGACATTCCATGGCCCCCTATAGTTTTTTTTAGTATGTAGCATCACAATATTCAAGAAATAATTGAGATTTTCTGATAAATTACGATTTTCTCTGTAACCATTGAATTTAGGTTTAGAATATATATATATATATATATATATATATATATATAATGTGTTTTCATTCCGGGTGTACATCCGTTCACTACTTTCGTTCTGAAAAGAACAGTTTTACTGACGTTTTGCCAAAATCACATTTGGTATTTTCGAGGCTTTCTTTCTCGCGTCCGAATAGAGACTGAAGTGTTGATGACCGCGACGCTTCCGCGCTATTTTTTATTTATTTTATGGCCGGTTTTCTGATGATGTAGGAATAAAGCTGAGGTTGTTTGTTTATTTCTGATGCTGAGTTTATGCTCTTCCACTCTTGCTGATATTCGCCTGTTAGTTTGCCCCACGTACAACTTTTCACAGTTCTAGCACGGAATACTGTATACTGCGTGGTTTTCCAGTTTGATTTTAACTTTTGGGTTTCCAAGTAGTTTACCGATAGTTGTTTGTGGCTTGTGTATTGTTTGTATGTCGTGTTTCCTAAGAATTCTTCCGATTCTGTCTGTTGTGCCTTTTACATATGGTAAGACTACTTGTTGCTTTCCCGGTTCATAATTTTTGTTGTTCGTTGTTCGGGAAACCTGTACATTAATAGTTTTCTCTATAGTGCGATTTGTGTAGCCATTTTTCTTTAAAGCACTAGATATTACCTTAAGTTCGTTTTATCTCGTCTGTGTTTCAGTTAATCGCACGGATTTGGATATTAGGGTATTTGCCACAGCTTGAATTTGTGCTGGGTGATGATGTGATTTTGCGTTTAAATATCTGTCTGTATGTGTTGGTTTTTTGTACACGGTGTATTTGAAATGTCCGTTATGCAGTTTTGTGAGCAAAACATCTAAAAATGGTAATTTGTTGTTTTCCTCTAACTCTAGAGTAAATTGTATTCTGGGGTGGATTGAATTTACGTGAGAATTTTTCGAGCTCTGCATGACCATGTTGCCATATAATAGATATGTCATCCACATAACGAATCCATAATTTGGGCTTTAAAGTTGCTTTCTCAAGAGCTTCTTTCTCGAAGTATATCATAAATAGTATTTCTAAGGCAATGCTCCGAAAGTTGTACTATATATGCCTGGAAATCCTCGTTCATAGCAATCTTGTCCAATGCTTCGTCGATGGGAATACTGGGATATAACGATTTGACATCTAGGTTTGCTATGATATCGTCTTTTTCAAGAACGATATCTCGTATAATTCGAGTGAAATGCTCCGAGTGTTTTACAAATTAATCAGCTTTTTCTACAGCTGGTTGCATAATTTCAGAAAGGTATTTCTCCAGTTTGTGTAGCAATTAACAGCACTAACAATAGGTCTGATGGGCGCCCCTGGTTTGTGTATTTTTGGTGAACCATAGAGTTTAGGGCATCTGCTCGACTTTTCCCGTGGTATGATTTTTTGTTAAATTTCGGGGTTTATTGATGAACTTTTTATTTTATTTTTAGTTGTTTTTTCTAGGTACGTTGTTGGGTCCCTTGGAACAGGCCTGTAACAATTGTCTTGTAGGATCTCCTGCATTTTTTGTGCGTAATCTTGAGTATTCATAACCACAGTTGCGTTTCCTTTATCTGCTGGAAGGATTGTGATGTCTTTATTTTTTCGAAGGTTTATTAGGGCCCTTTGTTCAGTGCCATTTAGATTTTGTTTTGGTGTTTTGCTTGATCTTAAAATTCTTGCCACCTCTTGTCGAATCTACTCTGCTTTTGTTTCTTCAGAGGAGTCAAGGACAGCTTCCACTCCAGCTATTATTTCTTCTTTAGGGATTTGTGTAGGAGATATCTCAAAATTAAAACCCTTACTCAGCATGGATTTTTCACTCTCTGAGAGACTGTAGGATGATATATTCGATTAACTGAAACACAGATGAGACAAAACGAACCTTAGGTAATATCTAGTGCTTTAAAGAAAAATGCCTACATAAATCGCACCATAGAGAAAGCAAACAAAAATTATGAACCGGGAAAGCAACAAGTAGTCTTACCATATGTAAAAGGCACAACAGACAGAATCGGAAGAATTCTTAGGAAACACAACCCACAAACAATACACAAGCCACAAACAACTATAGGTAAACTACTTGGAAACCCATATAAAATCAAACCGGAAAACCACGGAGTATACAGTATTCCGTGCCAGGACTGTGAAAAGTTGTACGCGGGGCAAACTAACAGGCGAATATCAGCAAGAGTGGAAGAGCATAAACTCAGCATCAGAAATAAACAAACAACCTCAGCTTTATTCCTAAATCATCAGAAAACCGGCCATAAAATAAGTTTCGATGGGTGTAGGGAGATTGCCAATATAGAACATAATAAGACCAGAATAATCCGAGAAGCCATAGATATTGAAAAACAAGGTGATTTGAATAAAAGGGACGAATCATTAAAACTACCAACAGTATCATCAAACTCAAGCGCAATTAGCACAACAACAGCACCATCCGGAAAACATAAATAACGGCCAACGGAACGAGAAAGAAAGCTTCGAAAATGCCAAATGTGATTTTGGCGAAACGTCAGCAAAACCGTTCTTTTCAGAACGGCAGTAGTGAACGGATGTAAACAGATTGTATTTTTCCATCCGTGAAGTACTAAAAATCAACATATATATATATATATATATATATATATATATATATATATATATATATATATATATATATATATATATATATATATATATATATATATATATATATATATATATATATATATATATATATATATATATATATATATATATATATATATATATATATATATATATATATATATATATATATATATATATATATATATATATATATATATATATATATATATATATATATATATATATATATTGGGTGTTCTATTTAAAAAATGTCCACCCTGTATAGGTGTAGACAAAAATTTTGTATTACGTATACGCATTGATGCTTCATAAACTGGAAATTATGACCTAATCGCCCAATTTTAGATTTCTGCTATTTTTTATAGTGATTTGAAAAATAGCTCCAGTTTTCAAAAAATAACACATAACCTTAATTATTTCGGAAACTACGCAAAAATTTGACTAAATTTGTAACTAATGTTTATTTTCGACAAAGAATCAAACAATGGACAAAAATACAGGGTGTCCCAGTTAAAATTGTATAGGTGATGTCGCCCCAGCAAAATACGGACACCCTGTATACATGGAAACATTATATTTTAAAAGAACTATATATTTAAAGAAACATTTGTATCAAACTTTCTTTCGTATCTATTACGGATTTATAGTTAGTATAGTAGTTCTCGGTCCTCCCTTTAATCAGCCTTTTCTAATATATCGGTATAATAGCAAAGTTTTTATTTGTTATTATTTATTTATATAGGCTTTATTGACGGCGTTATTGATACGAAGTCGTGGGCAAAAGCTAGTAAGTATGCTTATCAGTGTCGTATCTAGGGCCTGGCAACAGGGGCGGTGCCAGGGGCGCAATCCATGCCTGAGATATTATATTAATCTTGTCCTACATTCAGTAGAAAGAACTAGAACTTCTCCTAAAACAGTAGAAAGAACAGCAAAGCATATTGTTGGTTTACAAAAATATCTAACAGATTTTAGAAAAAAGAAAAAAAAAGTCCTTGACAAACTTAGATAAAGTCAAAAATCAGTTACATGTTCCCGATTCTGTGATTGCAGAAAATGAATGGAGGTTTGAAAGCCTGTCAAGTGTAGCATACTCTAGTTTTTTAACAGGAGATCATCTCTCTAGAAAATCTATTGAACATTTGAAAAAAGCAGCATACAATATAAAGAGGACTTCGATGTCAATTAATGATATCTAGAAATTGAAAGTTTCAAGTATCAGGCTTGGTCCTTGATAAAAAAATATAGAAAGCGCAGATTGACTGTGTTGAACGTTGTTCATAAATATAGATTGGCATCCATTTATCCCAATATAGAGCTCGGTCTTCGCCAAATCGGAATCTTGCCAAGGGCGCCAGCTTCCTCAGATACTACTCAGATGCTAATATAGGTATGAACCATAGGGTATATTGGCTGTTAAATGGGGAAATAAAAATAACCATTCTCAAGAGATTTTTCTATATTTTCGGGCAACTCGAAATCCCCATATCTTCGAAACTATTTATTGCTGAGTCGTTTAATTTGTTATTAAATAAAGAAAAGTACTCTACAGCTTTGACAAATGTTTGCATAATTTTGGAGATATAATCCAAAAAAGTGAAAAACTGTACTCTTTTAGTTTATTTAACAGTCTCCCTGTCTCAGTTTAATCGTACATTTGGAGATTCTCTTAATTTACTAATCCATAAACCTTTCTATTTGAATTGTATAAACTGAGTGTATGGTTATCGCATAAATGTGCTACAAGAGATAAAACATCGTTCTGTTTCCATTGTTTATGTGGGTCAGACTTACGATATATTTGTTTACTAGTTTGATAGTGATAATAATTAATTAAAATAATTCAAATTCAAATTTTATCGTGGCCAAAGACCAAGGCAGCTGCTTTAAAACTGGGACAAGGAACGATTGCCTAACGTATGTAGACTAACTGTCTAAAACTCATGTTTTCAGACATTCCGTGCTAAGTTTAAGTAAACAGAACGATTTCAGTTTGGAGGTTAAGTGGGTGTACTTTGGAACGGCGATTATAATGTGTAACTAAACAAGTAACTAATGATAAAAATTTCTGTTGGTGAATTTTCACTCGTAAATATTCATTAATTTTACGGGTCTACAGGACCAAGGAAAAAAATATTGGGGGGAGGGGGAGTATTACAATTTTGCCATTTTTCGCAGGGCCAACACAATATGTTTTTATTGACAAAAAATATAAAATATTTAACATATTTTATCTACGATTGTGAGATTCGAAGCCATTTACCGTACTGTTTTTAGTTAGGTAATGTTAGATATTACCGCATAGTGCCGTTATGATATCTACTAATATTAAAATTAAAACAGAATTAAAGAAAATATGTTTATTTTTGTTTAAAATACTGCATTACAAAATATATATTGTAAATATTAATTACACAACTATTACAGTTATTTAAATTAATACCAGATGTACTTGATGAACTTGACTTAACTTGCGATGAACTTGCCACCCCCCGTGCCTCTTTAAGGTCAAAATATCCACTCCGATGTTTGCTTATAGTGATGTAGAAGAGCATCTAAAGCAGTGGCCGGTATATTGTTCTGGATTGGATAATTTTAAAAACAAAGCAATAGTTTTAGGTATACCTCCAAAAGTAATAATAATAATAATAATAATAATAAATGCTTTATTGTCAAAAAAAATTTTACAATTTTGTGGACAAAGCTGTTGAAAAAAAATAGTTTACAAACATCAAAATTAGCAAACAAAACAAAACAAAAACACATCATAAATATTATAGAAAAATAATATTTAAATCAAGAATTTAGAATATTAATATTATAGAATCCTAAAAGAAGTACATTAGAAATGTACTTTGTCAGTCGTACTATGTTATAAACATTTTCATAAATATAATGTAAAAAAATAAAAAAGCAAAGTAAAAAATAAAAAAGTACGAAACAATTAAAAAAAATATATATATACAAAATTCGGTAAAAATGGTTGGTAATGGCAACTATCACATTAGGGGTTCATAAGGATAAAATTATGTGTTGTAAAACTCGTTCACGGTGTAGAAGACTCTTTCCAGTAAGAATGATTTCAAAGCCTTGCGAAATGAAGTCAGAGATATTATGGATTTGATGTTAAATGGCAGGTGATTATGCATTTTTTTGCATTGTAGATTACTGATCTTTTAATTAACTCTGAGTGTGGGGTTGGAAGATAGAGATCGTGCTCAGTATTTCTGAGAGGGTAGTTGTGAGAAGGTCTCTTTAATAGAGCAGGTGCGTGCTTACGAATTAAGCAAACCGATTCCAAAATGAATAAGCAAGGAAGGGTTAGTATTTTATATCTTTTAAAGAAATCTCGGCAGTGAGTTCTACTGTTAAGTCTCAGTAGGTAACGAACAGCTCTTTTTTGTAGTATAAAAATTCGATCAAATTGAGTCGTACAACATGTACCCCAGAATGGAATAGCATATCTGAGGTGCGACTCAACAAGAGCAAAATAAAAAGTTCTAGAGGTAGAAAAGCTAAGCTCCTCGGAAACAGATCTTAACGCAAAGCAAGCAGAACCTAACTTCTTTGATAAAGCGTCGATATGTGGATCCCATTTTAAAGAATCATCTACAAGAAGCCCTAGAAATTTTACAGAGTTTACGACATCAATAGTGGTGCCATTAAGGTCAAAAGGTTGCAGCGTGTTTTTATAAGACAAGACTTTCGTTTTAGAGATGTTCAAACATAGGAGATTAGAATCGCACCAGGATTTAATGGTGATTAGGGTCCGTAACATCTGGGTGGCTCCACGTAAAGCTGGTATCGTCCGCAAAGAGACATATTTTTCCACTAATGTTTAAATTAGCCATGTCGTTTATGAACAGAAGAAACAAGATGGGGCCTAGTACCGAGCCTTGAGGCACTCCACATTCCATTGGCCTACAAGAAGACATCCTGTTGTCAACTTTCACAACTTGATTTCTGTTGCTAAGATATGACTTAAACCAATTGAGAGGAGCCCCTCTAAATCCATAGTACTGCAGCTTGTTAGTTAATATATTATGATTCACACAATCGAAAGCTTTGGAAAAATCACAGAAAATTGTTGCCGTAGCGTGATGGTTGTTTAGGCTGGAGTAAACTCTATTAAGAAGGGAAAACATGGCATCGCTTGTGCATTTGTTACTTAAAAATCCAAATTGATGTTTTGTAAGTATTTCATATCTAGACAGAAATGATAAAAGCCTTTTTTTAACCAGTCTTTCGATGATCTTAGATAGCGTAGGGAGAAGTGCAATTGGGCGATAGTTCGAAGCTTCTTCTGAAACACCTCCTTTGTGAAGAGGTATGATTATTGCAGTTTTAAGGCAGCTTGGAAAAGTACCATTTTGGAAAGACATATTTATCAAAGTAGTCAGATGCTCTAGTGTGCATTCCGGCAGACTTGAATACATTTTTAAAGTAAGCCCATCAGTTCCCGAAGAAGATTTATTTTTGATATCATTAATTGTACTACGAAGTTCTGATAAAACTACTGGTGAAAAGAAGAAACTGTGCAGGTTTACCCTATGATTAGACAGATATGAAATTGGGTCATTAGATTGAGATACGGATTTAGTCAAATCTTTGGCTACATTTACAAAATAATTGTTTAGGTCCTCAGGAGAGGTAAGGATAGTGCTGGATAAAGGAGTTTTGTTTCTTAAATCATTTACGATAGACCAGGTTTCTTTAGCTACATTTTTGGCGTTAGAAAGTCTATTATTGTAATAAATATCTTTGGCGGCTTTAATAGTTTTATGATAAATTTTTCTGTATGATTTTACATAATTATGAAAAAAGACACTGTCCGAAAATTTCTTTAAATGAGATAGTGACCGCATGTTCTTAGAAGATATACGTAAACCTTTAGTGGACCAGGGTTTACTTCTTTTATTTTTGATAGGCCTAAGAGGAAAAGATTCAGAAGCTATATTAGTTAGAGTTTTTATAAAACGAGAAAATTCAGTGTCGACATCATAAGTGTGAGAGTCCCAGTCAGTTATTTGACATAGGTGTTTGAAATTAATGAAATTTCTAACCGAAAAAATACGGCCTACTTTTCTAGAGGAATTTTTGGCTTTGGATGTAATTGAAAATTTTGTGAAAATTGCTTCATGATCGGAGAAACCTGGACTTAAGACATTACATTCGACGGAGCTAGGATCGAAAGAAGACACAACGTAATCTATAGTACTGGCACTTGTCTTAGTAATTCTGGTTGGTGAGTTGACGTGCATGGCAATTCCTAATGACTCAAAGATGGACTGAAGACATTCCTGAGCAGCACACACACTGGAAAAGTCAATATTGAAATCGCCACATAAGATTAATTTGCTTTTTACAGGAAGGGACTCGAGCAAACTTAGAAGGTTATGGCAGAATAATTGCACATCAGCATCAGGTGTTCTATAAATACAAATAATATAAAGGTCATAAGTATTGTGATAAACGATAGAAAATTCAAATACTTTTTCAGATAATAAATGATTATACTTTGATATTTCGGAAAAATCGTTGTTTGAAGACATTATCATGGTGCCTCCATGAGTTAAATTAGTTCTATTAAATCTGGCAATTGTAGTATAGTTTTTAATAAAAACAGGTTGATTGATATTTAGCCAGTGCTCAGTGATGGCAATGACTTCTGGAAAATTTAGCTCTTCTAACAAAAGATATAATTCGTCTGTTTTATGTCTTAAGGACTGAATATTAAGAAAAAAAAGATTAAAATTGCTATTGGTCAATTTTTTAGAGGGTGCTAGATCCTCTTTTCGCGTCATATTGACTAAAAATTTTTACTTTTTGATGGTGAACCACTAGAATAATATTTACCAGTACCTTCACGAATTTTTTGGAGCCGTAAAATTCTTTCCGAGGAGTAGAAAGATCTATACGCTGCAAGGTCTGAGTCCACTTCAGATGAACCAATCCCATAGGCATCGTGGAAGCGATAATACAGCTTGCGCAGGGAGTCCTTGTCACTGGGAAGGCCTTCTGAAGCTAGCAATAATTTAATGCTAGTACTTTGATGCTCCTCAAACAAAACTTCCTTTAGTAAGGAAGGATCCCTTAATCTGGCTAATATATAGCGACCATTTGCTTTATCCGAATCTTGGGACAGCCGCACTCTTGGTGGAGTCATTGGATCAAACTGCAAAAAATCATCTTACTTTGCAGTTTTCTCCATGCTTAATTTAGAGCCCTCCAGTGCCAATGACCTACAAGCTGCTATGGCCTCCCTGTCAGAGCCAATTATGACTGACTTATCCTCTTCAGGCACAAATGTCACTGGTGATTCCAATAATTGAGGCTTTGGTGGAGACAGCCCCAAGTGTTTATTCCCAGTGGCCATTTTGTACATTTACCGTTCTTATAGCACACGAAAAAAACGTCCATGATCAACGTGTTTAGGGCATAATTTGATGTAATTTCAGACAATGTCCACCATATCTAAACCTTCACTGTTTTTTGTTGTTACAAAAAACTCTCTAGCTATCTTCGTTAATAGTATTACAAATCGAAAACACGCATCACAGTTTGTCAGCTCTTCTCTTTTATATGCTTCTGCTAGTCCAAGAATTAGTGCTTTCTGTAGAAAAACACCAATATCTTCGATTTTGTAAGTCTATATCGTTCCGATTTTCTTTTTAAAAATGCAATTGAATGCGAGTATTTATTAATATTCACATGTTTTCTAATAGACATCACACTCCGCAACATTGAATAGTATGCCCAAAAAGAGGATGGTTTTTGAATTTTGGATAAACCATTAAAATATGCTAACAATGCCTTGTATCGTAAATATCTAAAAACGCTTTTCAGAATTTAAAGTAGTTATTATTACTATTATACAGGGTTCCCCATAATATACTACCTATTTGGATATCGAAATAAATTCTATATGAGATAAGTGAGTACGTTTTGCTTTATTATTATTTATTCTATCTTAAAAATTGATTTTCGTAAAACGTCATTTTCCTAATCAATTAGTTAATTGTTAATTAGGTTTTGATACATAATTTAACGTTTAGTTTTAATCCTCATGGATTATTCAGTTCAACAACGGGTTTTTTTTGCGTAGAAACTTACATAAGAAGAGAAGAAGTAAAGCGTGCATTCCGTCGTCAATTTAACAACAACTATAGGGCTCATGTTTCAACCCAAAGACTGTTATCTCATGGATTCACCACTGGCGTCAAAATGGTTCTGAGCAAAAATTGAAGAAACCTGAACGTCGAAGAACAATTTGTACTCCTGAAACTATTGAACGACTCAGAACTGCGTTCACGAGAGTCCCACAAGGTCTGCTAATATGCAAGCCCTTATTTTGGGAATATTAAAAAAAGGCCTACATCGATTTTTTCGCGAGGACTTAAAATTTTATCCGTACAAATACCAAATGGTGCAGTTATCAAGAGAAATAAGCCAGATTAGCTTCTTGCCAAGAATCTTTACTTCCCTCATAAAAGGGAAGTATTGTAGTCGTGAAAAAATCACCCTCCGATATTTCTTCAGAACTTTACGTTTCAGGGTCCCTAGATGCCGAAAAAAATGTTTTCTCAATTCCGTCGGTCTGTCTGTCTGTCTGTTCGCGGCGTAGCTAAAAAACTGCTTACCCGATTGACTTCAGATTTTGATCAAAAATTAAGGTTCATATCAGGATGACCTGGTCACATTTTGGTAGACCTCCAATATGGCGAAATAAAATGGCGTTCTAGTGAATTGTTAAAAAAAAAATATTAAAAAACTGCTTATCCAATTTTTTTCAAATTTTGCACAAACATCAAGTATTATTAGGATGTTTAACGGCCATTCGGACAAATAATTCTGCCTTTGATAAGCTTATTCAGGTATAGGGTCCAAAACTCATGGATCATTATACCGACAAGCCTTTAAGCATTTTTCATCATCTCTACCGGCACAATTGACGACGTTTCGCCCTTTTGGGGCTCATCAGGCTAGAGCTGTGGTGTGATTTCACGACCTGTGATTTTGTCACAACTCCGGACCAGTCACAGCTCCGAAGTTGTCACAGTCACGACCTGTTTGTTGCCTTAGTTCAAAATAGCTCAGATGAAGATGAAGAACGATATCGAGTCGCTAACATAAAAAATACAGTCTGTCACAATCACACCATTGCGGATTCACCGGCCGCCGACTATTAAGTCGTAATGTAAATGTAAGGTAAATTTTGGTGTTTTATGAACGGAGACAACAGCGTTGCAATTAATGGCGATTATGTAGATATAGGATGTGATTTTCGATGGCAAATGGATGGTGATATGCAATAAATAATGTTTTAAACCACTACTAGCTAGTTTTCTGAAAAGTGACAAAAAAGTTTATTACGTTATAGATGTAGAGAAATTTAAAAAAAAAATGTCAAAAATAATTTCCGATGAAAAACGAAGTTGTATGCAAACATTGGATGATGTTACTAGTCATGAAAAAACGGAAAAAATGTAGCTAAACTCACTCTTTCTAAAAGATTTAGTTTTATATTAATGTATCAATTCGCAAAATGTTGACCCAATTATTGCAAAATAATAATAATTGTAGGCTTAGTACTACAGACAGTAGATGGTACTCCGTAAAACTATTTTTAGTATAGATGCTTTAAATATTAACAAATTAAAATATAAAGTAACACTAATAATTATTTTTATTTAAACATTTACATAGAACTATAGAATAGTAAAAAGAAACGAACATGTAATTATTAAAAACATAGAAATAAAATAACACACAAGAAAATGTATCTATTTATTATACTTTGAGTTAATATGTAAGCTTATCAAATATTTCAAACTGTCGGAGGAAAGACATGATCGACGTTCATTTAAAAACATTCCTGCATTGGAAAAACACCACTCACATGGTACCGATGTACCAAGAGCACAAAATCTTTCTTGGACAATAATTCCCAAATTCGGATAGTTATAATAGTGTTCGGACCATCATTGTAGAGGATCTTCATCACGAGATAATAGATCATCTTCTAAGAAACGTTGAACCTCAACAATAGCTTTTGAGGACGCTGTACCTTGGGGTTTATAGGTGGCAGCCACTGAATCGAATATATCCCATACAGAAAGAGAAAAGTCATCTTTACTGGAGGAAGGAGACGGATTTTTGGACTCCACTATTTTGTTTTGCGTATTGTCTTTGGAATTGGGAGGAATTAACTCTTTCTCTAAGATATATTCGCTGACCAACCCTATTACAAGTTTCTTTATTCTCTCAGCTATTTTTGAGTCTTGAAACCCCAACATTTTAAACCTTGGGTCAAGGAAAGTGCATACAGCCAATGTATTGCTTTCCTCTATTTTCCCCAAGCGGTCATCAATTTCTTTTTGCAGGGTACTTAGAACCATCTTGGCACGTTTAGATAAATTTGTTTCGATCAATTTGTTACAAACATTTTTCAGGCCACTAGTTAAGACTATTACTAGAGAGGCAGTCATGTATTTTTCACCACTTACTGCTTTTGTAACATGTTGGAATGGCCTCAAAATCCTACAGAGTTCCCTCAGAAGACACCATTCGTCAGAATTTAATGTTTGTAAAGGCGCGTCTAATATAGCGATGGTTGCTTTGATGGTATCTTCGAGTTCCAAAAATCGTTCAATCATGTAGAATGTTGAATTCCATCTTGTAACAA
Source organism: Kuschelorhynchus macadamiae (assembly GCA_030620095.1). Taxonomy (NCBI): domain Eukaryota; kingdom Metazoa; phylum Arthropoda; class Insecta; order Coleoptera; family Curculionidae; genus Kuschelorhynchus; species Kuschelorhynchus macadamiae. The sequence continues at coordinate 1,155,652 of JAUTXW010005370.1, forward strand.
CATCCTGAATAACTTTCTTGGGTGAAGTTACACCATTCTTTTTTTGATAATTCATCAATTTATCTTGCGCCGTAGAACTTCTCCTAAAGTGAGTAACAATGGTTTTGACTTTATGAATAACTGTTTCCACTTCATCGTTCTTCATACCATTCATAACTATTAGATTAATAGTATACGCGAAGCATCCTAAATGTCTCCAGCGAAGTTCTTCAGATATAGCTTTTTTGATGTTAGCAGCATTATCTGATACTGCAATTAAAATTTTACTTTCAACGCCCCATTCAGTGGTTACTCTTCGTAATTCTGCGGCTAGATTTGCACTCGTGTGATTCTCTGAAAATACTGAACAATCCAGAAGGATAGAATGTTGGGTAAAATTCCTATCAATAAAATGACCTGTGATTGCCATATAGCTCTCATTATTTCTTGACGTCCAACAGTCAGTAGTTACACATATTTTTCTGATGTTTAATACTAAATGTTTTGTTTCTGTCAAGCACTTTTCATAAAGGGCAGGTATATATCTTTTGGATATAGTTTTTCTCGATGGTAAAACATAGCCTTGGTTTAATTCCTTTAGAAAATTTTTAAATCCCTGGTCTTCAACTATGCTGAAGGGCTGAAAGTCCAAACAAAACATGTCCATTAATGCCTCATCCATCTTCTTTTTTGCAGACGTCGTTACTTTTTTTGGAATAAAATTTTTGATGCTTTGCTGTTTTTGAACTATACTTGCGTTGGTAGAAGTAGCTCCACTGGTACCCGGCTCGTTATTTCGTGACCTTGGTTCCTAAAAAAGAAACATTATGAAATATATTAATGCGCATATAGCCTAATTTTATTTTATTATACTTTGTTTACAGACATTAGATAAAATATATTTTATAACTTTGGTATATACTAAAAAGTAAACTAAAAGTGCAATATCTTGGTCCTAAAATTCTCCAGATAAATTTTGGCTTATCACTTATAGACCACCCTGTATATGTTTAAAATTAGTACAGTACATTACATTAAATTAAAAATTTAAAACACTCTTGATATATTTCTTCATTAGTTTGAATAAAGAACTGATGAATATCAAAGGATCGAAACATGGTTAACAGCTGTCTCGATCAACTCACTTTTTAAATAACAAAAAAACTATTTAAAAAAATAGTTTAATAAAACTAAATCAAAATCGGTTCATCCATTTGCGAGCTATAAGCCCGTTAGAGTAACACAGATACACACGCTAAAACTTGTTAAAACCACTTACCTGTTCTGTGGATAATTCTTTTCTAGAAACTTTCTGTACGTTATTTCTGGTTTCTTCAAGATGGTCATTTTTCTCAACATGTTCAACTACTTTCTCAACGAGAGATACAGTTGGATGCTTTCGTTGAATGTGCCTTTTTAAATTTGAAGTACTTGTTTTATAGGAAAAACTCTGTTTACAAAGGTCACACTTAGCCATTTCGCCGTTTAAAGCGGTAAAAAAGTCCCATATTACACTACTCTTTCTCTTTACAGACATGGCCTGAGATTTAGACATTTTAATTTAAAAAATAAACAAATAAAAAAACGAACTCTAAAAACTCACAAAACATATATCTCAAACGGCTTTATTCTGGGCAAATATTGCTTAAGCAAATATATTCTGGGAATTACTGACTAGTAGTGCCATCTGTATTTACATAGTGCAATTTGGAAAATTAAAGCAATGAAATCTCCCAAGTGTATTCTTAAAAATATTGCTAGCCCGAATTAATTTACCTATACCTAGGTAATTCATTTTAAAATTTAACATTCAGTCATAACATAAAGTGAGCAAAAAAAAATTCTTTCATTAGTAAAATTTTTCTATAGAAAAATACGTGGTGTAAATAAACGCCGTCACAGTGCCGCACATTCGCATTCGAATCTAACCAGCGACGCCACTCCCAAAGTTGCTGCACTATTTGTTTGGTGTGACAAAATCACATGTTTTAGTCACAGTGATAAGAGTGGAACAGTCACAGGTCGGAGCTGTGACAGCAAAATCACACTTTTTCCCAGCCCTACATCAGGCCAATGCAGCCATATGCTACAGATGATGAAAAATATTCAACGGCAGTTTGAATATATACGATGAAAAGTTAAGGCAGTAAGAAATTAACCCAAAGAGTAAAGAGGCGTCATTTATGGGTATAGTTGTGAGGCTTGTTATTTGAACCTCTAGTAATAATGTAAAAGTTAAAAACACAAGCGCGATATGCGAAGGCTTTCAATTTTCTGTTTGCCGTGCGATACCAACTATTGCACGTCGAGAAATCGTTTATAAAAGGAATGTGCGTGCAATTTTAACGAACGTGTCATTCAGCATTTTTCCAATTCTAAAGAACGAAGAGTAGACCTGAACTTCAAGAGAATTTAAAGCGCTATTTAAAGATCAGATATTTATTTCTATTTTAAGTATGCCTATTTTTAAATTTGTTATTGACCTCCCTCCCAGTATAATTCACCACGAGCCGCCACTGTCCATTTACGATGCGAAATGATAATTTTTGTAATCGTGAAAAAATCGCCCTCTCACGTTTTACATATCTTCACGTTTTCTAGATGCCAAAAAATTTGGTCTGTCTGTCTGCCAGTCAGTTCAATGCGTAGCTTAAACACTACTTACCCGATTGACTTCAATTTTGAATAAAAATTAAGGATAATATTTTGGTAAAAATCCAGTATGGCGAAACAAAATGGTAGTGTAGTGAAATGTTAATAAAATTATTATTAAAAGCTACTTATCCAATTAATTTCAAATTTTGCAAAACATGAAGTGTTCGAATAAAATCCAAGATGGCGAAACATTATGGCGGGGTAATAAAATATTTAAAAATTCAGCCTGATAAAACTATTTAATGAATTGATTTGAAATTGTGTGCCATAACTAATTGTGGTATAGGGATCAACTGGTAAAATTGTGTTACTAATTTAAGATGGCGGCACAAAATGGCGGCCAGGTTTTACATATCTTCACGTTTGAGCGTCCCTAGACTTGTTTCATCAATTCCGTCTGTCGGGCTGTCTGTCAGTTGGTGGCATAACTTAAAAACTATTTACCCGATTGACTTCAAATTTTGATCAAAAATTAAAGATCATATGGGGATGACCTGGTAAAATTTTGGTTAAAATCCAACATGGCGGAACAATGTTAAAAACATTGTTAGTCATTTTTTAAATTGTCGACGTTTCGGAACTTTATTGTTGCATCCTCAGGACACATGTATAGATTCTATATCCTGCACGAACCCCTAGTAACATTTTTTGAAATGACAGTATATTAACACATACAGGGTGGCCCATCGAAAACGTACCGCAAGGCATAACGGCCAGGGTAATTTTTTTTTTCAAAAAATCCAAAAACCCGTCAATTTTGTTTGTGAGGGGGACAACTTTTGCCCTTAAAATGATCGCAAAATTTAAAACCCTCTAATGCGGGGGTGTCATAAATCCCCAAACTTTTTCAAATGGGAAGAGGGGTCAAGTGGTACCGCAATGAAAAGGGCTTTCTATTCTCTATACAGATGCTTTGGTTTTGAAAATCGGTCAAGTCATTTAGAAAATATGAAGGATTGAATTTAAAATGTTTATTTACAAATTATCAGAGTAAATGATAAGGATAAATTCCTTCGACCAATTCGCTATTTTTGTCCTGTTATTTTAGATGTTTACTGCTGATTTTAGTGATTTGACATGCCACAACGATCAGGTGCGGTAGTTGCTAGATAGCTGTTCTGTAACTTGTGCGTTTAAATTTCTCAATATCATTAAATTTTTTATCAATAATTATGGTGTACTCACTTGCAGAAAAAGTGGAAATAATCGAACTTTATTTTAAAAATAATGAATGTGGCAATCGGGTTGCGCAGATATTTAATGAACGACATCCTGAAAAACACCTTTCCGGCAAAATTGTTCGCGAGTTAGTAGCAAAATTTCGCGAAACTGGATCCCTTATGAATAAAAAGAGCCAGATGGAAAATCCTGTAGTAAATGAAGCTATGGAGGTCTTTGTATTGGGCCAAGTTGCCATGGATAGTACGCTGAGTACAAGAAAATTAGCCAATGAGACCGGCGTGAATCGTACAAGTGTCCAAAGAATATTGAAAAAACACCATTTCCACCCGTATAAAATTCAGTTGGTACAAGAACTCAACGAACACGATTTTGATCGCCGCTTGCAATTTTGTGAAACTATTAGTGAACGAGTGGCCAATAATAATAATTTTCTATTCAATGTGTGTTTTTCGGATGAGTGCACTTTCTTTTTGAACGGTGTAGTTAATCGGCATAACTGTCGGTACTGGGCTGAGAACAACCCCAGGGTATTTCACGAGGTGCACACACAACATCCTCAGAAATTGAACGTGTGGGCTGGTATTTTTGGAAATTCTATTGTTGGTCCTTTTTTTCTTCCTGGAACTCTAACAGGTGATATGTACTTAGATTTACTGGAAAATACCATCGACCCAGCCCTAACTGACATCATCGAAAATAATCCTGGATACGTTGAAGCGGAACTGATATTTCAACAAGACGGTGCACCTCCACATTACTCTCAAAATATGCGTAATTATTTAAACACTAACTTTCCCGGGCGGTGGATAGGACGAAGGGGTACCATTGAGTGGCCTCCCCGGTCACCCGACTTGACTCCTTTAGACTTTTTTCTAAAAGTAAAGTGTATAGCACTCCACTTGCCTCATTAGAAGATCTGCGAACACGAATTATTGACGTTTGTCGCGAAGTGACCCCTCAAGTTCTTCAGAATGTTCGAGAACGATTTGAAGCTAATTTGTATTACTGTATTGAGGTCGACGGGCAAAATTTTCAGCATTTTATTAATTAATACGGTAAGTTTTTTTTTATTTAATTCAATTTATGCGTTTTTTGAAAAATGTATTTTTCAAATTTCAATCCTTCATATTTTCTAAATGACTTGACCGATTTTCAAAACCAAAGCGGGAATGTATAGAGAATAGAAAGCCCTTTTCATTGCGGTACCACTTGACCCCTCTTCCCATTTGAAAAAGTTTGGGGGATGACACCCCCGCTTAGAGGGGTGAAAATTTTGCGATCATTTTAAGGGCAAAAGTTGTCCCCCTCACAAACAAAATTGATGTGTTTTTGGATTTTTTGAAAAAAAAATTACCCTGGCCGTTATGGCTTGCGGTACGTTTTCGATGGGCCACCCTGTATATACTGTAACTATGTATAGAATTAAATTGTGTCACACTTTACTGTTCCTAAAAAATGGAAAAAAATCATAAGGAATGAAGTTCCGGGTAAAAGGGAATTTACCTTTTTTTTAATAGTAATTAAAAAAGTAAAAATAAATTTACTTTGACATCGAATACATTAAATCAGTTAGCTGCGAAAAACTACCATGTAAATTCGCCAATACGGCCGTTACATAATGACGAAATATTTATAAATCTCTTGCGAATTCTATTGTAATATGATGTACATAAATATATTCTTATAAAAAATGTTGCAATTCTATTCAGCATACTTATAAATTACCGGTAATTTGCAATCACTAGCCTACATATAATTGCTTATTTTTGACTTGTATTCATCAATTAATAAATAATATAAAAAGTATTTCTTAACTCGATCCCACTGTTGGTAATAATTTACATTAAACATATCCATGTGCTGAATGACTTAATTTATAAAGTTTTTAATTCGTTAAATGAAAGCCAACAGGACGTGGGACAGATTACTTAATCACGCCAATTTGTACCCAAGGTTCATTAGACCAGCAGGTCTGCGAAGTTATTGAGGAAATTATTGGTCAATTTATGATAGGCAATTAGAGATTCATTTATGATCAATTTTGAAATTGTAGATACTTTTAAACCCTTTTAAATAGTGGCGACTTTAATATTGTATTCGGATGTTATAAGGTACTTTCTTTAAGAAAATACTACCAGTTTAGTTTTTTAACATATTAGTCGTATGACAAATCTACAAGACAGGACATGATCGACAGAGCTAACAACACCCAGGAGAATGGAAAAATATCAGTATACAACGAACTCCAAAAAGCTGTTGCTGAGTTTAACGGCCTAGATCCTACTCAAAGACCTAAGCTCCCGAAACTTAGAACTAGTCGGGAGACTCACAGCATCCTCAAGATTTTCAACACCATACTAACAGAGTTTAGGAGTATAACACCCTTGAGAAACTTTACACACTCTCCTTAGATGCCATAAACAACAAGTGAATTCCCAGAAGAAAACAGGCAAAGTTACACACCAACAAAAACTCATATGGCAGAAAAGACTTGACAGACAATTGAAGATTTGAGACAGGAACTAGGAAGACTCACAGAATTTCGGAAGAATGAACACCCCTCCAGCAGACTTAAGACTAGCATTAAGAAGATAGATACAAAACCCACCGATCTCAACCATCAACAAAAGCTAGATGGGTATCAAGATACACTAAAACAAAAACTAAAAGCTAAAGTGCTAACTGCAGAGATACAACAAATGCTCAGATAGAAAATGACAAAACTGGCTTTTTAATCAAAGACTGTTCTATTGGGATATAAATAACACCAAAGATCAAACCAATACTGAGATGCTGCCGAGCAAAGGGCATTTGACCGAGTATTGGTCGAACATCTGGGAAAAACCAAAAGAGCATAACTTGACTCTATGATTAATAAAGTTTGATTTTGATTTTTGAATACTAAGTTTTTGTTGATGAAGCACAATATTTAAAAATGTTCACAAGGCTTGCATGAAGAGATAAAATACACCTGCGACGAATGTCCCACCCTGCGACCAATGTCCCACTCTAAATCCGAATGATAAGTTTATGCAAGGGTGATAAATCATACAATAGGTTCCGTCCTTTTAGACATAACGCTATCTTTCACAGTTTTAAATACGATTACAGGGTGTCAATTAAGTACTTGTACAAACTTTAAGGGGTGATTCTTTGACTAATTTTAAGATTAAAAGTTCATATGAACATGGGTCTGAAACGGCTTTGTTTCTGGAATACAGGGCGTCCAAAAAAAAAACAATTTTATTTGGTTTTTTGCTTATATTTTTGTTAAGGAACATGACAATTGGACAAAATTTGGGATTCTGGGTATATTGATGACGAGAAATTCAAATATTAGCTTAGTTTTATATTTAATGTTAGAGGGCGCCACATACAGTGTTGTTCCTAAATTTAATTAACCATAACTTTTTTGTGAAGCCTTTTATGTCGTTTTTGACTAGGCAGTCCTATTCTCCATTTAATTCTACATAAAAAAGGTGCTCTTAGTATTTGTCGCTAAAAGCAGCCACTTTGGATAAAAAAGGGTTTGAAGTTAAATCTACGTTGAAATTTTTTAAATTGAATCATTTCCGAGATTTTGAAAAATAAACGAAAAAATACTTTTTCAAAATCATGTGCTATGTTACTCTATCACATTAACATATCACAATTACCAAATTAGTGAAAATTGGATAAAAATAATAAAATCGTAAAAATGTGCTGCATCTTTCCTCTGCAGCCGCAGTACACAAAAAAATAGTATAGGTGAATCCATAGCAAGCCTTGGAAAACAATTGAGAGGTTTCCATGATAGCAGAATCAGTCATGACAGTTGATTTAGAATAAAACAAGTAGTTTTTTATCATTTGGCATTATAAGTAATAATTTATCGTGTGTTTTGTCCAAAATCTACCAATATACCAACGCAGAAATGGCAGACATTCATTTTACTTATGGAATGGCTCGCGGTAATGCACAAGCTGCAAACTTTTATTAATATTCACGCAAGACTTTGTGAAACTGGCAGCTTTAAAAGGACAACAGATGTTCCAGGAAGGCCTGCAACAGTTCGAACAGTTGAGATTGAAGAAGCTGTGTTAAACAGAATTGAAGAAGACCCGCAACTAGTACACGCAAAATAGCTCTTGAATTGAATATTACACACAAACTTGTTTGGCAAATTTCAAGGTCCCAACAACTTTATCCTTATCGTATGCAACGTGTGCAGGCTCTATTACCTAGAGGTTTTTCCCTCAGACTCGATTTTTGTGTTAGGTTGCGTAATAGATTAATACGAACCCCGGATTTCTTAAGCCATGTGCTTTTCACAGATGAAGCCTCGTTTTCTCGAAATTCCGTAATTAACTTTCATAACAACCATATCTGGGCTGAGGATAATCCAAATGCTATCAGAGAAAATCATTTTCAAGTGCTATTTTCTCTCAATATTTTGGTAGGAATTATCGGTGATCACCTTATTGGACCTTGCATTCTTCCTCAAAGGCTTAATGGCGAAGAATATCGAAGGTTTTTGGAGCACGAACTTCCCAACCATTTAGAAGAAGTTGATTTAGAAACCAGAAACAGGATGTGGTTAATGCACGACGGAGCTCCGTCACACTTTAGTGTCGTTGCGCGTCAATTTCTGGACGAGAATTACCCTAACCGTTGGATAGGAAGAGCTGGACCACAAGTCTGGCCTCCCAGATCACCAGATTTCAATCCTTTGGATTATTTTCTGTGATGGGGTCACTTGAAGTCTTTGGTTTATAAAAGTACAGTCCAAAATGAACAAGATCTAAGAAATAGGATATTTGAATCTTGTGCCATTATTAATCAGACGCCAGGTATATTTGAAAGAGTTCGGCAATCAATGTTAAGGCGACTTATTGTATGCACAATTATTGTAAAATAATGTTATTAACTAGTTTAGTTTTAGTCTTGTAAATGATTTAAGTTTTTTACCTGATAATACAATCAATAAAAGATATATTTTTTTTTCTTATTTTTCGAAATCTTGAAAATGATCCAATTTAAAAAATTTCGACGCAGATTTAACTTCAATCCCTTTTTTATCCAAAATGGCTGCTTTTAGCGACAAATACTGAGAGCTCCTTTTTTATGTAGAATTAAATACAGAATAGGTCTGCCTAGTCAAAAATGACATAAAAGGCTTCACAAAAAAGTTATGGTTAATTAAATTTAGGAACAACACTGTATGTGGCGGCCTCTAACATTAAATAAAAAACTAAGTTAATATTTGAATTTCTCGTCATCAATATCCCAAATTTTGTCCAATTGTCATGTTCCTTAACAAAAATATAAGCAAAAAACTAAATAAAATTGTTTTTTTGGACGCCCTGTATCTCAGAAACAAAGCCGTTTCAGACCCATGTTCATATGAACTTTTCATCCTAAAATTAGTCAAAGGATCACCCCTTAAAGTTTGTACAAGTACTTAATTGACACCCTATATATTGGAAAATAAATTATTTCGTAAATATGATTCCAAAAAAAAACTTGAAAGTTAACGTTTGTATTTCATGAGCTCTCCAAACATTTATTACTTTTTAAGCAGAGGAAAATAGATGGCATAGATCACTCATATCGCATAGTGGGTTAATGCTAACGATAAGAATGGCTATCTAATGATAATATGGCAATTCAATAGCCACCAACCGATATTATAACAATTATCACGAAGGCATTCGCTTTGTTCTGCAAAAGTTAATGTCAGCAAATCTTCGAACTTCTGAACGTCAGCTGATAATAGGCAAACTACGGCCCAAAACAACAATTTCAAGTAGGTATTCTTCACTGTTCAGCAGTAATTATTAAATTTCAAGCATCGATGTTGCGTTAGAGCGCATTCTAAATTAAGCGCTCTCTACCATGAAAAAAACAGTCAAAAATAAACATTTTTTTTTCAAACTCTGTCACGTTATTTCAAACGATGAATTAAATCAGTAGAGGGACATTGTAATTAAATCATTTATAAGCCACCTCGTAACTTCCAACCCCAATTGGTGACGTCATCATTGTGTCGCTGATTTTTTCACGTTTAAACAATATTTTATTTGACCGTCATTTTGTTCCGCCATCTTAAGTTAGTACTATACAGGGTGTCCCACGACGAACTGCGGCGATCGATTTCTCAGAAAGTCGGCTTTAGAAAAATTTGAAACTTTGGCAGCTAACTAAAGTCGATGGGGGCAATTCGCGCAAAATATTTTCAAGATGGCAGCACTTCCGGTATCTTATTTCAAATGGAACACCCCGTATATAATCAAATTTTTGGATTCCTCGAAAAATTCTAGGTATATTTCATGTACAATATCCTATACCTAAGTTCAACTGTTTTTGAGATTTTTTAAATTTTATGTAAAAAATGACGTTTGCAGGTCTAGACATAACTATAAATATCTACTATATAACTATAAGTCTCTATTATTTATTTGTGGTTGGCTTCCTTGTCCAAAAGGGTACACTTTAGTGGCCTGTGCTGATATTTTTATAATAAATAAATATAGGGTGATCAAAAACTGACATAAATATACTTTAAAAAATCGTTAAAAGTTACTATTTTCAAATGGAAACCCCCAATTTTTATAATTTTATCTTATTTAACACTTAAAATAAGGGTGACTTTGTATAAAGTTGTCTATTCCAAAAATTTGTAGTTTTTGGGTTATTGACGATTTAACATTTTTTATTTTAATAATACCAGACGGCTTCTAAGTTTTCTTGTTAGTTGGCCATGACGGGGAGGCCTGGCGAGAACAAAATAAATTGGTTACTATAGAAACGTAATATTCGTTGTCGTTTGACAATTACCTACTGAAATATCATTTTTTTATTATAGTAATTATAATAATTATTAAACTAATAATCATGCCGGGGCGATTAAATTACACACACGAGGATTATTTGAATTTGTTGATTATCTATGGGGAATCTAACAGAGTTTTAACAAGAACATGCCAGATATTTGCTGATATATATCCAGATAAACTAGAAACCGTCACCCAACAGCGTTAAACTAATGTTTTCTGTGTCTGTATGTGACCATTTAATGATACCAAACGAATACGTAAGAATAGGTATGGCGAAGGTGTTAATAGCTTTCGTTAGATTTCTGGAGTTGATTCTTGTTTTTAGATGTTTTGTCAGTCTGGTTTTAAATTCCGTCTTGAGCTCTGATATGATATGAGTGTGGTTAATTTTGGTGCTTTGCTGGAAGCCTAGGTATCTGTATGTTTCTTTTTTGAGCATGTTACCTATAGTTTCATTATTGATTGTTTCCGTCGAAGGGAGGTCTTTCCACTGTCCTTTGTTAATATGAAGTAGGCTTGCGTTTGCTTATACCAAATTCCATGTTGATGTCCAGGGTAAACATTTCTGTGATTTTAAGGAGTTTCTTTAGCTGTGCCTTTGTGCTTGCGAATAATTTTATGTCATCCATGTACAAGAGATTGTTTATTTTGTGTAGGTTATTTTTATTATTAATATTACTATTACCGCTCAGGCGAAACTATGCGAGAGTCTCGTGCGAGATTCAAGACGAACCCATTGACTAGTTTCGTCTCGCGAATACACTTTTGAGACTCACGAAAACGAGACGATACTGCGAAACTTTCTTGCAAAACGTAAAATTTACGTTTCAGTTTTTCGAACAACAAAAAGTAAAGGAGTATTTATGATCTGTTTATTTTTTAACTACCTTAGAGAATCTTGTTTATCTTTAAACCTCGTTTTAAGTGTATTGATGGGTGCCTTCTTAAACATCTGGCTTTAATATGATTTCAGCGCGGTCATTGAAGGCGGCATTTGCAGAATTTAAAGCGGCAATTAACGGCTGCCTAAAAAAACAAACAATCCTGGCGAAATTATACTCCGGTGACCTTTTATGAAATTAAAATTAAACAAACCTTAAACGTTGTCATGTTTCACCACAAAATTTACAAGCCAAGCACACGCTAACATTAAACGATTGATGCGCAGGTAAAGGATATAATGTGCTCGTTGTCGAGAATACATTATCGCATTTATCGCCGCCTGAGGTTGGTGCGGAGGTCGAGGTTTTGATTGAAATGAGCGGTTAGCTATATTTTCTATGTTAATATTTACAAGAACCTAGGAAGTTCAGGTTCGGGCAAATAGGGATCAGGAACCAAATTTAGGGTTCAAAATCGCAAATCTTTTTAATCCTGCCTTTTAATAAAAACTATAGTTCTAGATGATTTTTCAAAAATCATTAATTTCAGTTCTAATCAATAATAATAATAATAATAGTATCAAGATACACTAAAGCAAAAACTAAAATCTAAAGCAAAACGTCTGCAGAGATACAACAAATGCTTAAAGAGAAAATGACAGAACTGGCTTTTCAACACCAATCAAAGACAGTTCTCTCTCTCACAATTTCTGGTAGAAAAAATTTGAGGTCCTCCATGAAGCTATGACCCGTCATTTTACCAAAATAATGCATCATCCGGAGACAACCTCCGCATTCCTAATGCTGGGCACTACAACTATGTTACCTGGAAGGTAGTAAAGGCGGTCCGAAGGGCCGTAAATTCCTTTCGGCTCTTCAAATCGCCTGGGGAGGATGGAGTCTTTCCAGCTCTGATACAAAAAGGGTTGGACGCATTCCTTCCTTTCATAATAAGACTATTCAGAGCAAGTCTGGCATGGAACTATATACCGACCAGATAGTCTGCAACTAAGGTAATATATATATATATATATATATATATATATATATATATATATATATATATATATATATATATATATATATATATATATATATATATATATATATATATATATATATATATATATATATATATATACAGGGTCCTGCAGCTCACCTCCCGTCTTTTATTATACCTTAACCATTTATTTTAGAAAAAATATTTAAAAGCCACTATATGTTGATTAGAGAGCACATTTTAAAAATATTCTTGATTATACAGGGTGTTACAAAAAATAGTGGCGCATAAGAGTTGTATTTTTTTAAATTGAACACCATATATTTTTTTACATTTTTGAAACACTCTTTACCTAGTCTACAGACTCCTAGAATAGTATCTCTCTTTTTTTAATAGTTTCGGAGAAAAAAGGTAAAATCGAAGAAAAAAAAATTATAGTCTACATTTAAAATATTTATAAAAATTAGATAAAACATCTTAAAAGCTAAGGTAACCTAGTAGCTTACTGCAAAAAGTTTATAGTTATTCTGCTATGAGTATTATAAGTCTTACTTATAGAAGGTGACCCAAATTCCATGTCAAACGTTGCAAAATAAAAAATAATTTTTCTCCATTTTTTCAAATGGAACACCCTATATATTTTTTTTCCGTCCGGTACAGAATTAACAGATCAAAATTTTTCATTATTACACTTATCTCAAAATTCCTGAAGGTTTTTGAAATATTCTTAAAAAACTAATGTTGTACTTTGTTTTTCAGTACGATAATTGAATAAACTCAATAGTAATGTGGAAAAATGGAACACCCTATATATTTTTTTTCTGTCCGATACAGAATTAACAGATCAACATTTTTTATTATTACACTTATCTCAAAATTCCTGAAGGTTTTTGAAATATTCTTAAAAAACTAATGTTGTACTTTGTTTTTCAGTACGGTAATTGAATAACCTCACTAGTAATGTTCATAAGTAAGTACCTTCGCGATTTTGAATAATAAATAGGTCAGCGTAGTTATAGCTATGGGAAAAAACCTAAAATCCCAACATTTTTTGTAATTACGTTTACCGCATAAAATTTGAATTACTGCCAAGAGTTAAGCCGTAAAGACGTTTTACATGCTGCAAGTTGCAAGAGACTTGCACAAAGGCATACGCTGACACTTGCAATTGAAATACAACTGCCGCTTTACAGTCTGCAAGACAAATTGCGCGCAATATCTTGCAGGTGCAACCCCTTGCTGCAAGAAACTTGCAGCATGTAAAACGGCCTTAACCTTTATTTAATATTATTGACAAGTGTTGCCCAAATTATTAACTAGAATTTAAGTAGGCCATGAAAAACAAATTGTCTAGAAACTGTCAAACAACTAAAACATATCGGCAATTTACTTATTCGTTTTTTAAGTTTTACAAATTGAAATAATTATCGGATTTTTCATATAGTGGTCTTTACCTTCTACGTAGTTCATTTTTTGTTTGTTTGCGTCACTGTTTAGTAGTTTTATTTGAATGTTCTATCGTCATGGAGTACACCCGCGAAGAACTGGTTGATATGGTTTTTGTGTTAGGAGAATCGCATAGAAATGCCTTTTTGGCCAGTAGGATTTATGCGCAAAATTATCCAGAACGAAGGCACCCAGACAGAAGGAGCATGACGAACTTATTAGAGCGATTTATGGCAACGGGAAATGTAAATTATACAAGACCAGTTAGAAATAGGCCCGTTCGAACGGAAGAAAATGAATTAGCTGTGCTATTAGCTGTCACGGAAAATCCTTCTGTTAGCCAAAAAGCAGTCGGGGATGCCGTAGGAGTAAGCGAAAGAACTGTTCAGCGAATTTTAAAGAGCCATAAATTTCATGCATATCATATTCAGTTGCATCAAGAACTCCTTCCAGCAGATTTTGAGAAACGTGTTGACTTTTGTAATTGGGCACAAGCTAAAATTAGGTTAAGCTTTGATTTTTTTGATAAAGTTTTATTCTCTGATGAGGCCACATTTCATAAGAATGGATTTGTAAATCGTCATAACTACCATTACTACGCCGACCATAATCCAAGAATTTTTAGGCAGCTTGATCTACAACACAGATGGTCAGTTAATGTGTGGGGGGAATTATTGGTGAACATGTTATTGGTCCCCATTTTTTTAATAGACATTTAACTGGAGCCATGTATCTCGACTTCCTAGAAAATCACTTGCCAAATTTGTGCGAAAATTTGCCGGTTAATCTGAGAAATACAATGTGGTTGCAACAAGATGGTGCTCCAGCACATTTTTCGTTGCCAGTTAGGGATCATTTAAATAATAATTTTCCAGATCGATGGATTGGAAGACAGGGAGCAAGTGCGTGTGAATGTGAAGTGAGAATGGAAGACATATCGAACATATGTTCTAAGTAAAAATTAATTTTAGCAATAATTAGATATTTGTTAATAATGTTAAATAAAACTGTTACACCTTAAGTCGAGCCTTAACTCTTGGCAGTAATTTAAATTTTATGTAGCAAACGTAATTAGAAAAAATGTTAGGATTTTAGGTTTTTCCCCATAGCTAGAACTACGCTGACCTATCTAATATTTAAAATCGCGAAGGTATGAACATTACTAGTGAGGTTATTCATTTATCGTACTGAAAAACAAAGTACAACATTAGTTTTTTAAGAATATTTCAAAAACCTTCAGGAATTTTGAGATAAGTAATAATAATAAATGTTGATCTGTTAATTCTGTATCGGACAGAAAAAAAAATATATATAGGGTGTTCCATTTTTTCAAATTACTAGTGAGTTTATTCAATTATCGTACTGAAAAACAAAGTACAACATTAGTTTTTTAAGAATATTTCAAAAACCTTCAGGAATTTTGAGATAAGTGTAATAATAAAAAATGTTGATCTGTTAATTCTGTACCTGACAGAAAAAAAATATATAGGGTGTTCCATTTGAAAAAATGGAGAAAAATAATTTTTTATTTTGCATTTTTTTTTCTTCGATTTTACCTTTTTTCTCCGAAACTATTAAAAAAAGAGAGATACTATTCTAGGAGTCTGTAGACTAGGTAAAGAGTGTTTCAAAAATGTAAAAAAATATAGGGTGTTCCATTTAAAAAAATACAACTCTTATGCGCCACTATTTTTTGTAACACCCTGTATAATCAAGAATATTTTTAAAATGTGCTCTCTAATCAACAGCATATAGTGGCTTTTAAATATTTTTTCTAAAATAAATGGCTAAGGTATAATAAAAGACGGGAGGTGAGCTGCAGGACCCTATATATATATATATATATATATATATATATATATATATATATATATATATATATATATATATATATACCTAAAGTGGGTCGAAATGATCCTCTACCAAGTTCGCTTGGACCAATAAGTCTAACCTCCTTTCTGTTGAAAAGCCTAGAGAGAATCCTCGATGACCACATCAGGGACGTAGCTCTTAGGCGACATCCGCTGAGTGAACATCAGTATGCTTACCAAACGGGCAAATCAACAGAACTAGCTCTCAACAATTTTGTTGAGAGCATAAAAAACTCTCTTCTTTCTTAGATATCGAGGGAGCTTCTTTTCTTAGATATCGAGGGAGCATTTAACAATGCCCTTTCTGGATCACTCTATGATGCAATTACTGAAAGAGGGGTAGAACCCCTTATATGTGGCTGGATACAGGCAATGCTGGAAAACAGGAAAATAACAAGATCTCTACAGGACGAGACAGTGAGCTTTAGGGCTGCTAGAGGATGTCCACAGGGAGGAGTATTATCGCCCATGCTGTGGTTACTACTGGTGGACAAACTGCTGGCTGTGGGAGGTTGATCTACAGGCATATGCCGCTGATCTAGTCATCATAGTAAAAGGAAAGGCTGAAGAGGAAATCTCAGCAACTCTTCAGGAAGTACTGAACACCACACTAACGGTGTGAGAGGGAAGAAATCTCAATCAACCCTAAAAACATGGTACTAGTCCCCTTCACAAAGAAAAGGAATCTGGAGTGAGTTCGACCACCTTCCTTAAGGGGACAGGTGATACCATTTTCAGCTGAAGTGAAATATTTGGGAATTATCCTGGATAAAACACTGAACTGGAATGCTCATTTGAATAAAATAGTTAAGAAAGCTAATCTATCCCTGTGGACCTGCCGTAAAATCTGCGGGAATTTATGGGGTATGAGACCAAAACATCTATGTTGGCTAACGGTCATAAGACCAATGATAGCCTATGGCTTTGTAGCCTGGTGGAGCAAGGGACAACAAAGTGTTGCCCAAGCCAAACTGAGTGGACTGCAGAGACAGGCTTGCTTGTCAATTACAGGAGCGATTCGCTACACTCCGACAGCGGCCATGGAACTCCTTTTGAAACTTCCACCACTCCACCTATTTTTGGAAGGGGAAGCAATGAGGACAACTTACAGACTACACCATGTTACCAACAGCATGGTGGATAGCACGAGTCACATGGAATCATCCAATATGCTGAAAGTTGTGAAAAACCACTACGTGTTAGGAATGTCATCGGATCTGCTACCAAAAACTGTTAGTGCACAGCAACCCTACTCCGCGATCTTCCCAGGGAGAGAGGAGTGGGAGCAGAATAAATCTGATCTACTTAAAGGAGAGCTGTGTCTTTTCACAGACGACTCCAAAGCCAATAAAAGTGTAGGAGTTGGAATACATGGGGTAAGACCGAAGGTTGATCTGTCAGTAAGCCTGGGAAATAACACCTCAATATTCCAAACAGAAGTCCATGCTATCAAATTGTGTTAGAATGTTGCCGGATCAACAAACAACACATAAAACGATAAAAATATGCTCCGATAGTCAAGCGGCCCTTAAACCACTTAAAGCGAGTCATTGTACATCCAAAACAGTCTGGAACTGCTAAAAGGCACTTGTTGGCCTGGGGAGCGACAATAAAATTGATCTTATCTGGATACCAGGACATGCAGGTTTGGAGGGAAATGAGTCTGCAGACCTTCTAGCAAAGAAAGCAGAGACGAGATTCATGGGACCTGAATCAGCTTTAGGAGTAGCCCACGAAACGGCCAAGTGCGCAATTTTGGACCTGGTTGAGGAAAAAGCTAATCTCTATTGGCTTGGACTGCCAGGCCTGTCCCATGCAAAGGCATTTATCCCCCTTCCTATGAAGAAGAGGATAACAGAAAGTCTGTTAAATATGAACAAAGAGTGCCATATTATATGTACAAACCTGAGCCAATTTTAGAGAATTATTTATACAAGTTCTATGGGGAACGCACTGTTTTGACATACCAAACTAACATTTATAGTAGATCAGATCTTATTCTTGTAGATAAAAGGGCAAGAAAAACAACTTCGATAGCGAATACTCATAATTTACGTCAAAAGTATGCAGAAAAGATTGGAAAGTAACGTGACTTAGAGGAACAGATCAGAAGACAGTGGGGAATGAAGATCGTCCGAACACTGCCTTTAATTATGTTAACAACAGGAGTTATCCCAAAAAACTTGCTCCAGAACATCAAGGATTTTTCCTTAATGAACGTCTTTTTCAAGTGCAGGCAGTGCCTTTCGCGACATTCCGAGTAGTTCGTAAGTTTATGGGTAACTTAAAAACCATTCACCAAAATGGGCCCAATAACACGGATAGGGTCCCATCAGAGCTCAATCCTTTTGAAATGTGAATATCTGGGATGAGGGAATGTTCCCATCTATTTAGAGACGCAGTGCGACTGCCATTCAGCATTTAAAAATCATAATAATAATAATAATAAGTGAAGAGGTGAACTCAGCCTTTAGAGACAATCTTATACTTTATGAAAACACTAATCCACTGGAAAGACGTCGAATCCTCACCATAATATGGAAAAAAAACAGGAAACATCATAAGGCACATGAACACGTGGTTCGTACTGCCATTGAAGACACAGATGATTTAAGCAGAGTCTGTCTAGCACTATGTAGCAGTTGCTACAACTAGCCAACTAAGTGGTCAAAAACTGATACCATCCAGATGCAATAAAAATCGAAGAGAAGGTATTAAACCATCATGGAAAACCTACCTTGTAAAGAACTTTCGTTTGAGAGTAGATATCATTGCAGAATACCTTAGAAACAATCAAAGTAAAAAAATGCAATAAAACTTCAGCCTTTATTTAAAGAAGCAAAAACATTGGAACATTTTCCTGATTGCAGGCAACAATTAATTTTGCATCAAGATCAGTTAAAAGAGAAAATAAAGGTTAAAGGAGCAAGGTTAAGAAGATACAATGAAACCATGACTGAGCAAGCTCTATCTTTAGGCATTGCCAAGAATATACTTCTGATTACTTTGTGGTTCTATCTATAGATATAAACAGTTTTAATCTTAGTAATAAAACTTTTTTAGATATATAAGTATAGAAAGTATATATATAGAAAAGTCGACATAAGCCGGGTTTATAATTAAAGATTTCCTTCAAATTGTGCCCCTCTGCTTCTAATGCAGGCTCGAACACGTTTTCTTACTTCACTCTTTGTAATTCTCGAAGAAAAATTGGTTGTAATTTGCTGGGCCGCATCGATAATCCTTTGCCGTAACACTTGAAGCGAAGGTACGGGGAAAGCATAAACTAGTGCCTTCATATGGCCCCAAATATAGAAATCTAATGGTGTGAGGTCAGGAGAACTCGGTGGCCAAGGCATAGACCTTTTATTCATATTTAAGTTCACTAATCTAAAACTTTGCCTAAAATATGATATTTCTTCTGTATAGGATTGCTCTTAACTATGTCACTCAATTTTTGTCTGAAAACTATAATGCATCTGTTAGTGTTCTGCATAATATAAAACGCCAGGGAAGATACGCTCTAACGAAAAATAAGTTGTGTCATTTAGTTTCTCAAAATGTAATGAGCGGTGGTTTAAAAAATAAAATTACTTTGAAATCTGTGCCATGTTATAACGATGATGATTTCTTATTAAATTATGCTCAGAATAATGCAAGATTGACAAACAAAAATCTTTTTTGGCTTTTTCGCAACTGAAGAAAAATATTTAACTTTAAATTAATTGAAACAAAGGGTCTTGTAAACAATTAAAACGGAAATATTTTTTAATATTAGAAAGTTTACCTTCATTTAATTGTTTTAAGAAAAAAAAGAAATGGATGAACCACTTTTTTAAAAAAAACCGAAAAGAAATTCGATATTTTCACTGTGTTCCAACGAGTTATATTCCTTAATATGACAATTTGAAGAAAGGCTATCTTGCATTGTTGCCAAACTTACATTATTGTATTGTATTACATTTTTCATGTTTGTCTCCCGTTAGTAACGCATGTGGACGATCCCAAATATACTTTCGCCAGTGATGCACTTCGCTGTCGTTCGTCTTTTATATTAGGGCTTTAATGATAAGCAAGCGTACCAATCTACCTAGAAATTATATCATTTACTCTGGGCCGATGCCGAAGTTTTTAGTGATGCTCTGCGCTGTTGTTCGTCTTTTAGGGCTTCAACGATAACGCCTACGGCGTAACCTGGTGCTGTACCAAATAGTGCCTTCGCGCTCCTGATAGTCGATCCACAACCCACAAATGCATTTTGTTTTTCCTATATAATTTATAAAGATCATATATAAAATAATCTTGGCAACGTAGCATCCCCAGCACACTGGATTTCCGTCCAACAGACGACACTGCCGCTCTCTTTTTATTTAGCAGCTGTAATTATGTTTAAAAACGTTTAATAATGTCTAATATAATAATAACTTCTAATTTTTAGTTAGAAATAATCATTTTTGTGTTATAAAGCATTATAATATAATCAGATTTCATAAATTAAGTTTTGAAAAAATGTTTTTAGCGATACGCCAAAAACAAGTTCAGTGCAACCTTCCGAAACCTTATGATATAATTTGAAAAAGTGCCTCATCCATAAATTTTTGTGTATAGGAATTATTAAAAAAAGGTAAAAATGTATATTTTAAATTTGTTAAATTCCATGGGTAAAATTCTTTACAGCTGAAACAAATATTTAATATAATCTATCAACATGTTATTTTTAAATGTGATACATAATATAAACAATATTATTTAAGCAAGCGTAAGAAATTATATCATTTACCTTAAGTTTTTATAGACACATAGTAGTTGTACAAATACTTTCATCCTGTCGGGACTCATCAGTGCGCCGATCATAAGAGAAAAACATTAAATAGAAAAGAATTGATTTCAAAATATTAAAATGTGTCAGTTTGTTTGACATGTAACCTAGATATGAAAAAAATGATAGTTTGCAGCCATCTATAATGTTATTTTTAAATGTGTTCAGATTATTTGTTGCGTTTAGATTGACAAACAAAAATCTTTTTTGGCTTTTTCGCAACTGAAGAAAAATATTTAACTTTAAATTAATTGAAGCAAATATTTAATATAATTACATACCTCAACATGTAGACTAGTCTGTCTACGGAATGTTTCGATACATAATATAAACAATATTATTTAAGCAAGCGTAAGAAATGTATTATATTAAATATTTGCTTCAATTAATTTAAAGTTAAATATTTTTCTTCAGTTGCAAAAAAGTCAAAAAAGATTTTTGTTCGTCAATCTACACACAACAAATAATCTGAACACATTTAAAAATAACATTATAGATGGCTGCAAACTATCATTTTTTTTCATATCTAGGTTACATGTCAAACAAACTGACACATTTTAATATTTTGAAATCAATTCTTTTCTATTTAATGTTTTTCTCTTATGATCGGCGCACTGATGAGTCCCGATAGGATGAAAGTATTCGTACAACTACTATGTGTCTATAAAAACTTAAGGTAAATGATATAATTTCTTACGCTTGCTTAAATAATATTGTTTATATTATGTATCGAAACATTCCGTAGACAGACACTAGTCTACATGTTGAGGTATGTAATTATATTTAATATTTGCTTCAATTAATTTAAAGTTAAATATTTTTCTTCAGTTGCGAAAAACCCAAAAAAGATTTTTGTTTGTCAATCTAAACGCAACAAATAATCTGAACACATTTAATGCAAGATTGGTCGTTTGAATATTGTTCTAACACGTTAAATACTAGTCATTATAACTTTGATAACGCTAACCTAGAAATAGTTCATTTAGTTAATAGTAGTGTGGATAGAGTGTTCTTTGAATTGGTTTGGTCGTGTGTGTGGTTTCTAATGTAGTTAATATTGAAGCTGATAAAGATTCTTTTCTATATCCGCGCCTGACCCAATGGCAACTGGGATAAATTCAGGATATAATATACCAACTGGCTTAAATAGCGAATGTTACAATAAGTCTGTTAAACAAAGATCTGTATTCAGGTCCGGGCCTGTAAGATTTTGTCATCAAAACATACAATGTTTGTCCAATAAAGTTCTTCCACTGACTGTTAAACTACAAGATAATCCTTGTGACCTTTGGTTGCTTACTGAACAGTGGCAAACAGATGAGCAATTAAATCAAATTATTTTAAATGATATAGCATTTGTTCCTACTATTGTCGAACTTCCATGACAAATGGAGGGGTTGCCATTTTTAAAAATGTCGGATTTGTATCTAATATTACTGTTCATGATGATGCAGAGTTTTGCATGGAAGGTATTTTTGAGTATGCTTGTTTAAGCGTCAGTTCTACCAACTCAAAAGTGGCGGTTATGTATAGACCACCTGGTGGAGACTTTAACCTTTTTCAGAACCTTTTAAGTGGTTTATTTTCAAAATGTTTTGATCCTTACTGTACTTTGATTATTGGGGGAGACTTCAACTGCAATTTTTAGAACAAAGTGCATCGCTGTCCACTTTCATGGACTTAATATCAACTTTTTATTGAGAACCCACTGTTTTCTCACCTACTAAAGTGACTTCAAGTTCCAGCACACCAGTATTGATAATTTTTTAATCAATATCGATAAGCCATTTGTTGCTTTCGTTGTAAATTTGGGCTTATCGGATCATTTTTCAAAATTTTTGGAAATTGAATTTAAAAAAGATTAACTAAATAATAATCCCAGCTATGCATTTAAACGAGATTTCTCAAATAAAAATATAAATAACTTTATAGAGTTTATAAGGGAAGAAAATAGGTATGATGTTTACTCTCGGGACTGTCCAAACAGTGCATTTGGGGCCTTTTCTAGACAGTTATTTTATTATTATGAATTGTGCTTTCCTCTTCTACTTCGCCTAAAAGATAAAATGACACTGTATACCGATTTGTCAAAACAAGATGAAAAATATAAGGATATCACCAAACTTCTTGATAATATTTATAAAGAAAAATTGAAACTATTTTATATACAACAAAATGACAATCATATTCAAAATTCAAAAGCTATATGGCAATTGATTAACACCTTACAAAAAAAGATCAATCCAAAAATGAAATTAGGATTGTTAATAATGGCGAATTGATTCCAAAGAATGTGATGGCAGACAATTTTAATTTTAGCTCAAGAATTCTGATGCTTCAGCGCATGCTGGTATATCCAATAATTTGCTAAAAAAATGTAAATTTGTTTTCTTACAAATATCTCTGTTGAGTTTGCTCTTTTCCCGGAACAGTTAAAGTTGGCCAGACCGATTAGCTTGTTATCTAATATATCCAAACTTTTTGAAATAAATATTAAAAATCAGTTATTAAAATTTATGAACAAAAATAACCTACTGAGTGATTCACAGTACGGTTTTACGGAATCGCGTAGTACTGAAAGTACTCTATGTCAATTTCAATTTGTCAATAGTTAATGCTGTTGATAAGAATCTTTATGTGTCAGGCCTGTTTGTGGATTTTTCTCGTGCGTTTGACATGGTTAACCACAACATTCTCTTGTATATACTAGAAAGATGTGGGATTAGACGAGAGGCAGGGGAGCTGCCGAGGTCTTACCTGAATAGACGTATGCAATATGCTCTAGTTAACGGGGCTAAAAATAATTCTTTACTAATAGAGCAAGGAGTGCCACAGGGCTCGGTTCTTGGGCCATTGTTCTAGCTAATTTATTCTAATAATTTGATTTCTCATTTGGAGCAAACTTCATCAGATGTAACAGTTGTGTCATATGCCGATGATACCAATATTGTGGTTGTAAAGAACGATGATCATTCACTTAAACCTACTACTGAGATGGTTTATGAAAATGCTATACTTTGGTCTCAAAAAAACTGCCTAAAACCAAGTTTATTGTGTTGTCAAACACTAAGCAAAACCACTTGCACAATTTGCAAATTGATAATAATTGTCTCATCGTCTAACTCATGTGTAATGCTGGGCCTAAATTGGTCTAAACTTAGGATGGTTGGACCACATTGAAAATCTCTCAGTTAACCTAAGGCAGAATTACTATGCACTAAAAGCTTTATCTAATTACTGCAGTCAAAATGTTCTTTTATCGATATATTATGCAAACATACACAGTCGTCTATCCTATGGCATAATCAATTGGGGAGCAGGTTCGGACGTGTAAAGAGTGTTTTTATTGCAGAAGTATACAGTTCGAATTATATTTGGACTTTCTTAAAAAGACCCTTGTCGAGAACATTTCGAGAAATATAAAATTTTAACTGTTGCAGGAATTTAAATTTTAAAAATTTGTATATTTGTTTATCAGAATAAGGACCTTCTTCCAATCAAACTGCACTTTACATAATTATAATACTAGAAATAAAGAATTATTATTGCCTGCTTCTCATAAGACAACGTTAAAACAATAAAAACATAGCTTATAATGGTTGCAAATTTTTTAATAGACTAAGTAATGATGTAAAACAAGCTGCTACTTATACTACTGCAATTTTTGAAAGTAAACTAAAAAGTCTTTTTAGTAAAATCAGCTACTATACCGCGCAAAAGTTCTTGAGTTAAATATTTTATGCTGTGTGTCTTGTCTTTTTTTGTATATTCTTGTATATTGTTTGTAATTTTTATCTTAGAGTTTGACATGTATATATTACTTTGTACAAATTAGTTTAATAATTATTGGTTTGACGTTTTCTCCATTTACTTATGTATTTTGTATATTGAAGAAATAAAATTATTATTATTATTATTATTATTATTATTAGCGCTACTGAGGCATATGTCATGTATCTCAAGGCCTAACCTTAAGATTTCTAAATAACATGATGTTATAAACAACCGGAAGAACCTTCAAAAAAAATATTTGTGAGAAAAACGTTATGATTTTTCAGCAGTAGGTTTTTGTCCACCTATACTGGCATTTTTTTCGTCTGTGCGGCGCCATGCGATCAGTATTCCGCAATCGTTTTCGTGGCTTGATTTGAGCGGAAGCTGATAAAAATAACCGCTAAACACCAGACTCTGTGGCAGTAGTTTATTTAGACTGAATTACTGAGATATTAACAATCGTACCCAAACATTGGAGTAACGGGCGTCTGCGTGGATTAACTTGGATTAGCCAATCTGAAAACAATAACAGACCTGAGTCAGATACGTTTATCGTCGCTTGTTTTGACCAGATATACAGGGTTATTCACGCAACCCGTTCATTAAAAGTTTTTGATGATGCCATTTAGATAAAAATTTCAAATTTTGGGATTAAGGTAAGGTCAAGAAGTATTTCTTTTTTGAAATATTTTCAACTTCCTGTCATTTCCGGTTTATCCGGAAGTTGGTATTGACTTGCTTATTTTAAATGGAACACCCTGTATTTTATGATATTTTTGGATTCTGCGGAGAATTTTAATGCTATTTTATGTAGCATGTCCTATACCTAGGTTCGAGCGTTCTTAAACCAAAAATGAGCCTTCGGGGTACCAAATTTTAAAATCTCATATTTTTGTAAGTTTTGAAGATATAATCTTCATATTTTGCAGACGATCGGTAAATAATCTTAGGTTTCTATTTTTTTATTGAATTTGTCTATTTTTATACAGGGCGTCCTAAATTCAGCGGCAAACATTCACATTTTCAAAGCCGCTAAAGTCCGTTTTTTTAAATGGGACACCCTATAACGTTATACACTATCAAATGTAGAATTTAATTTTCTATCGAACTGTATTAAGGTTCCCTATACCTATTCGTAACCATTTTCGAAATAATCAGGTTTTTATTAAACTATCATATGTATTTGCTAAATGCTTACACCTTCCCGTAGTAAGCCATGGAAAAAGAATTGTTGTGCTTTTCTATTCAACATGACAGCTGATTTGAAACTTTTAAATTAAAATAAAATAACACTCAAAAGCTGATATTCTCAATTTAGTTTATATTCGCGGAGAATGTTACAAAATATTGGAGAGAACGTGCCATGTTTTTAATGAAAAACATCCTCATTTATCGCCAATGAACAAGAGAAAATTGAAGAGGATTGAAACGAAATCGTTTCGGAAAAGTTAAAGTTATAAAAAATGTAATAAATTGTTTACATTATTTTTAACCATATCTACTAAGTTCCAGACTGTTCTAAACTTGTTTTAGTGAACTTAAAAGTTATAGCAATCTAACAATCAACAATAAATAAGTAAAATAATAAAATTGAATTATAACAAATGTTCTATATGCTGTCCGTTCATTTGAAGACACATTTCAATTCTTCTTTGTACAGTTGCTGTGGCCCGTTGAATTTGTCCGTTTTCTAATTCGGCAAAAGCTGTTCGTATCCTGTCCAGTAAATCTTGTTGGTTATTTACTGGGGAAGCATAGATTTTACCTTTGATAAATCCCCATAAATAAAAGTCTAGGGGTGTTAAATCAGGCGATCGCGGGAGCCATCTCCAAGGGCCATTGGGACCAAACCAGCGATCTTCAAAAATTCGAGATAATTGGAGATAAACTGCAGCGGAATTATGTGCTGGTGCCCGATCTAATTGATACCAATAATTTTGCAGCTCACCAATTGGAATTTCTTCTATAAATTCAGAAACCGTCCCTCGTAGAATTTCCAAATACTTATCACTGTTTAAATTGTCTTCATAAATATAGTACCGCACCTGATCATTTAATATTATACCGAAAACATTGAAGCTAAACTTCTCTTGAGAACGCGTTTCGCGTATAGCGTGCGGCTTTTCTGCTGCCCAGAAATGTTCGTTTTTTTCTATTTGTTATTCCTTCTCTAGAAAATTTTGCTTCATCGGTCCAAAATATTTTTGAAAGGAATTGGAGGGTCCTCTTGAATTTTCAAAAACACGAATTCGCAAAATTCTACTCGTCGGACGTCATCACCAGGTCTCAAGGTTTGCACGTTTTGGAAGGAATAAGGGTGCATATGATGTTCGCTCAAGATTCTTTGGACAGATGAAGAAGAAATTCCCCAATCGTTTTCTGCAGACGGTATTGAACTTTGCGGGTTTGCGTGGAAATAAGCTAATGTGTTTATTACGTTATCCTCACCATGTGTCACTGTTTTGGGAACATTTTACTTTAACCTTGCCAAAACGCAAAAAGTTCGTTTCAATTCTCTTGAATTTTTACTTGTTCATTGGCGGCAAATCAGGGTGGCGTTCATTAAACACACGACACGTTCTCTCCAAAATTTTATAACATTCTCCATGAATATAAAATAGATTGAGAATATCAGCGTTTGAGTATTCTTCCATTTCGATTTAGAAGATTTAGTTTATCACTGACAGCTTTCGATAAATAACGCATACTAAACATCTGTCATATTGGATATTTGATCTCAATTGTTTTTCCATGGCTCACCATTGGACCATGTAAACATTTAAGCAAATACATACGATATTTTTATAAAACCCAATTATTTCGAAAATGGTTACGAATAGGTATAGGGAACCTTAATACAGTTCGATAGAAAATGAAATTCTACATTTGATAGTGCATACAGTTATAGGGTGTCCTATTTAAAAAAATGGACTTTAGCGGCTTTGAAAATGTGAATGTTTGCCGCTGAATTTAGGACACCCTGTTTAAAAATAGAGAAATTCAATAAAAAAAATAGAAACCTAAGATTATTTACCGATCGTCTGCAAAATATGAAGATTATATATTCAAAACTTACAAAAATATGAGATTTTAACATTTTGTACCCCGAAGGCTCATTTTCGGTTCAAGGTCAAATATCTTATGAACTCTTGAACCTAGGTATAGGATATGCTACATAAAATAGCATTCAAATTCTCCGTAGAATGCAAAAATATCATAAAATACAGGGTGTTTCATTTAAAATAAGCAAGTTGATACCAACTTCCGGTTAAACCGGAAGTGATAGGAAGTTGAAAATATTTCAAAAAAGAAGTACCCCTTGACCTTACCTTAATCCCAAAATTTGAAATTTTTATCTAAATGGCATCATCAAAAACTTTCAATGAACGGGTTGCGTGAATAACCCTGTATGTTAAGGTGGGATAGCATGATTAGAATAGCCAAATAAAATGTCGGTAAATTTCCTTTACTCCGAACTTCCCTGATTATGATTTTTCAACATTTGTTAGGAATAGCGATGTGTGACCCTAATTAGTTCAGTACATAGTCATAGTGTTACGTATACTGTCTTCAAGCATTTTTATTGGGCCCCGTTTTGTTCCATCATTTTGGATTCCTATCAGTATTTTACCAGGTAGAAAACTTATGCCACACTTGACTTTTGGGCATAAGTTAAAATAAATTCACTAAGTAGTTTTTTCATTGACACATACCGCCATTTTGTTACGTCATAATGGATTCATACCAGTTTATTTCATTTTCAAATTAAATTTTTTAATAAGTCAATTGAACAAAATTTTATTTGGCCGCCATTTTGTTTCGCCATCTTAAATTCGTACCACAACTTTACTAGTTTATCGTTATATCACAGTTAATTCTTGCACCAAAATTGAAATTAATTTAATAAGTGGTATTTTCAGGCTGGTTATTTAAAAAATGTTTGTTCCTATGTAACACTTGATTTTTGTGTAAAATTTGTGGTAATCTGGATAATTAGTTTTTTTAGCAACAATTTTTTAACATTGTTTCGCAATATTGGATTTTTGCGAAAATATTACTATGGACCGAAGGAATTGATAAATCGTATTTTTTGACATCTAGGGACGCTAAAACGCGAAGATATGTAAAACCTCACAGAGTGATTTTTTCAGGATTACGAACTTTTTATTTGGCTGCCATTTTGTTCCGCCATCTTGACCTAGTAACACAGTTTTACTAGTTGATCCCAATTAGTTATGCCACACAATTTGAAATCAATCCATTAAGTATAAGTTTTTGAGGCTGAATTTTTAAATATTTGATTATGCCGCCATTTTAGTCCGCCATCTTGGATTCGTATCAAAGTGTTACGAGTTCAATCCAACATAATATTTGATATTTGTGCAAAATTTGAGATAAGTTGGATAAGTAGTTTTTTTTAATAATATTTCTTTTAATTCCACTAGGCCGCCATTTTGTTTCGTCCTTTTATATTTTTACCAAAATGTTACCAGGTCATCCCCATATGACCCTTAATTAATGATCAAAATTTAAAGTCATTCGGGTAAGTAGTTTTTAAGCTATGCCGCGAACTGACACACCGACAGACGGACCGATGGAATTGATAAAACATATGTTTTGGCATCTAAAGACGCTAAAAGGTGAAGATATGTAAAACCTGAGAGTGATTGTTTTCAAGATTACAAACATTTAATTTGGCCGCCATTTGGTTCAGCTATCTTAAACTAGTACCACATTTTTGCGAGTTGATCCCTGTTTTAGTTGTTGCACAAAATTTGAAATCAATCTATTAAGCAGTTTTTTTCGGAGTGATTTTTTACATAATTTATTAGGCCGTTATCTTGTTCCTCAATGTTGGATTCGTACTTGTTTTGTCATCTTGGATTCGTATCAAAATGTTACCAGTTGATTCCAACATCAGGAAATGTTTACAATATTACTTGAAAGATGATTGCACACCTAGATGTATCATCTGTGTGTGTACAAAAGAAAAGAAATTTTGTTGTAATTACCTATTGCTAAATTCTTAAATTATAACCTATACTAGGGGTGCTCAAACTTGAACTGCTGGCGATCTACCTCAATATTTTTAGACTACTTACGATCGACTCTGTGAGGCTGCAAGTATGTGTGATCCAGGGTTGTCGTACATACACGATACATACACCCTACCTACCTACCTACCTAGGTAGGTTGTACCGTAGCATATATAGATATTAGCTTTCCGCACAATATACATTATTTTAGTCAAGGTTTGGGTTAAGTTTAGTTAGGTTCTTCTCTACAGTATCAATGAAAAAACTCATAGTTATTCAAAATTGCGAGTTTATTGGTTGTTACAAAACAAAAGAGTTACATATGGTGTTAAACTTAACTAACCTAACCTAACCTAACTAAGGAGTGACTTTGGATGTTGAAGCGTGGCACTGCATGTCCTCAGCATACTTTTCATAAGATGGTACGTAACCACTGAGTGCTAATCGCAAGCATGATGACATATGATCGTCAGTTAGTCGATTGCGATATTTTGACTTAATTATCTTCATTTCAGAAAATGCAGACTCGCACAAGTAAGTTGACCCAAACATTGCTGTCAGTTGAAGGGCGATTTGCCTTAGATTCGGATATTTATCTTCAGATATAAAACACCAGAATTTTGTATCAGATGCTGTAGCTTTGAGATGTATACCTGCAGCAGCTCATTTTCAACAGAACATGAGTTCATATTAAACTGACTTGCTATTTCAGTAGCTAATTCCTCAATGTTTTTACATGAAAAAGGATAACTCATAAATGATTCTACATTTGCCAATCATAAAAACGCATTTCGAATTGTCCCAAAATATTTGAAAATTCAGCCTCATACGTATCATAATTCAACTGAGGAGTCCTTGCTTTCAAAGACGGAAAATGTTACAGATGCTTTCTTTTCAGTTGATCTATCATAAGTTGCAATTTACTTTTGAATGTGTTTACTGCGCTAATCATCTCAATAACAGTTTTTCTTTTACCTTGAAGCTCCAAGTTAATGGTGTTTAAGTGCATTGTGATGTCAGTCAAAAATACCAAATCAGTCAGCCATTTTTCGCTTTTCAACATCTGAGTGTCATCACCTCTTTCGTCTAGAAAAGCTGTTATTTCGGGCAATAATTCTTGAAACCTTTCTAGGAATTTTCCGCGACTCAACCACCTGACGTCCGTGTGAAGAACGAAATCAGTGTGTTCAGCTGACTCCCTATCTTCTAACTGCAACTTAAAGAGCCGCCATTGCAAACTACGCACACGGATGGAATTCACAATTTTTGTTGCAATGCCCATAATTTCCTCCGTGTTTAAAACTTTTGAACATAAAACTTGTTGATGTATAATGCAATGGATTCAAAAAAATGAAGGGAAATCTTCATTAGCTCGACACAATGCCACAAAACCGTTTTTGTTTCCAGTCATTGCTGGTGCTCCATCGGTTGTAATGCACACTAATTTATATATTGGTAGCTTGTAGTTTTTTACAAAATTGAAGAAAACGTCATATATATCTTCGTCACGGGTCTTCCCCTTCAGAGGAGTGCTTGTCAAAAATTCTTCCTTAGCCAACATGTCATTGAATACCATCCGAATAAAAATACACAGCTGGGCAGTGTCTGTCATATCGGTGGATTCGTCGAACTGTAAAGAAAAATATGTACATTCCATGATATCATTTTTTAGTTTATCTGCCATGTCCTGACTCATGACTTCAATACGCCTTGTGACAGTCGGACGAGATAACTGAAGTTCTCTAATAGCAGACATGATTTCTGTTTTATTTTTAAAATCTCTAAACAAAGTCTCACCCGGTTCAATAAATGCTTCCTTCACAACCGATCCATTTTCGAATGGTTTCCTGTGTTTTGCCAATATATGAGATATTTTAAATGACGCGATCGTAGCAGCTTTTGATTGTTTGGCCGGTCTTGTGAACATGGTTTGTTCTTTTTTCAAACAAGATATCAAATCACGTACTTTTGTTTTTCTTAATTCACTCTGTGGCGGAAAACCCTTTTCGTAGTTTTTATGAACCGTTTTATGATGCCTCTCTAAGTTACCACGCTTAGGTATTGCAACTGACGCACGACAAATAAGACAAATGCACTAATCCTTCACCATACAAAACAAAAATTCTTCCTCCCAATCGTTATTAAAATGATACGTTTTAGATTTCTTCGCTGCACTCATTTTGTACTATTTAATAATAAACTCTGTATCGACGTAGTATTGCCTTCAAGTTCCAATCCAGAATGACTGAAAATGGCGCAACATTTATATCGGCGTGAACGAATGTCTCGAATGTTCCCGTCAAACGCGCCGCCCGAAATTTCTAGAAAAGCGGCAAGAATAAAAAACGCGGCTTTTCTTTGACAAATACCGTGCGTTCCTTTGATAAAGCCGCCTTTTGCCGCTAGCAGAGTGTTATTTTATTAGGTAATAAATTTTTGTAGTTTAGTTAAGTACCTACTTATTAAAAAAAATTTTCTTCTCGAGATCTACTCAAAAAGCACTCGCGATCGACCTTTTGAGCACCCCTGACCTATACTGAATAAATGATACTGCGTACAAACTAAGTACGTGGCTAACCTAAAATCATATAATTTCACACTAACATAAGCGATAGAATAATTTTAAAAATTATAGAATTTAAATAAGACTTATTTGAAGTAAAAATTTGCTATCTAATTAATGTGCCAGTAAATACCTCGAAGTTTTGTTTCAAGAAAATTGAGATTTTTTTACTAAAAAGGTTTCTGTTCTGTATACGTTGGATATTAAGCGGAAGCAAGTTATAAAGTGTAGGACCAAAGTATGTCAGATATCTTTGGTTTCTTGTTCTGGACAGGAAAGGAACACATACGGACTCCACCGATCTACTTCTGGTATGATAATTATTTAGAATAGGTTGCAGCCTTAGTTCGGGATGTTTGTAAACTATCAAAAGTACTGATTTTACATACAACTGTTGCAAGGTTAAAACTTGGGCTTCTTGATACAGAAGTTCGGTAGAGTATCTGGGTTTTTTTTTGTAAATTACTTTAAGGAGATATCTTTGAGTTACATTTAAAATATTTAGTGTTGTATTAAATGCCCCTCCCCATATTGACAGACCGTATCTAATGACTGATTCAGCTAGTGTGATATATAATAATTTGAGGATATTGATTGGCATGATATTTCTGATTTGATAGAATTTATAAATTAGTTTACGTAGTTTTGAATTTGTACTTTCTATATGTTTATCCCATTTAATATTCTGATCAATTACAACGGCGAGATATCTGATACATTCAGTTTTATTTTCAGAAAATCAGTGCAGTGGCATGGTGTCTCATTTGATAAACACTGGAGCCTATGCATTTTTATCTGACTAGCATCAATATGGCGAGAGTCAAGGATACTGAAACACATAAATTTTGTTTTTTCCGCGTTAATTGTCAATCGGTTTTCACCCAACCATTGACGTACCTTTGCAAATTCAGATATGGTGTGCTCCACTGTAGCATTCCAGGTATCCCCCTGTACAAGAAGAACAGTATCATCTGCATACGAGGCCAATTTGCTGGATGTAGTGAGGCAAAGGAGGTCATTAATATATAATAGATACTAAAATCAATAAAAATGCGCTTTCACACACCTTTATCAAAAGTTCTTGGCCCGAAAAGATATATGTAGGATAGCAGAAATACATAATTTCTGCAGGTGCAAAACGGCCTACAAGAAGAATTGCTTTTGATTATGTCACATTAATTCTACATTAATATATAAGGAAAATAGGAGTGGTCCAATTACGGTTCCTTGCGGAACACCACACTGTACTATTTCAAAACTGCTGTAATCATTTTGTACTCTTACACATTGTTTCCGATCTTCAAGATAACTCTTTATTAAGTTATGGCATAATCCTCTTATTCCGTAGTTGCTTAGCTTGTTTAGAAGAATATCATGCAGTACGGTATCGAAGGCTTTGGCCAAATCCAAGAAGATCGCAAGGGGTTTTTTACTTCTATTAATAGCATTATAAATAAAGTTTGATACCTCATAAAGTGCGTCTTCCGTTGATCTTCCAAATTGACTCGGAGAAAGATTGTTATGTTTTTCTATGTGGCTTATAATTCTGTCCCTTATACAAACTTCCAATACTTTTGCAATAATACTAATTAGAGATATCCGTCGGTAATTGCCCGGTAAATAAGTCTCTTTACCTTTATGAATAGGTATGACAACCGACTTCTTCAATTCACAAGGAATTATACCCATCGAAATGGAACAGTTAAAAATATATGTTAGAGGCTTAGCAATAAAATTTCGTATTTCTTTCAGCATTTACTAGTAATTTCGTCTAATCCAGGTGCAGAGTTATTTTTTACATTTACACATAATACTTGATGTTTGTGCAAAATTTGATATAATAGTTTTTTTATAATATTTTTTTAACATTCCACTAGGCCGTCATTTTGTTTCGCCATATTGAATTTTTACCGAATTGTTCCCAGTTCATCTACATATGACCTTTGATTTGTTAACAAAATTTGATAAGTAGTTTTTGAGCTATGTCGCGTACAGACAGACAGATAGACAGACAGACTGACGGAATTGAGAAAACATGTTTTTCATTGTCTAGGGATCCTTACGAGGGAAGTTACAAACCTATGCCCAAATTAATTAACTTATAGTAATGCCGCAAGACGAGATAAAAATTGTATTCTCGTGTCGTCTCGAGCCTACTCAATCTCGATACTCGAGACGAGACAAAAATGGAGGGGTCGAGTCGAGACGAAATTTTCGTTTCGTCTTGACTTTTAGTAAAATAAACCCTCGCCTTATAAATATAAACACACACGTCTTGCCTTTTCTGCCGACGGATAGTATTACATCAATGAAATTCTTCGGATTTGTTTTACTAAACCCATAGTAGAAATAAACTAGTAGCGCCACTCTCCTAACTATTTTCCGCCTGCCGACAAAACTCGGCAGATTATTGGCAGAATGCAAAGTAGAGATGCAGATTTTTCGGTTACTAATCTCATTACTAATCTCACTCGTTACTCGAGTATCGAGTAATCATTTATTGTATTCGTTACTTTGATTACTTTGACTACTGTCGTTAAAATCGTTACGTATGTATATCTATGTAGTGGTACGAATTCGAAATTTGTAGTATACATTGTTTTAAATTAATTGCAGTGTAAAATGGTGAATTTTTGGGCGTGAACACTTAAAAAAAAACTAATATAAATAAAAAAAAAAACGGTGTCACTTTTTAAAGATAATGGGAAATATTTTTTTATTTAAAATAACATAAGTTATTACCTTGTTCGAATAAATTAAACAGATTGATTTCAACAAACTACTGAGGACTAAAACACTGAATATTAGTATATTTAAAATTTCACAGAATGTTTAAAAAATTCTTGTAATGAAATGAGCTATAAAAAATATTATTTTTTCCTATTGTAAGGACGTAGCCGATGCACGCATCGGACAAGTGGCCCTTCTGAAACGTACACTACAGAATGCTAAACATTCCAAATGGTACGAATTCGCATGCAAGGTCAAATAGATAAAGTAAAAAGTAAAATAGCCCTAAGAGGCATGTCGAATAGAAATAAAGAAAAAAAAAGAACACACAATAGTTCGTCAAAAAAGCAACACAATACATAAATAATTAAAATACAAGTGAATAAAAATCAAAGTATACATAGATATAAAACAATCATAAAGGCAATTCGTTTAACCGCCTTTTAAGCTGTAAAGCGCTTAAACTGAAAATGTCCTAATCAGGGAAGTGACGATTGTAATTGCGTACCAGTCGATCGACAAATGCGCTAAGCCCATAATTTGTATCCTTCAAAAAAGAGTTGAGATTGCTTTGTTCTCCTAATAGGAACCAGAAATGCGACCGATTCAAGCAACATCGGACAGTCAATATCTCCACTGAGCAGTTTGTGAAGAAAAACTAGAAGTGCCTTCTTTCTTCGAAACTCAAGTGTTTGAAGGCCACACAGAAGAGCCCTGGTATTATATGATAAACCCTGGTACGGAAAATTAAACTTATACAAAAGGTATTTGGCAAATCTATTTTGGACTTTTTCGATTTTATCGATATGGCACTGATACGATGGACTCCAAACTTTAGAACAATACTCCAGAACGCTGCGAACAAGTGAGTTATAAAGACATCCAATTGCTTTAGTATCTGTGACATGTTTTGTTTGCCGCTTTATAAAGCCCAACAGCCTGAAATCCTTCAGCACAATACTATCAATGTGCAGACCAAAAGTTAAATTCTCATCAAAAATAACGCCCAGGTCTGTAAAGGAACTAACAACTTCAAGACTCACGTTATCTATGAAGTAGGAGGAGAGTATGGGTTTAATGCGTTTATGAAAACGGAGCACTTTACATTTAGAGACATTAAGAAGAAGATGTTTAATGTTGCACCATTTGATAAGCTTTTCTAAGTCCGATTGCAGTGGATTAGATTCAGAGGAAACTGGTGAAAAGAATTTTAAATCGTCTGCGTATAAGAGACACTTAGACACTTTAAAGCATGATACTATATCATTTATAAATAGTAGAAAGAGAATTGGACCTATATGAGAGCCCTGTGGGACACCAGATGTCGCAACAACCTCTCTAGAAATTGAACCACATACGCTAACTCGCTGACGACGATTGAATAAGTACGATTCTATCCATTGCAGGTAGGTTCCAGAAAAATCAATTCGCTGCAATTTGAATAACAGAAGCTGATGGCAAACCCTGTCAAAAGCCTTCGATATGCCAGTATATATAACATCGATCTGTTGACCAGCCTCAACCGATGTTGTTAAGTAATTCTGGAAAATTGCAAGATTTGTAGTTGTTGAGCGACCACTAAAAAAACCGTGTTGCATACTAGTGATGTAGTGCTTCAGAGACTCAAAGATATGATCCGTGATAATTGCCTCAAACAGCTTTGGTATATGCGAAAGCAAGGAAATACCTCTGTAGTTTTTAATATCGCTCTTATCCCCAGATTTAAAGATCGGCATGAGAGTGGAAAACTTCCAAATTTCGGGAAAGGAACCCAGATTAAAAGATTTCTGAAAAATTTTACAAAGGGGCCGAGACAACGACTCGCAGCAACGTTCCAATAAAATAGTGGGAACTCCATCTGGACCATCCTTTTTAGAAAGATCAAGGGTTTTTATTTTATTGCAGATTTCCGCCTCTGTAGTACAATAGGTTGATAGTAATTTTCCCGAACAGCTTATAGGGCCAATCTTGCTAAAATCTAAACTACGGTGACGTGAATAGCAAGACTCAAAGTGAGTGGCGAAGGCATTAGCGATGTTATTCGAACCGGTAATTTCCTCTTCGTCATAATTCATGACACTGGGCAGCCCAGAGTCTCTTCTCAAATTACGTACAAAAGACCAAAAATGCCTGATATTCTCTGGGATAAGCAATTCAGTTTGTGTGACATATGCAAGATAGCACATATCAGTCCGAAGCTTAACCTCACGTCGTATGTCGCAGTAATCAAAATAGTCAATATCTTTATTGGAACTTTTATATTTTTTGTATAGACTATTCTTTTGTCCAATAAGTTTTCTCAGAGGAAGGTCGAACCATTTCGGATATTTACAGTCGACTACCGTTTTCTTGGGGACACAATTATTGATACCTTCAAACAAGACCTCATAAAAGAGTTCAACCATTTTGTTTATATCAGATTCTACTGATAAAAAAGACCAGTCGGATTGATTGTAAAAAAGGTTTAGATTGTGGAAATTCGCTTGATGAAACTGATAAACGCTAACTTCATTAGAATTTTTCATTGGAGAAACATATTTAATTTTAAAATTTATCTCAATTGCTGGATGGTAGGGATCAATGTTTACGAGGGGAAAACCAGATTTTAAAATGGAGGCATTGACAAAGTCACTGGCAAATATTAAATCCAGAATTCTGCCCATGTGATTGCACAATGAGTTCATTTGCTGCAATTCAAAAAAGCTCATTGAAACAATAAGAGTTTCAGAAGCTGGAGATGGCAGAGATTTTGGAACAAGTGTGTTATCCTCATAAACCCATTTCACCGAAAAAAGATTAAAGTCCCCGAAAACAAAAAATGTGTGACTATCGTATCTGTTTCTGAACGACTCGCAGGTATCACAAAAAGACTGATAGCACTCCTGGCTAGAATTAGGTGGAAAATAAACGCAGCCCAAAATCAAACTTGCATTGCCCGCGCGCACCAGGACCCAAACATCATCAAAGTCCATATAAGTAGGAGTAGTAACCAGAGTTACATGAAAAGCACAAGAAACGGCAATCAACACTCCACCGCCGCGATGACACCCTAGTTCCTCATAACTCCTATCTCTACGAAAAACTACATATTTGTTATTAAAAATTTCGTTGTTTGAAATATCCGCGTTAAGCCACGTCTCAGTGAGACATATCAAGTCATAGTCGCAAGACAAAACTGCAAGAGAAATCTCACCAATCTTTGTGCGAAGCCCTCTGACATTCTGGTAGAACATGACAAGACTGTTCAGTTGTGGCGAAGCATTTGTAATTGGTGTCAGAGTTGTTGCTGACTTGTCGGTGAAATGAGAAAAGTTGATTCGACGTTGGTTGTGTTTGAAGATTTCTCAGGTTGGACTGGAAAACCACGGCACAAGAGACTGACCAGCTCTGCCCTTTCGTCATAGTACATAAGGTGTTCGTGAGTAGTCAAGGTAAGAGGAATAAAGCTGACGAGCTCCTGGACAAGTTGTTTTTCCAAAAATATGTTTTGATCACGGATAAAACTGTTCAAAACCGGTCTATTTCTATAACGAGGGGTGCTCGCTATCACGAGATTTGTATTACTACAGGCTTTAAGTAGACACTGAACCTGTTCTGCTTTAATTGGAGTCCCCCTAATAGCATTCTTCGGTCCACAGAAAAACACAATACAATCATCCTTTGTGAATTTGGCGCAGTAGGATATGCATTCAGAGACCAGTTCCTCAAACAGAAACTTAGAACGCCATTGACAATTCAAGTCAAATGTTCCTCGTGTAAACCTCCTAAATAATGACATACAGCCCCTAGCCATCTCGTTGCCGATAATCAAAAGTTGACGCCTTCTCTGACCAGAGCCCCTAACAGAATTTGCACTGACTGATTCGTTATGTGGTTTACTATTGAGCGAGAAAATTTGCTGATTGAGAAGCTTGATGTCCTTTGCATAGCATTCGTTCTCCTTCTCCAGCGTCTCAATGGTAATGGTAAGTTATTATTAGACATATAAAAAAATCGGTAAATTTTCTTTACCCGGAACTTCCCTCGTTACGTTGTCTTTGTCTTACCACTACCCAAGTTTTAAAAGAGCCCCAGTATAGTTCCGAAGACGGAAGACCAAAGATAAAAGTAATATTGAACTTGACCAGAAGCGACAAAAACGAAATGCGGCGGCCAATCCACAAAAAATCCGTCCGTGTTGCTTCTCTTGTCAGGTTAATATTTTCTATACCCATACAAGTATTACCAAGAAGCAGCGCGACTGGCGTGTCGGCTGTATGCCGTATCGGTATCGGTATTAGTACCAGGGCATGCGCACTCTCGTCATTTGACAGAACTGTATTTTACTTTTTACTCACGTCACGAGCGTCGCTAGTATCGAGGATTTTGAAGTTTCCTGTCATTTCTCAGTCATATTCAAATTTAGTTGACGTTGACGACTTGTATTGTTTGGTTATGCTTTAATGTCGTTAAACTTTGATTTTTATAATTTGAGAGTTTTTCTGTTTATAGGTGCTATAATATCACAATTTTATAAAATTAGTTCTGAAACGGTGTGCATCATATATTATTGACAATGGTTTTTAAGTGTTCGATCTGGGTGCAACAGTACCAATAATACTGCAAAAATGCACTGTTTACCAAAAGATGAGAAGGTAAGTTTTATATAAATATTATTTAAAATAAATAATCTTAGAGTATTGCAACATCATTTTACAAAGTTTTACAGGGCAAATCCAAATCAATACATAATCTGATTTAATTTACAATTTTATCTGTTGTTAGTTGTTCCAACAATAATTAGTGTAAAGATAAATGTAAGCATCACTTTTTTTTACTAGTTGTACTTTATGTTTTGTTATATCCAACTCATATTTGCTTTTTCGTCTAATAGCTATGTAGGTTGATATTTAAACAACAAGAAATCTAGAAATATGATTGTTTTATGTAAAAAATGAAGTCTATCTTTAAACATTCTGTTGAATATTTCCACAATTTGTTTTATACCTCTATGCGCTTTGTGAAAAGTATAAAAATGTTTCTGAACTGGAGATCTTATCTTATAGGAAAACACGACATACCATTAGAGTTTGTGAGAAGCATTTTGAAATACAATGCTGTACCAACTTTGCTTCTTAAAGGTATGTATAGAAGGTCATTACACTTTTTAAATATAATCTTTAACAGACTGGAGGAATAAAATTCTGATTTTTTTAAATGTGTAGTTGTTTGACATTTTTTTAGAATTATTTTATTTACAGTTTACCCTGATACAACCAGTACAATGCTAGCTTCTAAAAGTGACATAGCTACAGCCCAAGGAACATCTGCAGTGGAACCTACTTAATATGCTGGCGAAGGTATACATTTTTAGATATATTTTTGTGTTTATCAAATACTTATACTCTCATAGTCACTAAAAAGATTTAGACAGTAGTTTTTTTGGAAGAAAATTTTAAAGAAAATGTTGTGGCAGAGCCATTTATCCCTGAAAAATAAAAACTGAAGAATTAAAAATGTAAAGCAATTAGCTTAATAAATGTTGTTATTATAAACTGTTTTTTATTTCCATAGCCTATAAGATTTAGTTATGATGGTTATTAATTTGCAAATTAAGGTACATTAAGTTCACAGCATGGTTTCGGAGCAGAGCGATGTGAAAGTAATTAAACAATCCTTTTAACGTTAAGTTTTTTAAACTTTCAGTATGGAGTTCCATATAAATATATTTAGAAATCAGTATTTTGTCAAATAATTTAATTTTTCAGTATTTAAACTTAAATGTTTATTGAATTTAGTTTCAAATGCCAAATTAATTAACAAAACATTGATATCTAAGTTTTTACATCAAAGGCATAGTTTGTCATATAAGCCCCAAATCAAGATTTTTTGGATGATTGAATATAAAATAAATTAATATTTCATTTATTCTTCAAATAATTCCTAAATATCTTGATTTGGGCTTCTATGACAAAATATTCCCTGGATGTACAAACTTAGAAATCAGTGTTTGGTTAATTAATTTAGTTTTAGCATTTTAAACTAAATTCAATAAAAACGTATGTTTAAATGCTCTAAAATTAAATTATTTGATAAAGGTGCAAAATGTGCTTAGCCGCTGAAGGAGGCATTTTTGGATTTTTTTCTCATAACATTGATTTCTAGTTCAATTGTAAGGATAATTTTTAAAAAGCCTATATTTTAAATAGCGCGCCTTAAAAAAAGTTGCGAGCTCGCGTCACGAGCGGCGCTGCAAATGCGTTTTGACAGAAGGCTTGAAGTCGCCAATCTAAAAATTTTTTGGTAATCTATGATTAGTACAATATCCGCATTTCGAGTAGTCAGATTACCGAAAGTAATCCAAGTAATCAATGTAACGATTTCGTTTTGGAATCGGTATTCGTTCCTACCAATATCGGTAAGTAACGAGTACCCGAGTACCGTATAGATTAGTTATTAGATTAGGTTATAGTTACTTTTTCAACACCTCTAATGCATAGCGCTTCAATTGAGATTCGTTGTTCGAGCTACGAGGTTCGAGCGTTGCGTCCCAGAACAGTCGGATTGACAAAAATGACTATGTTACTGTGTGTTACTGCTGTTGGGTGGCTCAACACATCGAAAAATTATTTATATTTTTTTTATGAATTATAATTTAGTTCTTTTAATCGGTGCATTTCAAATAAAATATACAATATGTTTCTGTTTAATATTTTTAACAAATTCTTGTTTTGACGTCACGTAAACGTAACGTAAATGTAAAACAGTGAAACTGAGTATAGTCAAAAGCAGTGTTATCGTGCGGGTCATGCGATTTATCAAAGACCAACTTTTTAAGTTTGTTTTTCTTTTATTACGTGTAATCATATCCTCCGCATAAAATCCAGAAGATGCATTAGATAGACAATATCCAGGAGTAGCAAAAGCTCTGGGAATCGGTATAAGGACTGTGCAGAAAATTGTGCATGAAAAAAAGCATAATTTATTACCGAAGAAGATTAAGAAATGTACACGAAAAAAGCCAAAGACAGAAGACTTAAGTGACAATGTAAAAATGAATGTTCCTAATGCAATTTACGATTTATACCCATCAAAAACTAATATAACCCTTCAAGTTTTAAAAGAAGCTTTAAAAAATCGTCAAAATTAATAAAAATGATGGGCTTTCGATATAAAAAGTACTGTAATCGAAGATTTGTATGCGAGTTGCCACATATAGCTAGTCAGCGTATCCAGTTTTTAAAGAAATACACGAAAAATGTTAATTCAAAAGTTAGAAAAGTGGTATTTTTAGACGAGACTAGATATTTTCTAATGGAAGTGGTTCGAAATCTTGGCTGGACAAGTCTGTAAAAAATTTCAACAGAAAAAAGGGATGTGGGACGGGAAAACGGTGCAAGTTTACTGTTTTCTTCAACATCCAAAAGTATGAACTACCATGATAATATGATCTGTGAACTGTTTGAAAAGTGGTTAAAAGAACAACTGATTCCAAATTTAGATGCTCCATCTTTAATCATTCTGGACAATGCATCTTATCATTCAAGAATGTTAAATAAACAACCTACTTCATCCTGGAAGAAAAGTGATATTTATGACTGGCTAATAAAATAAAAACAAAATCCTTTACCCAATATCCTGAAACTAGAACTTCTTTTAATGGCAAAATCTATTAAAAAACCAACAATATATGCCGTAGATAAAATATTACGGGAAAATGGACATGAGGTTTTACTACTGAAGGATTATATTAGTCTTTGACGTGTATAAATCATAAATTGCATTATAAATATCCATTTTTGCATTGTGACTTAAGTCTTTTGCCTTTGGATTTTTTCGGTACGTTTCTTAATCTTCTTCGAAAGTAAATTATATTGTTTTTCATGCACAAGTTTCTGTACATTCCTTATACCGATTCTCAGAGCTTTTGCCACTGGCTCCTGGATATTAGCCAGTGAGTTTTAATTTAAAAATGTTTTTATTAGATTTGACACCATTTTTTTGCTTACTTTTTTAGTACATTTGTAATTTTGTAAGCAATAAATAAATAATTATAGAATACTTGTTCCAATTTTAAAATAAGTAAATTTTGTTATTAATTATAAGACAAAATTTGATATATAAAATTCGGTAAAATCGCTTTACCAGAAACTCGGGGCTAACGAAAAATACAGGCTCTATATATATATATATATATATATATATATATATATATATATATATAATATTTAATATATAATATTTAATATTTAATATTTAATATTTAATATTTAATATTTAATATTTAATATTTAATATTTAATATTTAATATTTAATATTTAATATTTAATATTTAATATTTATTTATTTATTCATAAAGTATCTACAGCTTATGCCAATTACAGACACTTAAACTAGTTTACAAGTAACATTACAGCAATTATTAAGCCCAATAGTATTATGTAAAAATGTTTAAAAGAGAAAATAAGAAACAAACAAGAAACCTTGAACTGCAGTGATTCTAACACATAACAACCAAATAATAGAAAAACATCAAAAAAAAAAAGAATAATACACAACATTTATGAATTATTTACACTATTTAATCTCAGATCAATCTTTTTCTTGAACTGACTGAAACTTGTGGTATCAACGTCTATGTCATTAGCATACTCATTGAAATAATAACACATCTGATATATAGGCGACTTTTTGTAAATATTAGTCCTCGGAAAATCAAGATAAAATACTTTTTTATGTCTAGTGTTATTTCGATGAATAGCAAATGGAAGCTGACCGAGTAAGTCTGGGTGTTCAATGTCGCCTTTTAATATTTTAAATAGTGTGAACAGACAAATTCTAATGCGACGGACCTCCAAAGACATCCTACCAAAAACCCTTAAAAGGTGGTCCTGATCACATCCCCTGTGAGGATATACGTTAAATCTCTTAAAATACATGTACTTTAAAAACTTTCTCTGTACACTCTCTATATGTTTTATCCAAAGCTCATAATTGGGGGACCATATAATAGAGGAATATTCCAACCTTGGCAGAACCAATAAATCAAACAAAGTAAAACACACATCACACCCAAAACTCTTTGTGTTTCTGGTAATTAATCCCAAGATGCGGTTGCACTCCTGGATCCTTGTTAGAATGTGTTGCTCAAATGTCATGCTCTTATTAAAAACGACTCCGAGGTCACATTGTTCATTCACACGCTTTAGATTAATATCACTAATTGTATAGTTGTTGTGGTATACATCGCGATTAAGGGAAAAAGACATGCAAGCAAATTTATCCACATTCAGTTTAAAACTATTATCATCACACCATTGTATCACATTTTTAGGTCATTTTGTAAAGTACCACAGTCAGTATCAGTCTTAATTTCTCGATAAAGTTTAAAATCATCCGCAAAGAGCAGTGCTCTTGAACTTTCGATAACACTGGTGATGTCGTTTAGAGTTATTAAAAAGAGTAATGATCCAAGATTAGACCCTTGAGGAACTCTAGAAGTGCTTTTATAGGATTTGCACCCCTTGACTTCCACATACTGTTCACGTCCTACCAAATAAGATTGTATCAATTCGATAAGGTTTTCCGTCACATCAATTTTTTTCAGTGCCCTAATTAGAATGCAATGCCTAACCTTATCAAAAGCCTTTTCCATATCAGTATATATAACATCAACTTGTGCTCTGCGTTTTAATGACTCATGGACATATTGTGTGAAAGTGGACAAATTTGTAAAGGTAGACTTTCTAGGTAAAATCCATGTTGCGAGTAATTTATTCTATGCACAATTTCCTGATAAATTCTATTAAATATTATTATTTCAAATACTTTTGAGACCGAGCAAATTATACTAATGGGTCGGTAGTTTTTAATTTGATCTCTAGGCCCACTTTTATATATTGGAATTACCTTACTAACTTTCCATTTACTAGGATACACCGAAGTCCTTAGAACAAGATTAAAAATCAGACTCAGCGGTTCCAACAAGAGCTCCCCACAACCCTTTATTATATACCCTGGCACTCCATCCACCCCAATTCACCTATTACCCTTCATTTTTTTACAGGCATACAAAATTTTCCGGCTATTTATAGCATTTTCACAAAAATGTGACATAATTCCAGACATCTCACAT
This sequence comes from Kuschelorhynchus macadamiae, assembly GCA_030620095.1. NCBI lineage: Eukaryota > Metazoa > Arthropoda > Insecta > Coleoptera > Curculionidae > Kuschelorhynchus > Kuschelorhynchus macadamiae. Next base: position 1,200,518 of record JAUTXW010005370.1, read on the forward strand.
GCAGGTTCAATATCATCCACAAAAACTGATCCAAACAATCGAGCAAATCCATCAGATATATCCTTTGTGCCTCTAACATGTTCATCATTATAGATCATCTCGTCCAAAATCTGTGGACTTTCTTTTTGAGATTTTACATAAGACCAAAAAAATTTAGGATTTTCTTTTAAACTAATCTGAACTTTGTTTATGTATTCATCATGAGCTGATTTAATCATGGTTTTGATAAGTCTCCTAGAAGAATAATATTTGGTTCTCCAGAAATTTGATTTAGACTTTTTAAGTTTTTTTAGATATTTTTCTTTAAGTTTAATTTGCTTAATAATTTGACTATTGAACCAAACAGAATATTTTCTATCTATTTGTGTCGCCAGTCGAACACACTTTCCAAATATATCAAATACTATTTTGTAAAAATAATTCGCAGCTAAATTAACATCATTAAAAGTTTTTAAGACATCCCAATTTTGATTCCTAAACAGATCCGCATTTAAATAAATGACACTGTATAAGTTTTTTAAATTCCATATAATACTTTTTTAGGATAGGTAACAAGATTTTTTGCAAAAAAAAATTAAACAAGATGTCGGTCATTAAAATGGCTTCAGTTTTTAAAAAATTACCCCCATATTTACTAAAAAGGTTTTAAATTTAAACCAGGTCTAGTTGCCATGGTGTTAAAACTCTTAGTTCTCCAGTTATGTTTCGCTTATGTCACTGTCATTTTGTAATTGTGACATTTAGAAAAATTATTTGTTCAATTGGTAAAAATGTCGTCATAAACCTATAACTGTCAAGTTAGACCTGATCAAATTTTAAACCCCTTTAGTGAATACAGGTGTTAATGATTTTGAACACAATTGATGTCAAAATGCATGAATCATTGCTTTAAACTTATTAATTATTAACTAATAGTTATAGAAAGCATAAAACATTAAGATTTAAATTTTTTAGGTTCAGTTAGATATTACAATATTGATAGGTTAGGAATACAGGGTGTTGGAAGTAATGTGGCATTATAACTGTTAATTTACTTTTATCACGATGTTGTATGTAAACATTCTACAGAGGGATCAAATATCCATATTTTTAAAATGGGTTTGCCATCTTGAATTTTAAAAAGATGACAGCTGTAATACAAATTCCGAAATTTTGTACCGATTTTTTTACAAAGTTCTGGTCATATAAAAATCATCCAGTTTTTTTTGATGCAGTCAATAATAATAATTAAGGAGCCATACTTAAAGCCTCATAAATCTCGAATGGGCTCCTATAGGCAGCTAATTTTTTGGTTTTTGGTTAAAAGGTACCCTTCTTCATATTTTTTATATAATTAAACGAAACTTCGACAAACTTTTTTTTGCATGCTCTACAAGTTAAAAAAGTACATAAATATACGAATACCTAAAAAGACCTCAAATTATTGAGATAAGGACATTAATATTTAAAAAGTTTTAATCCAGGAATTAGAAAAACATTTGCTGTGTTTAGTATCATATTGTCTGTTTTGAAAATAGAAGATATAGAAAGATGTTAATTTCAGATTTAAAATATTTACTAGCTTTAAGGCCTCACAAAAGTTGTACAACTGTCATCTTTGATTTTTTCTGCTGATTTGAATTCTCTATGAAATTCTAGACATTTTTGGTATAACATAACCTATACTGAAAATCAACAGTTATCGAAACATGTTTATCTAAATAAAACATAAAACACATATCAGGAAATTAAATAAGAAAACTACTTTATTAAATTTTGAAAATGTCCACCATTTACAGCTCTACAATGCCCTAGACGATGGAAAAACTCTTGTTGCACATTAGTAACTGTATCACATTGAATATTTCTTATAACAATACGATCCTTAAGAATTTCAATAGTATGTGGTTTATTTTTATACACTTCGTTTTTCACATACCCCCAAAGAAAAAAGTCTAACGGGCTTAAGTCCGGCGATCTTGCCGGCCACTCTATTGTCCCACGTCGCCCAATCCATCGTCTCGGAAAGGTTTCATTGACATCAGCTGCAAAATGGGGTGGTGCCCCATCCTGTTGATACCATAACAGTTCCCTGGGAAGATCCGGATCGTTTACATTAGGATGTAGGGTAGCTAATGCTGGTATAAGATTCTCTTCCAAAAATTGAAGATACATTTGCCCCGTTAGTGAGGAATCAAAGAAATATGGACCCATAACTTTATTGCCTACAATACCTGTCCATACATTAACACTTTGACGATACTGTGTATGACTTTCCCTGTACCAGTTAGGATTTTCTTGTGCCCAGTGTCTAAAATTTTGTTTATTTACTTCTCCATTGAGACAAAATGTTGCCTGATCTGTGAAACAAATTCTTTTGACAAATAATGGATCATGATTACACATGTTGGTCATAATTTCGCAAAACTCGTTTCTGCGATCTGAATCATCATTTATTAATTCTTGAACGAATTTCACTTTATAGGGATAAAAATTTTCTTTTTTCAAAAATTTGGAAACTGTTGTTTGATGTATATCATTATTATAGGCTGCGTCTAGTTTCTTTTCATCTGAGATCCTAGGGCGACCTTTTCCAAAGCGGTCCGTAACACTACCAGTATCCGTCCATTTCCTTTCTATTTTGCTCACTGCAGACTGAGTAATAGGTTGCCTATGAGGATATCTGTTGTTAAACAGCTGACAAACTTCTTTTTGTGTCCTAGTCTTATCACCAGTACCAAGCTGTAACGGTGTACTGTCGTGCGTTACGGTCAGACAAAATTATCATGTTAGTAAATCTATATTTTTTTAAGTAAACATATTTAGTATTTAATAATTTAAATATTTTATTGCTTACAGACCTATATTGCGCGTATTAATTTTTTCTAGATTCAGTTAAGCTTGCGGTTGGACGTAAATAGGCTAATTATAATTATTGTGTATATCTAAGTTGTTATATCACTATATTTCAGTATTTATTTGACGCTAAGGATGCATGAATTCTTACATTTGTGATATCATTTATTTAGTTTTTTTTGGATACCTACGAATCTCCCTCGTATTTATAAATTTGGCAGCCAATAGGCGACACGTTGTTCACCGCGTGGTGTAGACTAGTTTTTGGCTTTCCTTGTTCCTCTCGAGGCAGATTTAAAAATGCGTTCTTGTCGTACACTGAATATTGCTTACTTCGTTGGCGAATAATTGCATGTATGTCGTTGATCATAATAATTACAAGGGGATTTGATATTTAATATTATTATCGTTCAATTGGGAAGATAACATAAAGATTAAAACTTATTTTCTCTAGTTATTTTTCTGTTAATTTTGGTTTGTTGAATTATATTATTTATATAGCTTATAATTAATTGAGTTAATTAAATTGCTCTAGTAAATATTTAAGCAATAGTTTTTCTTTTCAATTAAAATCATCTAAGACATACGTTTACTTTGGGGTTTTTATTTGCGCCGTCAGCCCAGCAAACCTGTGTTGAGATTTGGCTATCCTATGTTAAAAAAAGGGGAACCTTTTTTTGAATTCTTGTTTCTCTGCTAAACGTATTGCTTTCACGTTTAGCAAGCCATTTTATCTTCAGAACTTTGTGCAAGTCGGACGCCATTTTGACGGGTCAAACTCTTGAAACGTAATTTGTTAGTTTTTCCCAGAATTACATCAGTCAGGTAATGCATTAAAATTTGTAATTACATTATTGATTATTTAGATTAATTTGTTCAAAATTTAAGTGTGAATTTTTGTATTAAATTTTTATATTATATTACTGGATTTCGAGATCACGCCATGCCATGCTGACGCCTATTTTTTTCTTTTCCTTTCAGCTCTACACCGACTTGTCCTTTTGCCTTGCCTTTTATTTGCCTACAAACTAGTTTTTTTTTTAAAAGATTATTAAAATTGAAATCTAAAATTTCATATCATAATTTTGTCTGATCCATTTTGAATTCAGTACTTGGATTTCTGGACAAATTTTTTATTGCTAGACGCCTAACTAGCCGCCTTTAGAACTAGCCACTAGTTGCTAGATAATTTTTTGTTGTCTACCACAACTATATATTTAGGCCTGCCTAAATTAAATATTGGATAGAATTCCGATCCCAAATTGCATGTTAAATTCAATTTTGGTTCCGAGAAAATTGAGGGAGAGGAGTAGGTAGGCGTTAAAAGAACTGATGCAGCCTTGGGCCGTCCACAAAGGTCGTGGGTTCTCCACCACGTGGCGCAGCTATTAAGAGTTTTGGTGAGAAATTTCCATTTTTTTTTTATTGTCTAAAAATTTTTATTAGTTTATTTCATCCGAAAATTTGTTTAATTCATTATCTTAACAGTGTTTAAATTATTGGCCAATTAGGGTACATATAATTTAATATTAGTGACCGTAATTTTACAAATTATTTCACAAGAATTTTCCTTTTAATTATTGCTAATTATTTTTAAATTATTAAATAATTCACCAGCTACGTTGATTTTGAACATTTGTCTTAGTGTAATTTAATTATTTTGTAATAAATTTGGTAACTTGTTGTTTAAATAGGTTTTTTATTTTGGTAAAGTACAGTTAATAATTTCGGAAGAAGGATTTTCCGCAAAGTCCGACTTATAACACGGCAGCACATTTATTTCCTTTTTTTATTGCGGATGGCGCCCTTTTAAAAATCTTACTTAAGCTCCGTGTTATAAGACGTGTCTTCTGAAAAGTATACTGTATGCATTAAATTATCGAAAGGGACAGAATGAATAATTAAATTAGTCAAAATAACCCCGCCTGTCAACTCATGCCAGAGCCGGCAAAAGGAGCTGTCGTGCCTAGGCCCTTTTAAGAGGTTTGCCTAGTAAAATTATGTTCGTTAAAATACCCATACGTTACAAAGCATTATTAGAATTTCAATTATTTCTTTCTCTGTTAAACGCATAGTCAATATTTGAAATCAAAATGGCAGATCGTAAATAAATTAAATGACTTGTCAACACAGTGACAGTGACAAAGTCATTTTTCTTTGGGATTACGCGACAGACATAGGTAGGGTATACAAATGTCCGATAGGTTATTAAATACACAGGTTTCATTTAGATAAGAATATTTCGATAACTGTTGATTTTCAGTATAGGTTATGATAATTCAAATCAGCAGAAAAAAATAAGGCGTTGTATTGAAAAAATCAAAGATGACAGTTGTACAACTTTTGTGAGTGACCCAGTATAGTTTAAAATAATTTCTAAATATGCGTAAAAATAAATCTAAATCGACGGGTTCGAGCGTTTTTCTGTTACCTTTTTGATTTTCAAGATAATGAATTTATTCCTTAATTTATCATAACCCTGTATATTGCTAGAATATGTTAAGAATATTGCAAAATTACATTTGGGACTAATGTCGTGCTAGACGGCCGATTTAACAAACTATGCGCCGCCGCGGCGGCAGCGCCGAACAGTGGTTGATTTTACACGGAACATGGCAATAAATCAAAAGTATAAAAAATAATTTAGATACTTCTTAGTTTTCCAATAGTGTTATCTACGAACGTATTTTTCTTGTAACAGGTTCCCAATATAAATAAAATTTCAGATACAATTTGAAATTTATATTTAAAGTGTATATTTAATTTAAAATATTTCCGCAAAACCTGTTACATATGAAGATTGTATGGGTTAAAGTGTATTGTTTAGTATACGATATTTATACGATGCAATCTACTGTATAGTAGTTTTTCAAATTATATGAATTTAGCTATCTAATAATTTTAATTAACTAGTAATCTCCATAGTGCTTGAATTATTGCCGGAAATTATTTGCGAGTGGACGAATTTTTTGAAAATTTCGTCACCGAGGAAATAATTTCCGGCATTAAGTCATGCACGTGGAAGATTCGGCAAGAAAATTCCACACCAAAATTTATTTTGAATTTTTATCTCGATTTTCGTGTAGCTTGATGGCAAATGACATATTGTTGTTCAATTATTGTTAAGTCAGCTGTGTTATCCCTATATTATATAGTATAATTTTGGTTCTTATAAAAAACTTTTTTTTTAAGGTTTAAAATTAAACTTTTCCTAAAAATGTTGTAAAGTAAAATATTTTGCACTATCTTTAAAACATTTTATTTTTATTTAAGCTTAATTTACTAAAATTCAAGGAAGTATATTTTATTAAGTAAAACTTGCCAATTTAATTAACTACCACCTACTTACGGCCATGTAGGAGTTTTTGTTACCTAGAAAAAACTAATTTCCGTACACTTTACTAACGAGAAGTATATACAGGGTGATTCATGAGGAAATGTCAATACTTCAGGTACATATTCAGGACCAAAAAATAAACATAAAAGTCTATATAAATAAGTGTCCGCAAGGCCTTAGTTCTCGAGTTTTCATTTAATTTTCTATTTTTTAAATAAAATCTATGATAATGTAAATAATGGAGTGAAAATTGATATACGGGGGTTTTTTGGTATAGCAAATTCGAATCTAATATTAGTATTGTAGGGGGGGCACCTACATGTCTTTCTACTTCTTCGATCAACCACAACTTTTTGGTACAGTCTTGTATTACATTTTAACAAATTATTCCCTTGCCATTTCTACGTCAAAAAGGTATACCTGTTAAAAGTGGATATTTGGATTTAAAACAGTTTCGGCGCATGTGATTTTTTTTATCAAATTCACATAAAGTATGCATGTATTGTAAAAAAATAGAAGTGTGCCTTGCCTGACAGAACAACTGCTGGTTAGTGTTCTCATCGTTTTTCCTGTTACTTAGCAATACTAATGTCAGTTAATAATCAGATCAAATTTTGTCACTGTCAATTTCTGTTCATAACTTTTATTATCTGACAATAATCATTTAAGAAACTTTAGATCTAAATACGTCATTATGTCTGTGGTATTCTCGCATCGTGAATATGCAGATATGATATTCGTCTATGGCTTCTGCAATGGGGTCGCAATTCAAGCAGTCGCGGAGTACCAACGTCGTTTTCCAGATAGAAGGGTGCCAGATAGAAGAGTTTTTCAACAAGTTTTCAGTACTGCTGGAGAATCTGGGATGTTTCCAAGTGCGAAAATTGTATCTGAAAGGGAATCGGGACCCAACGTTGAAGTAGAAGAGGCTATACTCAATGCCGTCGAAAATGATCCAAGCATAAGCACTAGGCGGATTACAGATACTTATCAAATTACACAATCGTCTTCTTGGAGAAATCTTCACATAAATTGTGTATACCCATTTCAATTACAACGGGTTCAACATTTGCAGGAGGGTGATTTTGCAATTCTGTAACTGGATTAATGAAGATCGAAGGTTGTATAGGTATGTTTTGTTCACTGATGAAGCACAGTTCACGCGTGATGGTATAAATAATCTTCATAGTGAACACCGGTGGTCCTATGAAAATCCTCACGCTACAGTAGAACATAATTTCCAACATAAATTTAGCATTACTGTGTGGTGTGGAATGTTAAATGGTCATTTAATTGGTCCATTTATAATCGACGGTAGTCTTACAGGAGAAAAATATTTAAACTTTCTTGAAAATCACTTTCGAAATCTATTAGAAGATGTTCCCCTTAATGTAAGACAAAACATGTATTTGCAGCATGATGGAGCCCCTGCACACTACAGTTTACTTGTAAGAGATTTTTTAAATCAAAACCTTCCAAACCGATGGATTGGTCGGGGAGGTCCGTTTAATTGGCCACTTAGATCGCCAGACCTTAATCGTTTGGATTATTGTCTTTGGGGATGGTTCAAATCACTGGTATATTCCACTAAAGTAAATACAAGAGAAGCATTATTGGATCGGATAACAAACGCAGCGCAAACACTAAGAAATGCGCCCGAATGTATCCACAGAGCAACCCGAGCTATACACCATAGAGCTGACCTGTGCTAAGAAGCAAATGGTGGAATTTTTGAAAATTATAAAACGTAACCTAGATTTTGTTAAAAACAACTTAATAATAACAATTTTAATAAAAATTAAATACGTTTTGTTTAGTTTATGTCTGAGGCACTGAATACACACCTCAAAAAAATGTGTTAGTCTTTCATTTCAAAGCTTTTGGGCCAAGATGCGTTTCAATTTGGACAAAATAACAAACTTTTAAAATGTTGCGATAAAAAATTACATGCGCCGAAATTGTTTTAAATCCAAATATCTCGAAAACCGTTGCTCGTATCCACTTTTTTTATATCAGTAATATCAGTAAACTTGGCGGAACTGCATGAAATTTATTCTGAGAGTACATTATGTAGGTATTATGAGCAATATTTAAATTATCACATTAATTAAGAATGACAGTGACATTTACAGCGCGCAACGTTATGTGAAGATTTTTTTAAAATGGATAATTGAAAGAGTTACACGTTATGTAAGTTTTGTAAGAAGATTAACGATGTTAAAATAAATCACAGATGGTTTGATTCGAATCTTCTGTTATTGAATCTTAGTAAAACTAATGTAATTGGTTTTAAATGTGATGTGGATGGTTTGGTTATTGGTGATTCCCCAGGAAAAATCTTCTAACACAAAGTTTCTTGGTCTTGTAATAGATAACAGATTACGTTTTGAAAATCATATCGTGCAATTAAGTAAAAAATTAGCTTCTGGTTGTTATGGGGTTAAGGTTATTGTAAATGAACTTGGAACTAACATAGGGAAAACAGTCTATCATGCCCTCATAGAATCTCACTTAAGATATGGCGTTGCGTTTTGGGGTGTGTCTAATCTGAACCTGTTAAATCTTATATTTGTCTTACAAAAGCGATCGATAAGATACCTTTGTAAAGCTAAACCTAGGGATTCTTGCAGACCATTATTTGTACAAAAAAAACTTCTAACACTGTTTTCACTGTTTATACTCGAAACCGTTTGTCTAATTTTTAAATATCGTCATAAGTTTGCGGTTACCAACTACCAATATCACACTCGCCAGTGGCATAACTTGCCACTTCCAATTCCATCAAGCACTCTTACAAAAAAATCAGTTATTTATGATGGCCTAAAGATTTTTAATCACTTACCAGTGAGTTTAAAAGGTCTCCAATCCCCAATAATATTTAAAAAAAATTACTGACAGAACAAGCTTATTATAGTCTTGACGAATACTTTTCAAGCTCATTTTGACATGCATTGATCCTTATTTGTTTGTACTGACTTTTCTGAGGAGAAGGGAAATGATCTGTTTTTATTGTATATGTAAATACTTCTTTTTGGTTGCGTGAGTGAATACAAGCATTATATGTATAGTGTTAGATTTTACATTATCTTAAGTAGCGTAATAAATATTTAGTTATGTTAAATTTTTTCGGAGCCATAAAGGGGAGAGAAATATTTGAGGCACCTTATTTGCAAGCTGCCGGAGAGGTAAAAACGTTGATTGAGGGAGAAAGTAGGTCAAAAATATACCACATAAATATCAGAAGTATAAGAAAAAATTTTGATGAACTAAAATTACTAATTGAATCGATCGAACAAAATAATATTGATATCCTAGTGTTATCAGAAACTTTTAATTTGGAAAAACATGAGGTAAGTCTCTTTCATTTGCCTAATTTTAAATTAGTTTATAATAATTCTCAATTTAATAAAAATGACGGCATAATTGTATACATAAAAAACAGTATAAAACATATAACAAACTTAATACATTTTTCAGAAACTAGGTGTATTCAAACATGCTTGGAAATAAACAAAGTAGATATCTACGTAACATGTTGCTATAGACCTCCGTCAACAAATTTAGATTTATTTTTAAGTGATTTAGAACAATACTTAATAAATTGGAGTAATCATCATTTAGATATATTTATTGGAGATATAAACATTAATATTTTGGATACACTGTCTCTAGAAACAAACGAATATATAAATTTAATGAACGAGAAGGGCCTTTTTTCTTGTATAAACAAAGCTACTAGATTTACTGCAGTTTCATCGAGTTGTATAGATCACATATTTGTACGTTATAACAAAGAATTTATATCTAAACCAACTCCTTTTATCTACAAAACCGATATGACCGATCATTACCTAATAGGCTTAAATACAGAAATAAAAATACAAGAAATAAATAAAAAGTCAGTACAGCACTATAGAAAAATAAACTATGAAAAATTAAAATCGCTTTTATCGCAAGAGACGTGGTTAAGCTGTACAGCTCTAGACCATGCTCAATTCGCCTATCAACAATTTATGTCCACACTTGAAAATTATATAAACATATCTACAAACACTTTGATCATTAAACAAAAATATAAAAAAATCAAACCTTGGATTTCTCTGGGGTTAATAAATTCTATTAAACATAGAGATTATTTAAAACAAAAATTATTAAAAAACTTTACAGTTGAAAAAGGGGAACAGTATAAACAATACAGAAACTACTTACAAAAATTAATCCGTAAAACTAAATTCCAATATTATGAAACAAAAATTCAGGACGCAGGTAAAAACTATAAAAGAGTATGGGAAGTCATTAATCAAGCAGTAAATAAAAATAATGAAAAAGGCGAGATATTAATTAAAGACCAAACTGGTAATATAGTAAAAAACAAAGAACAAACATCTGAACTTTTTAATAACTTTTTTGCAAAAATAGGAGAGACAATGGCTAACAAAATTATTTCTAAAAACCAGCAATATAAAACAAAATATAATTTAAACAAAACCCTTTTTTTAAAACCAGTAAACGAAAAAGAACTTATTTTATACATCAAATCCTTAAAATCAGACTCTTCCCCTGATGAGGATGGTATAACTGTAAGATTAATTAAAACAATCCATATGTATATCTTAAAGCCTTTAGTCCATATAAATAATTTAACCTTTACAAGTTCCAGGATACCTGTAGAATGGAAAACCGCTATAGTTGTTCCTATTTTTAAAAATGGAGACTCATACCAAATGACAAATTACAGACCAATATCTCTTTTAAGCAACTTTTCAGAATTGTGGGAAAAATGTGTAAAGACACGCCTAGTTGATTTTTTTGATTCTCAGAATGTTCTTTTCACTGAACAATTTGGATTTAGGCGGAATAGAGGTACGGATGATGCGATATTTTTTTGGTTTCATGAAATTATATCAAAAATGCAACAAGATAAAAAATGTCTTACAGTCTATATGGACTTTGCTAAAGCCTTTGACACAGTTTCCCATTCCTTGCTGTTAAGGAAATTGGAAAGTGTCGGAGTGAGAGGGCATGTGCTAGAACTTTTTAAGTTCTATTTAGAAAATAGAATACAAAGAGTGCGATGTAACGATACCTTAAGCACTGGAACGGTCGTAAGTTCTGGAGTTCCTCAAGGGACAGTCTTAGGACCTATTCTATTTTTAGTTTATGTAAATGAATTAGGAACATTAGTAAAGGAAAGCTCAGTTATTTGTTATGCTGATGATACTGCAGTGATATTTACGGGCGACAGTGAGGGTGTATTCTTAAAAGCAGAACAAGGTCTTAGAGTAATTCATAACTGGATATGTGATAACAAAATTAGTCTAAATATACTAAAAACAAAATTTATAACATTCTCTTTGACAGCTTTCGATCAACCAAAAAAAAATGACAGTAAAGTTCATGACCCATCATGTAAATTATTAAGTAATAACTGCACTTGTCCGTATATTCAGAAAATTGATAAAACTAAATATTTATGTCTGTAGATTGATCAGCATCTCCGCTGGAATGAACATGCTATTAAAACCGCCAAAAAACTTAGAAAACTGTACTATAAATTTTATCAGCTTCGGAATATCAGCTCACTAGTTGAATCAATTTTAAGGTATTGTATAGTAATTTGGGGAAGTCTTAATGATAATGCACTGCAAATTTTAAAAGTATGTCAGAATAAAATTCTGAAAATAATACTAAATAAAAACAAACAATATCCTACAGTAAGCCTTTATTCTGAATTTAATGTCTTAAAATTTAGAGGGCTTTTTGTGAGTGCAAGCCTTTTTTTCTATAAAAAAATAAGCACATTTTTGGAGAACTAGACCATCATTACAGTACTCGCTCTAAAAGAAATAATGATTTACAATCACCCTTTTTCCATAAATCACATTTACAAAAAAACATACTATTTTTGCTTCCTAAGTTTCTTAAAATGCTACCTTTCAATCTAAGGGTGAAAATCGGAAAAAACGAATACAAAAAAGGGCTAAATTTTGAAATAAAAAATTTTATCATCCACAACTATGACAATTTTAAAAAGTTACTGAAACGCTGGTAAAAATTTTTACATATTGCTTAAATAAATTAACCTTTATTAAAACTAAACCTATTTTTTCTTTTTGATTTATTCAGCCACAACCCCAGTCTGTTGTTTTCGATGTTTGTGTTTTTTTATTTATCTCTCATGTGCTCTTATAGAATATTTGTTATTTTCTAATAAACATATATTAAGCTAAGATTAAATTGTAAAACATTTGGGTTTACTGCCATACTATGCTAAGGAACGAAAAATTTCAATACAGGCCAATAAATGGTCTAGCGAAATTTTCCATTCCAGTGGTAGACAATATTACAAGTGTGCATGTTTAAAGCTATTTAGTATGTTTTATTTCATGTTAGTCTAATAATATTCCTCTAGATCTATAACCATTATGTAACTATTGTTAAATATGTAACGCATGATGTAAACCATGTTAAATATTTTTAGAGTCCTGAGGATGACCTTATATAGGTCGAAACGTAGACTAGAATAAAATTCTGAGCTTCTACAGATTTATTATTGACCCGTTCCCACCAACTTTCCTGTACAAAATATCAATCTGAGGTCACGAATCAAGTAGAAAAAAAAATTATATCTACTTCCTGAAATGTAAACATTTATGGGAATCTGATGAGTTGTATACACCTGATGAAGCAGTTCCTTACTCCCCATTAAGAAAGCAAGGAGTAATGCAAGAAATTAAGAAATATTTTGATGCCTTAGCTGCTAGATTAGAACAATTCGTTGTTTATCTAAAGTAAATACATAATATATGTTATCGACCTTATAAAGTTTTTTTATTATTTAAAGCCCAAACTTTGGAATAAATTATCTAAACAATAATGCAATAATGTAAATTTTTTGTCTTATCACATGACATCTGTCAAAAAGATTTCCAGTGTAATCACCTCCAGCTTACCCTGAACGCAAAAAAATTCCGGAAATCCGACCCGTTGCTATGGTAACGTTGAAAAATAAAGGCATCTGATTAGCTATAAAGTACAGGTGTGAAATATCCCTAAAATAAAACGCAAAAACTTCTAGCTATAGCAAATATTATTTTTTGTTTGCGAGGTTATTTGTAAATTATTTTTACTTTATAAAATATTTCTTAACTTTACCATTATCAGTTTTTTTCTAATATTAACTAATACTTTTGGACTGAAAGACTGCAGGTATATATAGGAGAATATCTGGATTTTCTTGCAGTGGCGGCTCGTCAGGGTAGGCCTCTGAGGCCGCGCCTCACCCCCAAAATAAAGGAAAAGAGAATTTTTTTATATAACTTTTTATCATTACCAATTAGAAATATACTTTTTAACAGTTTTACAACATAATAACATTAAAAAAAAAACAAAATATAATCCCATAATAAATATTTTAGAAAATAAATTCTGACCACATCAAAAAACCGACCGTGCAATCCGTGCAAACCCATTCCTAAAGAAAGTGCTCTCGAATGAGGCGAAATAATTTTAGCTTGGAAAGTTTCAACTTCTGACCTATTTATCAACGGCCGGTGCCGATGCCGGCGAGTCACCTGATTACGACAGAGCGGGATGGCGATTGCCGATGCACGCGTTTTCTATTGCATTCTTGAGGCGATAAATCTGTAGCTTGGATATGCTTTTATTGGTTATTTAAATCACATGACTAGCGAAATATTCCAACGGCTTCTTTTTACGTGGTGCGTGCGGCTGAGAAAGAAATAGGAAATAGATTGCGATAATCACTGATTGAGGGCGTTCTATCTTTTAAGGTGAATAAATACGCGTGAGTAAGTTTTTGTTTTGTTTTGATTTGGTAAGTTGGACCGTTCCATTTTTTGTATTTGCTTTTTGCTTTTGAAATGAATCCTATTCACGACATTATTGCTTCATTAATTGAAACGCCTTTTTTAAAAAGAAGCGAAACTGAAAAGAAACAGATATTAGGTAGCCGTCCGACGCCGAAAATTTTAGCAATATTTAACGATAAGAGGCAAGGTAAAAAATATTCAAGAACTTTTCAAATATCTTGGTACGAAACTTATAGGTGGCTATGCGGAAGTATTTATAAAGAAAGCTTATATTGTTGGCCTTGTATTTTATTAGGTTGCGTCAAAAATAATTGGAGTTCAAGGGGTGGATATTCGGATTTAAAAAATTTTTCACGAGCAGTAAAATCGCATGAAAGTTCAAGAGAGCATATTAAAAATTCGGTAGCACTTACAAGACTGGAGCAAAATAGGGCGACTATTGCGGATGCACTACAAGAAAATGCAAGTCTTAATAAAATTGTTTATAATGAAAATGTTCGAAAAAACCGTTTATTATTAAATTATTTAATTGATGTTACTATTACTTTGGGTAAACAGGACTTGGCATTTCGAGGTCATAATGAAACAACAGATTCTTTTAACCGTGGCAATTTTAAGGAAATATTTGCATGCTTAATAAAAAGAAATGCCGAACTTACTGAACATTGTGCTAAATTTAGTAATATTTTTACGGGACAATCTAAGACTATACAAAATGAACTAATTGGTTGCATACATGACTATATTCAAGAATATATAAAAAAAGAAATCAATGACACCGATTGTTGTTTTTTTGGCGTAATTGCGGATGATAGTACTGATATAACAGAAAAATCACAGTGTTCGATAACAGTTAGGTATGTGACCAACGGATCTTTAAAAGAAAGATTTTTAGGATTTTTTGACGTTAGCGATAATAGAATAGCAGAGAGCCTTTTTCATTTAATACATACAGCTTAGAGCCTTATGACTTTAAAAATAAATTGGTCGCGCAGTGATACGATGGGGCTAGTGTTATGGCAGGTGAAATAAATGGGCTTCAAACAAAAGTTAGATCTATTGCTCCTTTAGCTATGTTTACTCATTGTTGCGCCCACAGATTAAATCTAGTTTTACAACAGGGAACAAAACTGATTACCCAAAGTCGTATATTTTTTGCCACTTTATTAGGAATACCAAATTATTTCCACCAATCACCAAAAAGGTCTTTTGTGCTTAATCAGATAGTAGGTAAAAGAATTCCGCGAGCTGTAGAAACGCGATGGTATACACGGTCTAAAATTTTAAACTTAGTGGCTAATGAATGGGACAATTTAATTATAGTATTTGAAACTATTATTAATGACTTAAGTTCTGGAACAGAATCTATTAATGGTGCAAAAGGATTTCTAAAGCATTTTAATGATTTCGAATTTTGCCTTTTAACGCTAATTTATTAACAAATTTTTAGTTGCACTGATGTACTGTTTCAAATATTACAGTTAAAGCATTTAGATATAAATTACTGCATTTCGCAAATAAACCTTGCCAAGCAACGAATTATTGAATTTAGAAACGAGGACCATTTCAAAGAACTTTTCAATATTGCTAAAAAAGCCACTATTCTGCCAACTAACACACGTCGAGGGCAATGTTCTAGCGACTTTGATATTTTTACTAAATATAAAATATTATATTTCGAAATAATAGATTGTATAATTCTTCAATTAGGGACGCGGTTTGTAAATTTAAATAATTTAAATTTCTTTGCTTTAGTCGATTGCACAAAATATTCGGAATATGTTAAATGCTTTCCAGACGACTTATTAAATAATTTATTAAAAAATTATCCAAACATTTTTGACAGAGATAGATTAAAGAATGAGCTTTCTGTATTGTATAGGGATGAACAATTTTCAAATTTAGATGTCGAAAAAAGTCTAGCTTTGTTATTTAAAGATTTTAAAGCAATTTTTGCGGAAGCATATAACCTTTTTAATTTAGTTTTAACTATTCCCGCAACAAGTGTATCGGTCGAACGAAATTTTTCATGTCTTAAACGGATCAAAACCTACCTAAGAAACACAATGACACAAGAACGGCTTTCGGGTTTAGCAATGATGTCAATAGAGCAGGAATTACTGTCAGAACTTAGTGAAGACCAAAACTTTTACGACCAAATTATAGATAAATTTGCAACCTTAAAAGACAGACGTATAGATTTAATGTACAAAAAGTAGTTTTTTTATCTTATTTCATAGAACTATTTATTTTAAGTTTTAATAAACTAAATTATGTTTTTATTATCGCAATCACCGCTATATTTTAGTGATAGGTACATATTTTACTTGTTTTGTTTACTTTTTATTTACATTGGCGATGTTTATTCACATTTAAACAAAATTAACCTCATGTAGCCTCACCCTTCAATATACTCACGAGCCGCCACTGTTTTCTTGCCAAAGCAAATAAATTTCCGATATAGTGGGACGATCATTTTCTGAATTCTATTTTTAAAATAATTTATCTCAGATTAACACCTTTACACGCTAATTTTCAAACAATAAAATACCAGAATAATTTGTAGTCTGTACTCGAGATAAAAATGTTTATTTTCAAGTTCACCGAACGGTCACATTTTAATTCATTATTAATTCGGTTAGCTGTTTCAAGTGTTCTGAAACAGATGTTTTTAGTTTAATCATGAGAGGGGGAAGTATTGCATTCGTGAAAAATCATCCTCCGAGAATTTTTCAGATCTTTACGTTTCAGGGTCCCTAGACTCCGAAAACATATTCTCCCATTTCATTTAATAGGTCGGTCTGTCTACGCGGCATAGCTCAAAAAAAGGAAGTTGTGAGTGAGTAAAGGCGAATTTACCGTTGTCTTAAGTTTACTTTTATTATTATTATTCTTATTTATTTTTCATAACTCTATTTACATAGTATAGAAAAAATAAATGGTCATTTATTATTTTTCTCCAGAAAAAGGAAAATACCGTATATTTAACTATTTTATTAGGCGTTAATATGTTTAATACTGTCAAAAATATTTTTCTTTCAAGCGCCAATTTTTATAAAGAATAAAATTTTCTGAGAAATGAATAATAAGAAAGTTTCCCTTTTGTTGTATTTGAAATGTACAAACTTCTACATGCTTGACTTGATTTTTAAAACTATATACAATTTTTTTCATAGAAATATGAGATTCTTCTGGGATGTTTTCAACCAAATTTTATGTATAGTATCCAGAGAAAACTGGTACTCATAATTTATGCTTGTGGAAGTAGGATTTTCGGTGCCACCAGAAAAATTTCAAAATGACTTTAATTATCAAGTTGACAAAGCGTGTACTTGTGTGTATAAATATAAATATTCCTGATCAAAAATTTGTAGTTCAAAAAGCCCAGATAATTACCAGAATAGAAGAAGGTTGGTCTATTCGTGCCCTAGCAGAGCGACACGGGAAAAGTAAATCGACCATTTTAAAAATAAAAAGACGCTGGAAGTTAGAGAGAACATTAGGAAAGCAGGTTCAGGGTTTTCAACGCAGAACAGGATGTGGCTCTCATAGGTCACCTGAGACAAAATCCTTTTGCGGTCTCTAGGGATGCTGTGATTGCGACAATCTGACGAATCTTTGCCTTAAGCTATGTGTACTTTCAGCTACAATTTTAGAGCAGGATCGTGTTCACCGATGAAAAAACTTTTCAATCCACCTAAAATGAAATTCGTGTATACCGGCCAGACAACAGCAGATTTCAAGAAAAATATACGAGCGGCTTAGTTTTCAAAACTTGACGATTTTCCGTTAATGTATGGGGATTGGACGAGTCCAATGGATTAGTATGTTACCGCTTAGAAGGCATGTTTAATGCAGAATATTATGAACATATTTTGGAACACATAATGGTTCCGTCAGTCGCCCAATTAAATCCAAATAACTCATTTATTTACCAACATGATAATTGCCAAGTCCATGCTGCCAATAATATAACAAAGTGGTTTCAGAATACTAATGTGGAAGTATTGCCTTGGCCTTCTTACAGTCCGGATATTAATCCGATAGGGAACATTTGGGGATTGATAGTGAAAAAAATATATTGACGTAACTGTGGGAAACAATCAATCCCAATATTGCGGTAAATAATTAACTTTTTTATGTCGTGTTGATTCTTCTTGCTTATTTTAGTAATTTTCCTATTCATTCCTAACACTGGAACCTGTGGTGGAAGTTAGATCAAAATACAAGTTCTTACCACATTACACGTTCTGGACGCGCGTTTCGCTATCCAAGTTAGCATCATCAGCAGATGATATAAACTAAAGTAACTTATCCTAACTGAGACTATTTATTTTTGTTTTAGTATCAAAAATAGCAAATATATCGTCTACGTATCTATACACGTACACCCTTGGGAAATACCTGAGTTCTTTTTTGAATTGGGTTTCTAATCTAGCCATAAACAAATTTGCAAGGAATTTTATCTAAGAATTCTAACCAGTTAGTAACCTCAAAGTTATCGCACGAGATATTTAATTTGCTGAATTCTTCTACTTACCATTTTGAAATATTGTACGTTGGTGATCTAACAGCTGAAACAGAGGGTCTCATGAACTTCCCAGGATTATGGATTTTCGGAAGGCAATACAGTTTAGATAACTGTGGGCTAGCTTGAGATTTTCCTAAATTAATTTCAGTCAAGATCCCAAAACAATTATTAGTTATTGGGAAGGTTGAATCTTTTGTCAAACAAAAGTGGATAGATCTAGAAATTAAAAATCTGTATAGCAAACGAAGTAAGCTTGAAATTGAAGTATACGGACTATTTGAAAAACTCACTTATAAGCTTAGGAATTTAGAATTTGAACAATGGTTAGATTTCCGAAGAAAAATGTTCGTAGTTATCGATGCCAAATTTTTGAAGAAAATGTGTTCATTTAAAAACAAACTGAGAAAGTTGAAACCACAAAAACAAATTTCTTCGGAAGTCGAGAACATTGTAGAAAACCTTTCTTCTCAGCCTTTTGATAATAGAGAAATCACCCTTTTGAATAAAGATTTAAATTTTGCAGAGCCTCCAGTAAAAAATAGTTTACCAACTATTATAGCGAATATCGAAGGTTCTATTCAATACGTGCCAGAGTCAACTAAGGGATTCATTAGAGAGGCTTGTAGAACTCAAATCTGAAAAAACGTAGTTCACAACAAGTCAAAATATGTTTCTCGTAAAAATACTAAAGTTACCGAGGGACTGAAGAAAAAAGAATGTTTTTATTTAAAAGCTGACAAAGGAAATAAGGTTGTTATACTAGACAAAGTAGATTATTTTGAAAGAGTAGACAATTTGATTCAAACTGGTCCTTACGATTTAATTGAGAAAAACCCGTTATCAAAAATGATAACAGAAGTAAAAAGTACCTTAAAACAGTCTAAAAAGTCCGATAAACTAAAATTCAAACACATTGTAACCCACAGTTATCTAAACTGTATTGCCTTCCCAAAATCCATAAACCTGGGAAATCCATGAGACTTATTATTTCAGCTGTTGGATCACCAACGTACAATATTTCAAAATGGTTAGTAGAAGAATTCAGCAAATTAAATACTTCATACGATAACTTTGGGGTTACCAATTCTTAGATAAAATAGAGAATGTTCGCTTAAAAGAAAGTGAAACTTAAATATCTTTTGATGTAAGATCATCGTTTCCTAGTGTTCCTATATCACTAGGTTTAGAGTACCTAAAGAAACTAATTGAATTCAATAATTTGAAGAAAGATATTATTGATGAATATTTGCTTCTCACAAAATTATGTATGAATCAAAATTTTTTTCAGTTCAACAATAAAATATAAACAACTTGAGGGAACTGCGATAGGCAATTGTTTATCTCCGTTCTTTGCAAATTTATTTATGGGTAAATTAGAAACCCAATTCAAAAAAGAACTCAAGTATTTCCCAAGGGTGTGGTATAGATACGTAGACGATATATTTGCTATTTTTGATACTAAAACAGAAAATTTGGACACTTTCTTAGAAACACTAAACAATAAATCTCTGACGTGAGGGCAAACGAGTATAAGTCAAAATTTGGGGAAAATGAGTTTAAATAGTATAAGTCTATTCCAAAAGAAATAAAAAATATTAACATTGATTTAAATAGTTTAATTCTAAAATTACCAATTTTTAGTGGGCATAATAGTACAAGTCAAGTTATACTGTTTTGAGCACCAGTAATTAAAAGATCCAAATAGTACAAATATACTTATACTATATCAATCATGGTTTAGCGTTGACTTGTACTGTTTGGATCAAGTATTAGTTTAAAATGTGAGGTTAAGTTTATTGTTTTTGTGTGTACAAACTTGTTTACTTTCCAACTTTTCAGTGATTTTCTGAAGTTTTTGAGAGAAAAAAAGTATAAAAATGTGCTCAAATAGGTCCAAAAAATTAGTAGAACTGGCTCGAATTGATTTAGGTAAGTTCATTCTTCAAATGCGTAATTGAAAAGATGTAAATCAAGTGTGTGTGTGTGTCTGTAGGTCTAGATCCATCGATATTCGAAGAGCCAATTCAATCAAATTCGTTAACAAATAATAATATTGAGTTATACAGCGATAATAATAACTACTATAACGAGGCTCCTTTAAATCACTATTATGACGAAGACGAAGTTGCTGGTAATAAGACTGGTAAGTAGACTTTCCAAATCATAAGTCAAGTAAACTTTCATTCGTAAGTTCATTTTTGTAGTTAAATTTGTGTCTCTTTGATTATAATAAAGTATTTACATACCTTCCACGGTATTTAGTTTTTCAGTATTCAATTAAACAAGATGTAATTTTTTTTAGATACTTCACTAGACAAAGAACAGGCAATGTGATAGTATGACATTGGAAACAGACTCTATACAAAATTATGAAAATTTCACGCCAGGTATTTTCCAAATTATTAAAGTATTAGGAATACCTTTTTAGTATAATTTGTTTTTTTCAGAACCTTCCATAGAAGAAATTAGCGCTTCGCCACAGATTCCACATGAAATTAATAGTGATCACAGCATCCAGGATAAGACGTATATTCCAGACACGGATAGTTCAAGCGAAGATAACATTCCATAAATAGCAAGAAGGGATAAATTACTTCAAAGAAACAATCTTTAAATATCATTTACAAGAAAAAAAAAACAGGAAAGAACAAAGAACAGAAACACAGGACAAAGTTATATTACTTCAAAGGGGAAAGAAGTAAAGCAGAGAGAAATGAAAGCCCTTCGCAATTGTAGGACGAAATGCCGGGAAAAAATCTCCGAAGATATTAGACAAGTTATTTTCGAGGACTACTGGAGTCTTGGAGCTCGAGATAAAAGGGTAGCTTATATTGCTAGTCACTCAAACACAACGACCACAGATGTTAAAAGAAAACGGACTACCGACACTACCAAATCAAGAAATCGTAACGTTAGTCATTCATTTTTTTTAAATTAACAAGAAAAAGTTAAGGTTTGTGATGCTTCATGAAATTGGATGAAACACAAATGTTTATTACCGATAAAGAACTCTCAGCTTTCCGTATCTAGTTGTTTAGCAGAGGTCGCCATGAACCGAAAAATAAACACTCTCCCCAGGTGCTACAAGAAATTATAAGTCATTCCCTGCTCACCAATCATTACACGAGAAGAACAAACGATTTTTTGACGCTTCAAACAATGTATGACCTGTATTGTGAAAATAGGGAAAATGTAGTTTCTAGACGCATTTATGAGACAGAATAAAGCTAAAGTTAGCTTTTAAGAAACCGAAGGTCGACACATGTCATAAATGTGACGTATTTCAAATGCAATTAAGGGTGGCTGAAGAGAGTAGCAAAGAGATCATAGAAAACGAGAAAGATGCTCACCATCTTGATGCGGACAATGCATACAAGCAGAAAGATTCTGATAAATCATTGGCTAAACAAAACGACGATACCAAATGTTACTGTTTCGATTTGCAACAATGCCTCCCTACGCCTTTCGTTAATTCCACTGTTTCTTTTTACAAAAGGCAATTATGGACCTTCAATTTAACCATTCATGATATGGGAAGTGGCGAAGTCACTTGTTTCATGTGGCATGAAGCTGAAGGAGGACGTGGAGGAAATCAGATTGCCACATGTATCTTTACGGAACTTCTATCTGTGCCAGAAAACGTTAAGCATATTATTCTGTACTATACACAGAATCGCACGTTGCTGCAATTTCCTAACTTTGATGCAACAAAAACAGTCATTGCAAACAATTGATCACAAGTTTATGGTTAGTGGTCATAGCCATATGGAGTGCGATGTTGACCATGCGCTAATAGAAAAGCAGAAAAAAAGGCTGTGTACTGACATCTTTCATCCACACGACTGGTATCAGCTCGTTAGAAGTGTGGGCAAAAAAAGAAAGTTTGTAGTCAAGGAACTAACCCATGACAAATTTTTAGACTTTGCTGATTTATATAAAAATGAGCTAGTATTGCGCAAGAAAGATTCTTCTGGGAACTTATTCAAATGGCATGATGTTCAATGGCTTCGCTATACAAAAGAGCACGCTACAATATTGTTTAAGAAAAGCTTATCCAATGAAGGCGATTTTCAGGAAATTTGTTTTGCTAGACGTGGAAGGAACGTTGTATTATCACCGAAACCATGCTATTCACAACGGCCCTCAATATCAAAAAAAAAAAAAGGATGATTTAATAAAATTACTGCCTTTGATATCACCAATTTTCAGACAATTTTATCTTGATTTACCAACAAGTGAGACCGCACAGGACACCTACCCGGATGTTGTAGAGTTCAGTGAAGATTATAATACTATTTTACATTATTTCCAAGTTCTTTTTGATACTAGCTTGTAAATTTGATTTCAAAATAAAAATGTATTTGCGCTTTATTCTGCTTTTTTTTGTGGCCATAAGAGTATAAGTACTATTTTTTGTAGGTCAAAATAGTATAACTCATATTTTTTCATGTTAAAATAAAAAAAAAGTAAGAAATATTTTTAAAAAATCGTTTAACAACTTTAAAAATAATAAAATAAAATGCTTTTGTTGTTGATAAAGCTTTTTTTGCTAAATAATAAGCGAAATCACAAAAATTCTGACCTTCAAATTCTTTAAACGCGTTTTTCTCGATTCGTCGATTTTTGACTTGTACTCGTTTGCCTACGCACCATAGAAATATCTTTCCATTAATTTAACGTACGAAAAGGAGAACAATGGGCAATTACCTTTTCTCGACACGCTTAATTATTAGAAATAACCATAAATTAGAATTTGATATTTATAGGAAATTTAATAATACTGATAGGTATATAACATCCGACTCATTTCATTGCCGTCAACACAAAATGGCAGCATTTCATTTCAATTTTCCATTAAGTAAAGACGTTTTAACAATGAAATAAATCGGATTAAAAATATAGCTAAAAGTAATGGATATAATGATAATTTTGTACATTAATTAGTAAGTACACATAAGCCTAAGAAAATGTTAAAAGATGCCACTACTCTTCAAGTACCTGAGGCTCCCAATAAGGACATGGTAATCCCATATGATCCCAGATATACGAGAGGTCTAGAAAAAGTATTAAAAACGTAGGTTTTAGATAGCCTACAAAACGGAGAACAGTTTGAAAAACCTCCTTGGAAACTCTAAATACAATACAAATAGGAATAAATAATCTTAAGTTAATTAAAAATGTATCTAATAATAGATCGTTGGACGCATTTGAGAGTATAGAAATAGCTAAAAAGACAGAGGGCCTATTCCCTATAGTCCCCTCTATTGCTTACTTGACAACGGTGCAGTCGGATGCAACCAAGAGTGACCACATTTACCTATAAATCGTCTCGGTTTGGATAAGTTACTTTAGTTTATATCATCTGCTGATGATGCTAACTTGGTTAGCGAAACGCGCGTCCAGAACGTAACAAGTTTTGTCGTAGTGTGGTTAGAACTCTTCTATTTTGATCTTTCCTATTCATGTTAAACTTTGTTTTTGTTTATATTAAGATATATCGTATACTTGCTCTAAGTCTCCTCATGTATTTATTTCCTCATCACCAATTAGGGCCCTTCTTATGTCTGTGGACATTGTGCGTGCACGAAGGCGAACGATTCTTGGGTCTGCCAAAATAGGATAAAATTGTGATCTATGATATGTGTAAATTAAATATTTTTGTCGTTTGTTAAATTAACTATACATTTTAAAAGTGGTTTGTTTTTTAAAAGTAGGTTTATTTAAAGCGTAGAAACATGTAAAATAGTAATTTACTTTTTCTATAATATCTCATCAACTAAATAAAATTTCAAAACCTCCCTGAGGAGGTTAAAATTCATTATTTCAATAAAGAATGATATTTGTAAAAAGTCCATTTAAATCTAATTGATGAATTTGGAAGGTTAGGAAAATATTTCTTTAATATTTTATGTTGTCATTACATTACATTTTTTTGAATTATTGTTTTAAGAGTTACACTTGTGTTTGTGTTTTATTCATATATAACTAAAAATTGAATAAAATATAGTTCACATAGTACAAAATATGTATTTTTGTATTTTTTTAAAGAGCGGTATTTTAAATCTTGGCACAAAGGCGGCCGGACACCTCGGAACTGCCCTGGCACCAACGTTTTGAATGTTTGGCATATTTATAACCTCTATCAAGTGACAACGTACAAAAAGGTGTCAGGTGCAAAAGCCGATTGCAAGCAAATGTGATAAGTCAGAAGATTTGTACCACTTTTCTATGAATAGAACTGTATCTTTGTATAACTACTAAAAAAAACTACCACAAACACAGTACTTTTCTTCAAGTCTTCAGGAAAGAGCATTATCTTTATTCCTTTTGATTTCACAGCGTTTCGAATGGTAACTACCCCCAGTCGTGTGCGGTAATATGTGAAGTCCCCGATAGTACTTATACAGTTTCAGGAGGTCAAAAGCGGCATAAACATTGTTTATTGTGATGTCGAAATAACAAAATTAATAATCCAACATCACGTATGCAGATTAAACATCTATGTCATAATGACTTGATTTCAAACGAAAAAGTATTTTTATAAACATAAAGACTGCAATATTTTTAGCATGGGAACAAGACACACAATCCGGCCACTTGTCCTTTGATCGCTTGCGTTACTCTTACATTTCTACATTTTTATCGCATAATAAGCGTTTGACTAGAATTATCATTCTCGATAAAGCTAACTACTTTTCATGGAAATTAAAGGCACTCGTAATTCAAACTGATCGAGTGTGATATATCCAGAAAAATGAAATCAGAAATCGCTGATTTAACTTAAAAAATTTATATTTTTTTGATTTCTTAAAATAATTTTTAAATTTTATTTGTACCATTGGCAATGCATTTTTTTCAAATAAAATACAAACAAATCGGTAAATTTCCTTTACCCGGAATGTCGGTAGTGCAAAAAATTAAACAACTAAAGAGTGCTAACGAAGGTAAGTTGTCGCAATTTGACAGAACTTAGTATACGACAAACTAGTAAAGGCAAAAATACAGAGGTTCATCGAAACTTTCGCAAAAGTATGTCCGATTTAGCTAACTGGATATGTGTTTGTGAAGTCTCTCATTTTACTGTTATGTTTGTTTGTTGTTTTCGGACTCGTCGGACTCATTATGGTGCAAAAAATGGTGTTAAAGACTTAAAACACTTAAAAGAAAAAAATAAAAAAACATGCGTTTTCTGCGGATCACATGAAATGTTGGGTGAACTATGCTACGGTAGGAAGTGTTGATATTCGCACTCAGCTAGACACAGCTTATAGAAAATCCTTTAGAGATTTTAATGAAAATGTATCCAAAAATCGTTATATTTTAAACAAAATTATAGATTGTATAAAATTTTGTGGGGCATTCGAGCTGGCACTACGTGGCCATGATGAAACGGTTTTGTCTGAAAATCCAGGGGTTTTTGGAGGGCTTATAAATTTTGTTGAGGAGTTGGGCCAAGATAGACTATCTGCTTTAGCAATATTAAATATCGAGAAATCGTTAATAAAAGGAATGTGCGTGCGATTTTAACGAACGTGTCATTCAGCATTTTTCCAATTTTAAATTGAATTCGGTTATTTTCTCAAAATTAAGTTCGTAAGCACTTTTTAGTTGCACTATAGTCGCTACCAATATTTTATTTCCTGTATATTTCCACTCACAAAAAACTGTATATCAATTTTCATCGATTAAAATCGTCCGAAACAATATCGAGTTAGAACCGCGCGACCTCTTAACAACTGAACTTCCGGATGCCGACGTAATGCCGCGACCGATCGATCGAATTATGAGAAGAGACCGGCTGATGACCCAAATCGCGATTTCATATTTCATTTGCTATCACGTTCGTCTGCCGCTCGGTAGCTGTGAAATCTTCGGGTACTTTCGTCAAGCTTTCAGGTAATCAGGGCAATTCGGACTGCCCAGCCTAGCTTAGTATAGCGTATTTTATTATGCCTAAGGAACGCAACGAGACCATTCGAACCGCCGCGCCGCGCGCGGTTAATAGTGTAGCGTATTTAACTTTTCCCAAGGTGTGCGTTTTATGACAACTATTAGGAGGGACGGTCAAACGAATAATTTATTTTCTGAAATATTTTTGGGGAGTCATTGACCAAATGACCCTATGAAAGAGCCGCCACTGTTAGGCCGCCATTTTGTTTTGCTATCTGATTCATACCAAAATGTTACCAGTTTTTTTAGTAATATTTTTTAACGTTTCACTAGTCCGCCATCTTGTCCCGGCATATTGGATTTTTACGAAAATATTAACATCCCCTTAAGAAATCATGTTTCTTAGGATTAGACCGTTTCAAAGTGGAATTACTATCCGACGTTTCACCTTCGATTGCACGAGGCATCTTCAGGAATCTTTTCTCCACGAGATCTGAACACTGAATGAGCTCGAATTTTTTTTAACGATGGAGAATGCTTTTACGCTCGGATTCCCTTCTAGTAGAAGGGAAGACAGTGTGGGACTCGTTGCTGTAAGGTTTTCACCTGTCGCAGTCAACAATACCCACTAAACCCCAACGGGCCCCCATCAGATGGACCATCATTGGGCTAGCCAAGGATCCTTCGATGGGGTTGATGCCGTCCTTTCTGGGGAAACTCGTATGAAGGACATGGTCCTCGCTGTCGTGGGAGGGGGGGGGGAAATCCTCACTTGACAGGATGTTTTTGCCACCTCTCGATACTTGTAGTCATCTGAAATAAAAAATATTAATAGAGAAAGTGTCGTCTTACCAGATGGGATTGAGCTCGAAGAGATTCAGGCGGGCTTTTATACTTGACTTGTGCTCGCCGAACCGTAACTCTGTGTTAAGATCGGTTTCCACGTGTGATGTAGACCGTAGCCCGTGTCTCTATTGAAATTTTTTGTATGTTTTATATACTTCTTCTGTTTAGAAAGGTACAATATCTTTCGGCGATCGCAAGCATTGTCCAATCTTCTTGTGTGTATTGAAGATTGTACGTATGTTGGACCGCCGAAGTAGTCGTCCTATTTTGTCTGTAGTGCTATGTATATAGGGAAGAACAACACTACCTAATGGTGGCTCTTTATCATTCTCCTTTTGTGGAGTTGGATTAGTATATCTTTTAAATGAACGCGTAATATCTTCAGTGCAATAGCCATTCCCTCTGAGAGCTTCGGTCAGTTTCGATGTTTCCGATGTTAAAGAATCTTGATCAGAAATTGAAATAGCTCTGAATACTAGTAAGTGAGACCCCACAAGTAGAATAGAAAGACGCATTACCAATCTGATCAACGCATCCAGTCTACCACCAGCGGAGAAAAAATCATTAAAATCAAGCAGCTCCAAGATTCCCAGGTTCTTCGGTCTTCCAAAGATACACAAGTACAATGTACCACTTCGACCGATCGTCAGTGCAATAGACTCACACCCAAACTAGGTAAATATCTTTCAAAATTTCTTAATGCATTTACTGAAAAAACCGATTCTTTTATTAAAAACTCTGCACATTTCGTGGAAAAACTTAAGACAATCCAGTTGGATCCCGAAGATATTTTGGTCAGTTTCGATGTAGAATCACTTTACATAAATATTTCTGTCAACGACTCAATTTCCATTATATCAGTCATACTGGATAATAATAATCTTGATAAAAACTTAATAGACCTAGTGGAAGCTTGTCTTACATTTACTTATTTCATTTTTCAAGGAACTTTTTATGAACAAACTTCAGGGGCAGCTATGAGATCTCGTCTATCACCTATGGTAGCGAATATAATATCTTTATGGAAGCCTTTGAGGATATTGAGGATATTGCTCTGACATCCGCTCTGCTAAAACCAAAGCACTGGTTCAGGTATGTAGATGATACTTTTGTCGTTTGGCCTCATGGACAGGATAATCTCCTCATATTTCTGGATCACCTTAATCAGCAACATCATAATATCACGATGGAAATTGAATCTAATGGAACGATTCCCTTTCTAGATGTATGTGTTCAAAAGAAGGAAAATGGTACTAGGACATTCTGTGTATAGAAAACCGGCGCATACAAATAGATGCTTAAATGCAAATTCCCATCACCATCTAGCACAAAAGAAATCGGTTATTAACTCACTAGTATTTAGAGCTATTTCAATTTCTGATCAAGATTCTTTAACATCGGCAACATCGAAACTAACCGAAGCTCTCAGAGGGAATGGCTATTGCACTGAAGATAGTACGCGTTCATTTAAAAGATATAGTAATCCAACTCCACAAGAGGAGAATGATATAGCCACCATTAGGTAGTGTTGTTCTTATCTACATACATGACACTACAGACAAAATAGGACGATTAGGCGGTCCAACATACGTACAATCTTCAATACACATAAGAAGATTGGACAATGCTTGCGAACGCCGAAAGATATTGTACCTTTCCAAACAGAAGTAGTATATAAAATTCCTTGCTCCTGTGGAGAAGTGCATGTAGGAGAAACAGGACGCTCAATATCAACTAGACTTAAGGAACATGAACGATGTATTAAAAAGAAACAAATTGTTCAATCTGTCGTAGCTGAACACCAGCATACCATTGGCCATTTCATAAATGTAAAGGAAACCAAGGTTCTAGCATCGGTTCCAGGTTTTTATAAACGAAAAGTTAGAGAATCTATTGAAATATTTAAACCTACAAAAAATTTCAATAGAGACTCGGGCTACGGTCTACATCACACGTGGAAACCGATCTTAACACAGAGTCACGGGTCGGCGAGCACAAGTCGGGTATAAAAGTCCGCCTGAATCTCTTCGAGCTCATTCAGTGTTCAGATCTCGTGGAGTAAAGGTCTCTGAAGATGCCTCGTGCAGTCGAAGGCGAAACGTCGGATAGTAATTCCAATTTGATACAGTCTAATCCCAAGAACCATGATTTCTTAATTGACCAAGCCGTGAAAGCTTCCGTTCTATATTAACATAAAAGCCTTAATTTTTGACTAAAATTTGAAGTCAATACGAAGATTTACCAATAAGGAAGAAAACATACTCAGTTAGATACAACTTAAATTAAAAAGTGTCTAGGATTGGAAATTTAAAAGAGAGTAGTTTTTTTGTTAAAAAAAAATAAGTTTCAAAGATAATCAACTACGGGTAATAATTCAATGAAACTAAAACACCGTCTCGAGGTTTGAAGTCACTTTGATCTAAAATAATAAGAAAAAGTAAAAATACCCTTTACGGAATTTAGGAGACAAAGTCTAATTTAAAAAAATAAGAACGATATATAACGACGTGAAAAAATTAATTAGTACGCCCCTGAAGTAAAATTAACATTCGGAAAGGCAAACTTGTATTTACTTTTCTCAAAACGTCCTTGGAGAAGCCAAAACGATCAAAAGAATAGTCTTTTCAATAAAAAATTTTAATTTCGAGAGAAAAATGTTGAAATAAATGCGTATTATAAGAAAAAAATTAATAAAAAAAGAAACAAATCAGATATCAAAATTTTGAGAAATTAGTTTTTTCCTAAGAACCCAGTTACTGGGTACATACATATAAAATTAAAATAATTTGAGATATGCAAATTCTCGCTCTTGACAAAATTTGTGTAAAAAAACTAATTTAGTCTTATCCCTCTTATATAGCAGACCAAAACAGGCATTTGTTTGTAAACAAACCATTTTTTTAAAAGTTATAGCCATTTAAATTTAGGTTAAATTTTAAAAAATTGCACTTCAATAGCATAATAGTGTAGTTTAAAAACGTGTAATTTTTAACACGATCGTGGAAAGAAATTATTTTAACTGTATTAATTTATATTTTCTAAAATATAGTTGTTTTATTATGAATTTATTTTTATTACTTAATATAATAGTTTTAATTGTTTCGTTGTTATAATATGATTGTAGTTAGTATTCCCTGCATTAAGCTCGTAGAGTTGGTTGAGAATGTTATTGAACTAGCGAAAATTAAAGAAAATGTCCCCTTCCCACAATCGATCGTAGTTATAAACAAATTAACCAATCACATTCGCTTTACCATGGGAAACAAATAAACGATACACGTGAGAATCTGGTACAAAGCGATTCATTAATTCTAATCAAATTTAATGGGACCATTTAGTACTTACTACTTGTGGGTTCTATTAGTTATGAACCTGGTTTATGACTTGCCAAGTACGATAACGCTTGGGAACAATAATTTTTGTGCGATATGTATGGTTTGGTTTGCAAATAACTTTACATTAATTATACAGGTTGGGACGTTAATTAGCGGCGGCCGTATTCCGTATTCGGAGGTTTAATACCAGGCCGAGTGGTAGTTTTAACAGAGAAAATTTCGGAAGTTTTTTTCAGCGAACATTTTACCTGTATAATACCCGTAAAACTGATTCCGGTATTTAATACCTACGGTTTGCGTTACCTTTTTACTTCCCTCGTAAACGGGTGTAAAAAATTACATGGTATGTGACAAGCCGCTAATGAAGGGCAGACGCAAAATTTGAGTAGGCGAAAAACCTGATTAATAGTTTGACCATATAAACCAGAGCAGATAGAGGATAATATAAGAAAGCTTATAGTTAATTTAAAAATAATGGAGTGAAATAGTTTTTATTTTGCTGGATAAAAGTCTTAGGGTGTTTTTTAAAATTTTTATTATTTTCTAATTTTTTTTTTTTAAGTGATTGGGCAACATATTAAACATTCTGGGAGCAAGATACGTAATAAACCTAGAGCAAAAAGAATTATGGGAGATAGGCGCAATAAAATTTTCATTAACATTGGTTCGTGTTAGATAGATATGAGATTTCATTGAATATGCAGTTTTTATTTTATTAATGTATGTAAGACATGATAAGGTGTAAAGATTACGAATATTGAGAATATTATTTAAGTTATATAAAAGAGAAGTCGGATACCTTCGACGTTTATGTAAAATTATTTTTAAAACACTATTTTGACAAGTTGCTAAAATTTTTAGGTGTGAGTCATATAAGCCTCCCCAAACAATAATGCAGTATCTTAGAATTGATTCAAACGAGTTATACAGTATCAAAATAAGATTTTTACTTAAAATATCCCTAAGCTGAAAGAACTTATAAAACATTTTTCTAATTTTTGTAGTTAATTTTTTATAATAATTTGTGTGTTCATTCCATTTTAAATGTTTATCAACAATGACACCTAGATATTTAATTTTGGATACCTTGTTTATTTTGAGACAGTTTACATTTTTTTTTATCACATTGCAATGAATGGACTTTTAAAAATTCTGTTAGTGGTTGATCGACATTTGTTGGGGAAAAGGTCATAAAGTAGGTTTTTTTAATATTGAGACTTAATTTACTGGCATTAAGCACTCGTGAACAGTACCAAGACCCGTCTCTGCATGTCGGTATGTCTCCTCTCAAGTTTCGGCTGCAAATAGTAGTGCTGTATCGTCTGCATATGATACAACCTTGCAGTCTTGTAATGGGTGTCCAATTTTGACATTCCGATTTAAACTGGTCGCCATTTCTAAAAATATTAGTTGACAGTTTTCTTATAGTGACAGATGTAAAGAGAAAACTTTGCGATTAGTTGTGTCTTGGTCGACATGGAGCGATTATCCATCGAAGAACGAGTATTTATTGTGAAATGTCATTACCAAAATGGGGAATGTTTTGCTGAAACTGCAAGAAGATGCCGTACGCATTTCGGAAGAAATGCAGCACCATCTCTTAAGGTAATTGAAAATTTTATGAAGAAATTTGAACAGACTGGGTCCGTAACAGCTAATAGACAACATATTCACAATCGTGGTGTCTGATCAGAAGTAAAAATTGCTGCGGTGAGGGCTAGTGTTGATGAAAGCCCGAAAATGTCAGTTCGTAAACGGTCACAGCAAGTCAACATTAAAAAATCGAGTCTGCATAACATTTTAAAGAAAGATCTGCCTTTGAAAGCATATAAAATACAGTTGACTCAAGAAATAAAACCAAACGATCATGTGTCACGTCTTACGCTTGCTAATTGGGCCTTAGAAAGAAAGCAAGAACGGAACGATTTCTTTCACAAAGTAATTTTTAGCGACGAAGCTCACTTCTAAATTGGCGGATACGTAAATAAGCAAAATTGCAGAATATGGGGTGATGAAAATCCAAGAGAAATACTGGAGAAACGACTGCATCCAGAAAAAGTAACTGTGTGGTGTGGTTTTTGGGCGGGAGGTGTGATTGGGCCTTATTTCTTCCAGAATGAAGCCGGTGATGCAGTTACTGTGAACGGAGCCCGATACAGGACAATGCTGACAGATTACTTGTGGGATGAATTGGAAGGTATGGATGTCCAGAACATATGGTTTCAACAGGACGGTGCCACTTGCCATACCGCAGATGAAACACTGAATGTTTTAAGGCAGAGATTTGGCGATAGAATAATTTCTCGAAGAGCTGACGTTAACTGGCCGCCTCGGTCGTGCGACCTCACACCATTAGATTATTTCCTATGGGGCTTTTTGAAGGAAAGAGTTTACGTTAACAATCCTCGAACAACTGAACAGCTTAAAGTTAACATTACTCAAGCAATTGGACAAATTGGACAGAATGTCTGCGAAAATGTTTTCGCAAATTTTGAGAAAAGAATATTAGCATGCCAAAGAAGTAGAGGGGGTCACTTGCTGGATGTCATTTTTCATTATTAACCGCAATAGTTGTACTTCAAAATAATATAATAATATTATAACATTTAAAGTGTTTTGTGTATTTTATTCCTAAATTAAATCGGAATGTCAAAATTGGACACCCGTTATTAGATTTCCAATTTTATTAATATATATGAGAAAGAGTATTGGCCCTAATACTGTTCCCTGTGGTACCCCGGTAGATATTATAACACTTTCACTAAAAGTATCGTTTATTTTTACTTTCTGTTTCCTACCCGTTAAATAATTCTTTATAAGAAACAGAGGACCACCACTTATACCTATTTCTTCTAATCTTTCAAAAAGTATATTGTGTGCTACTGTGTCAAAGGCTTTAGTGAGATCTAGAAACACCGCTAGAGCCTTTTGTCTATTTTTATTGTGATCAAATATACCGCTAATTAACTCAAAAACTGCATCTTCCGTTGATTTATTATTTCTAAAACCGAATTGTCTAATATATAAGAGTTTATTTTTTTCCAGATAATCGACTAACCTTAGTTTAAGACATTTCTCAAAAAGTTTAGCAAAGTTATTAATTACTGAGATAGGTCGATAATTTGTTAATAGTGTTTGATCATCTGTTTTAAAAACTGGTTTAACTATTGATGTTTTCCAAGCCCCAGGTATATTAAATGATTCAAGAC
Organism: Kuschelorhynchus macadamiae; assembly: GCA_030620095.1. NCBI lineage: Eukaryota > Metazoa > Arthropoda > Insecta > Coleoptera > Curculionidae > Kuschelorhynchus > Kuschelorhynchus macadamiae. The sequence continues at coordinate 1,234,333 of JAUTXW010005370.1, forward strand.
ATAAGTTATATAAATATAGCAAAGGTTGTATAAAAAATACGTGCATCTGCTGTATAAAATCAACAGTGAGCCCATCTTCCCCAGGAGAAGAATACTTTTTTAGTGACTTTGTGTTTGATAAGCTCATTCTGCTCAATAGGTTTTAAAAATATTGATTTTTTATTTACCTTGTTTGGGTTCGGATGAATATGTGTTTTCGTATTTAGATTTTGGTCAATATTTTTTTGAATTTGTGCTCCTATATTTATAAAAGAATTATTAAACATATCAGCAATGTCTGCTTCCTTATGAAAGTAGGTATTGTGCTCAAAAATGCAGAAGTTTTTTGATTTGTTATATTTTTTACTATCAGTTATTTCATTCACTATTCCCCAAATTTGTTTGTAATCATTCTTTGCATCTGATATTTTATTTTTGTAGAATGGGTTTTTAGTCAATATTATAATCCTGTTTAATGAGTTTCGATATTTTTTATATTTGACTAATAAGGCTAGAGAGTAATTTTTATTTAGCTGTTTTTTTAACTGATCTCGATATCTTATTGAATTTACAATTCCTTGTGTTATCCACGGTTTTCTCATTCTATTTTCGCTGTTTATTTTTTTAAAGTATGTACATTTACTTATAAATAAAATTATTCTATTTACAAATACCTGGTATGCTTCTTCTGCCGAACTATTATTATATACGTCCTGCCAACGTTTCTCTTTCAATAGGTCGCTGAGTTTTTTATAATCTACTTGTTTCTTAATTTGCACCTTAATTATTTCATCGCGTATGTCTATATTTTGTATGCATAAACCAATAGTGTAATGGTCTGTTAAACAAGTTTTTATAATAAATGGTTTTATAGTTCTTATTTTGTCTTGCAAATTTTTAGTTTTAAGAAATAAATGGTCGATTGTAGTAGAAGATATTTCATTTTCTCGCGTCGGTTTATTTATGCATGAAAAGTAACCATTTTGTGCTAAAATATTTAAGTATTTGTTAACATTGTTATCGAATTCATTCATTATATTTATGTTTAGGTCTCCTACAAAAATTTCTGTGTCCCGAGGAGTTAAGTTATCAAAATATGGGGATGCTAAAACATATATTCATGTTTTAGCATCCGTAGATGCCAAAAAACATATTTTATCAATTCCCTCGGTCCGTCTGTCGGTCTGTCTGTATGTCAGTTCGCGGTATGCTTAAATAGTACTTACCCGATTGACTTGAAATTTTGACCAAAAGTTAAGGGTTCATATGGGGACGACCTGGTAATATTTATAAATTATAAATCCAATATGGCGGAACAATGTTAAAAATTTTTTATTAGAGTGGTGCATCGTTTGGGTTCAGATCCAGTAAAAAAAATCAAAAATCTTTTTTTAAATAGTCGACGTTTCGCAACTGTAATGTCGCATTCTCAGGACACATATATAGATCCTATATCCTACATGAAACCCATATTACCATTCTTTATTTACTATGTTGGTCCACAGATATTTCCCTTATATTAAGTTTCTAAATGGTTTTCTTTAACCTTAACTTAACTTTAGAGTGGTGTATTATTTGGGGTTAGGATCCAGCAAAAGGAACAAGTTTTTTTTAAATTGTCGACGTTTCGCAACTTTATTATTGCATCCTCAGGACACTCCGTCCGTCCGAAAATATTTTACAGATATTAAGTTTCTAAATGATTTTCGTTAACGATCCTCGTGTTGTTGTGTTAGAGTGGTGTATTATTTGGGGTTAGGATTCAGTAAAAAAAAATCAAAAAAAAATCTTGTTCAATTGACTTTAAATTTTGCAGAAAAATTATATGTGAAAATGGGATAAACTGGCACGAATTCAACCTGACGTACAAAATGGCGATAAGTGTCAGTGTAAAAACTGCTTATTGAATTTATTTTAAATTATGTACAAAAGTGTGGCATAGGTAGAAAGAAACTGGTAAGACATTGATAGGGATCTAATATGATGGAATAAAATGGCGCCCAAGAAAAAAGTTTCAAAATACAGTATATACAGGGTGGTCCATCCCAGCTCCCTTCTTCTGTAGCTCACTTATCATTTAACACATGAATTTTAAACTTTGCACAACTCATATGTTTATTAGGGCGCATTTTCTAAAAATATTTTTGATCATACAGGGTGACCCAAAAAAGTGTGACGTCACAGTGACATATTTTTTTTTTAAATTAGATGACTTATATTTTTTTGCGTACTTAGATGGCTTCCATAGTTGTTTAGATCATCCTAAAATTTTATTGGATTCGATCGGTAAATAACGGCTTAAAAAAATTAAATGTGAAAAAAAGTGAATTATACCACTGTTTAAAAAAAATTATAAAAATTCAAATATTGCCTCGACATAAGAATCAAACTGGGAGTTCATTAAATAAGGTGAAACCTTCTCTCGCTGGCCAAATTTAAACGATCTAAATTATACAGGGTCTACAAAATTAATTGTCAAAATTACCAAACTTCAAAGTGCATTTTCTTTCTTATTTTAAATGTCAACTCTATACTTTTTTCATTGCAATCGATGCGTAATTGAAAAATAAAACTTTTTTGTAAATACATCCTTATTAAAATTTCTAACGTATTAAAAGATATTCGCCAAAAACTGGTAAATTTTAGCAGCCATTTTAATGAAAAGTAATCCAAGGTGGCTTAGATTATTAAAATGAATGACGTAGAATTCAATCAAAATGACAGGAGAGTCTTTTTGACAAATTTAAAAAATTATTTAGTTTACAAACGGGTTAATATTGTTCTTAATCATAATTATTACAAAGTATTGCGTTATTTTGTTCCAGTAGTATAGTTTGTTTATTGTGGATATAGTTGTGTGCAGTTTATTTCAAGAAGTTAGTTTTTTAAGTAGTTTGTTAAGTTGTTCACGTTTTGCATTTTTTTTTTATTTTTACAATGAATTATACCAAAGAAGAGCTAGTAGATATGATTTTTGTGTTGGGAGAATCTTAAAAAAATAGTTTTTTGGCTAGTCCGATATACGCGGAGCGATATCCCGAACGGAGACATCCCGATAAAAGAAGCCTGCAAAAATTATTAGATAGATTTATTCAGACGGGAGATGTCGAATACTCAAAACCTAGTAGAAGTAGGCCAGTTCAAACTGATGAAAAGGAACTGGATGTGCTACTTCATATCACAGAATCCCCTTCAATTAGCCAAACGGTAGTTGCCGATATAGCGAATGTTAGCAAAACCACCATTCAACGTGTTTAAAAAAAATCATGCCTGCCATATTCAGCTTCAACAAGAGCTTTATGAAGAAGATTCTGAGCATCGGATAGCGTTTTGTAACTGGGCACAATCCAAAATCAGAGCAAATTTTGAATCCTTCGATAAAGTTCTCTTCTCAGACGAGGCTACCTTCCATAAAAATGGATTTGTGAATCGCCACAATTTTCATTACTACTCCGATCATAATCCAAGACATTTTCGGCAGATCGATCGACAGCACAGATGGTCTATTAATGTGTATTTTTTATCGGTCCTTATTATTATTAGCACATTATTCTTTACCGGTCAGGCACCATCTTGAGGTAGCCTTTCCGGATCGATGTATCGGAAGAGAAGGGCCAATTAGATGGCCACCCCGTTCACCCGACCTCACTGAGCTTGATTTCTTCTTATGGGGCTATATTAAAGAAATCGTTTACCAGTAGCCCCTAACAACACCTGAGAACATGAAGATGCCAATTCAAAACGCATTTCGACAGGTAACACCCGATATTTTAAAGAGAGTGGCAGCATCTTTTCATACTCGTCTTCGTTTGTGTTTGGAAGAAAACGGAAGACACATTGAACATAAGTTCTAGTGAAAAAATTAGATTAAATATAGTTGAATTTAGTATAGTGTAAGTCTCAAATGTGATACTTAAATAGTAAATTTTTAATTTTAATGTCAAGATAAATGATAAATTATAATAAACTTCAATATAAAAAAAAAATAAATAAAAAAATAATTTAAAAATAAAAGTTTGCGATATGTCAAAATTGTCTCTTGTCATATTGATTGAATTCTACGTCATTCATTGTAATAATCTAAGCCACCTTGGATTACTTTTAATTAAAATGGCTGCTAAAATAGGACGCTTTACCAGTTTTTGGCGAATATCTTTTAATACGTTAGAAATTTTAATAAAGATGTATTTACAAAAAAGTTTTAATTTTCAATTACGCATCGATTGCAATGAAAAAAGAAGAGGGTTGACATTTAAAATAAGAAACAAAATGCACTTTGAAGTTTGGTAATTTTGACACTTAATTTTGTAGACACTATATAATTTAGATCGTTTAAATTTGGTCAGTTATGTCGAGGCAATATTTGAATTTTTATAATTTTTTTTAACCAGTGGTGTAAATTCACTTTTTTTCACCTTTAATTTTTTTAAGGCGTTATTTACCGATCGAATCCAATAAAATTTTAGGATGATCTAAACAACTATGGAAGCCATCTAAATATGCAAGAAAATATAGGTCATCTAATTTAAAAAAATATGTCATTGTGACGTCACACTTTTTTGGGTCACCCTGTATAACCAAAAATATTTTTAGAAAATGCGTCCTAATATACATATGAGTTGTGCAAAATTTTTAAATTCATGAGTCAAATGATAAGCGAGCTACAGAAGAAGGGAGCTGAGATGGACCACCCTGTATAACACATATATACTGTGACTATATACTGAACTAAATTGGGTTATACTTCACTATTCCTAACAAATGAAATAAAAATCATATCGAGGGAAGTTCCGGGTAAAAGAAATTTGCCGATTTTAGTAATTCCAATTTGACACGGTTCCGTTCTACTGTTTTTACAGATTAAAAAATATTCTTTTAAATATGGCACTTTTTCGAAAATGCAAATTTTTGTTTCAAAATATCTCAAAAACGAAGAAAGTTAACTTAAAGGTTTCTGTCAAAAGGTAAAAACTCGTTTGGGTAAATATGACTATAGTTTATGAAAATTGTATCAGCGTCAATGTCAATTCTTTCTTTGGTCTCTGAAAATTAGCTTAACTTATATTGATGAGGATCTTTAAAAAAAAAAATGCAAAAACTTTGTTATGTTACTCATTCAAAAATTGTGTAATACCCTGTATAATACAGCTGTAGTTTTTTGATTAACGCAATCTTAACTAAGATAAAATTATGTAAAAAATTATTAATTTTAAATAATAAGAGAATAGTTAAAAATAATTTTCTTTTGGAAGTTCAGAAATTATTAATTTTACCCCTTATATTAAATACAAATGAATGAATTAAAAACCCGCCAAATTGGTTTTAGATAATGGTTCGTAGAATAACATAACATGCCGAAAATTATACAACCAAAAATTGCTCGGGACTTACGAACTTTTGTAAAAATTGCACGATTTTATATAACACCCTATATATTATGCGGAGGACCATATTGATGAACCGAGGCAGTGTTGACCAATTCTAAATAGTTAGAGCCTTTAAACATCGAAAACCCTGTAGCTTTTTTAGTTTTTGAAATTTTCCACTTTCAATTTGGGTAAACATTTTGCGATGCGCGATGTGCAAAGCAAATAGGCAGCACATTAGTTACCTATTACACAATACATGTGTTATAATAGTTTCTGAAACCAAAGTGGTGATTTTATCTGTTATTTTAATAAACCACTCTTTTATGCCGGACTCGGTTTTTTATAATTTAAACAGGTTTTAAAGTTCACAGATTTTTATAATGCTTGCGTATTTCTTCATGGCAGGCAAAATCTTCCGCATAAATAACAACTAATTAATAAATTAGTGACGTACTCAGAATAAAAATAAACTAGCATTTAGTACCGGGTATTTATTCAATTACAATAATTGTTACAAATTATAACAAATCCGTGTTTTATTTTTTCCTTTGTTTCGAAACAGTTGTTCGTCATGCCACTGAGAATGGTGAGACATTAAGGTGCACTTTTCAAATAGGAATTTGCCTACCTTCAATAAAACCATTATCAACCCCAAACATCATTCATACATAACTTCATAACATTTTGGAAATTTTAATAATTATGTTAAAATTTACACAGATGCTTACAAAATTACTTAAATTTCAAGTATCTTCTCTGTGGAACTGTATGCAATAAAATCAGCAATTCTCACAGAATATAGTACTGCCCTCGGACATTGTAATCGCTGGGAACGAGAAGACAGATGAAGAAGCAAGAATCGTAATTACCGACGTTAACTCAAGCATCGTTCTAAAGCTGGTATGGGCAAACTTGAGGATCTGAGGACGTAATTTCGAGACTTAATCAGGTCGCGAGCCGTAGGTAATAAACAAGTAGGTAGTGCAGGGACGTAGACAGGGGGCGGCCCCCCTTTTTATCCTGTGGCTCCCCCACTGGCCCTCCCATTAGCCTGTCTAAATATATTATAGGCTACGCTCATACACGCACAATATTTTTAACGAAATAAAATACTCAAACCCCAACAACACAAAATATCTCTACTAGTAAGAATGCCAAATATAAGCTGACTCTTACCCTCTAATGCAGCCATGTCAAACATGCGGCCCAGTGAGCATTTTTCTGCGGCCCAAATCAGTTCTGAAAACAGCCAGATAATGCGGCCAGCGAACAAGTTGAAAACCGTTTTTGAAAGCGCGCGCCGCTGCAATAACGATTGGTATAATAAAATGTACAATTGTACAGGGTGGTCCACTTGAGATGCTCCTATACTTTATCTCAATAAATAAGACACTGAGAAAAAAAAAGATAAATACAAAAAGTACTTGACCCTAAGTGTATTTTTTATTTATAATATTTTTATGTATACAGAGTGTTCCATTGTGCCAGGACAGTAACCAACTTTTTTCTTTTTAATGAAATGGTGTGAATATTTTTAGAAATTCTAATTCTACGCTTGATTTTGAGTATTTTTTGTCATCATAGCATACGAAATTTTGAGTAGTTTTTGAGAAAAATTAACTTTTCTAATTCTTTTCGGAAAAATGTGATTTTTTCACACCTGAAGACTAAAATTGTGAATTTTGGTTATGGATCCATGGGAGTGGTTGATATTTAATACTCTGACCTATCAAGAGCGAAAATCCATTATACAGGGTGGTCACAAATGACCATCAAAAGAAATGTTTTTGTAACTAAAAAAACTTAATTTTTTTAAATGGAACACCCTGTATTTAGCACTTATTGTGTTTAGGATTTAATTCTGCATCATTCCATATATATATAGTTTATATTCCAAAAATTAGTAGTTTAGAAGATTTTCTATAATAATTCAGGTAATTTTGATAAAAATCTAAAGAAACCTAAATAATATCCTATTACAAGTTTTTTTTAACATTATAATTAAACTTAACATTAAATCTACAAGTAATGCAAGAAAGAAAGTAACTACTTACTTATTACAAAACCTTTTCGACATAAACCCCGTCTTTGGCAATACAAGTATTATAATATTACAGTTACGGTTTTAATTTTTGGCAATAATTTCGCATTTCTAAACGCGTCTTAATTTTACAAGATATCCATGGAAAAACAAAACTAGTGAAATTGTTGCCTGGACACCAATAAATACACAGTTTTTATTTGACATTTAGTTGCCTCTAACTCTTTTTAAAGGAAAAATGGCTTTATACAGTGTCCAAGAGCGTTTAAATCTTCATGAATGTTACATAAGAAATAATAAGAGTCCAGCATTAGACCTGCGGGAGTATCGGTTGTTGTATCCTGCTAGACGGGTACCCACGAAACATATTTTTTCACGAATTGTTCGTGATCTTGAACGTGGAGTGGTAATCAATAAACAAAAACGGCGCCCAAAAATTGTCCTAACAGAAGAAAAACAATTAGAAATTCTCCTGTATTTTGAAGAAAACAACGAAAATTCGCAAAGAGATGCATCCCGAGATCTACCGGGAATTAGTAACACTAGTGTTCAAAGGACTTTAACTGATAAATTCAGGAATTATCCCAACAGGACTTTCAAACAAGGCTTTTTTATTGTTCTCTCATGATGGACCACCATTTTGAAACCGAAATTTTTAAAAATATTTTATTTACCGATGAGGCAATTTTCAATACAGCCGGCATGTTCAACCGAAAAAATACTCATTACTGGTGTAACTCAAATGAACATCGTGTAAAAGAAATGAAAAAACAGGGTCGGAGAAGTATTTATGTGTGGTGTGGTATTATCCGTGATCGAATAATAGGTCCAGTATTTTATGTCTTTGTTCTGAATGGTGAGAGGTATTTAAATTTGTTGGAGAACGAAATATTTCCGTTAATTGACAATCTGCCGAACGATATTAAAGAAGGGCTTGTTTATCAACAAGATAGTGCTCCGTATAACACTGTAGTGCCTGTTAGAAATTGTTTGAATCAACGGTTTCCATTTTGGATTGGTCGGTACGGGACCATAGATTGGCCAGCGAGGAGCCCCGACTTACCACCCTTGGATTTTTTTGATGGGGCAACCTAAAAAACGAGATGTATAAAAATAGGTGTATTACTGTTCAAGATTTAAAAAGAAGAATTAGGCAAGAGGTAGAAAGACTGAATGCAACAGACGCGGTTAGAAATGCTATTGTGAGAATTGAAACCATGTATACTACTTGTATTGCCAAAGACGGGGGTTATGTCGAAAATGTTTTGTAATAAGTAATTAGTTACTTTCTTGCATTTCTTGTTGATTTAATGTTAAATTTAATCATAATGTTAAAGAAAACTTAGAATAGGATATTATTTAGGTTTAGTTGGATTTTTAACAAAAATACCCGAATTATTATAGAAAATTGGTCATAACTTCTAAACTTACTAATTTTTGGAATATAAACTATATATATGGAATGATGCAGAATTAAATCCTAAACACAATAAAAGTACTAAATACAGGGTGTTCCATTTAAAAAAATTAAGTTTTTTTAGTTACAAAAACATTTCTTTTGATGGTCATTTGTGACCACCCTGTATAATGAATTTTCGCTCTTGATAGGTCAGAGTATTAAATATTAACCACTCCCATGGATCCATAACCAAAATTTACAATTTTTTCCAAAAACCTGTTTTTCCGAAAAAAATTAGAAAAGTTAATTTTTCTTAAAAACTACTCAAAATTTCGTATGCTATGATGACAAAAAATACTCAAAATCAAGCGTAGAATTAGAATTTCTAAAAATATTCATACCATTTCATTAAAAAGAAAAAAGTTGGTTGCTGTCCTGGTACAATGGAACACCCTGTATACATAAAAATACTATAAATAAAAAATATACTTAGGGTCAAATACTTTTTGTACTTAGCTGTTTTTTCTCAGTGTCCTATTTATTGAGATAAAGTATAGGAGCATCTAAAGTGGACCACCCTGTACATAGTGCCATCTATGTTTAGGAGGATGAACTACACATACTCAATCTAAAACCTAAAGCCAAACGTTATCTGGCTTGTTCCATGAGATTCTATCGCGCAAAAACACAGATGACGCTATCTGAACATTCTGGCAAGAACTCGAGTATATAAGCCGTGTTCGATTGAGTTCAGTCGTTCCGTGTTTAGTCAGTTATGAGTCAGTTGCGATAGAGTTTCGATTTAAGTTGCGCACTTATTGTTACAACACTTAACAGTACTTATTATAATTTATTTCGGATACAGTTTTTAACATGTCTCTTTCAAAACCAAGTGGAAGTAAGAGGAAACTTGTAGATGAGCATCGTATCTTTCAAGAAAAGTGGGATTTAGAGTTTTTTGCTGTGAAGTGAAAGAAAAAATTATTTGTTTGATTTATAATAGTACAGTCGGTGTCCCAAAATTATATAATATAAAACGTCACTATGATATTCATAAAACTATGTTTGACAAGTATACAGGCATGGACAGAAACGAACAGTTAACGGTTGAAAGATTAGCAGCTTATGTTTACACGTCCAAAGCAAGAAAATGAATCTGTCCTTCAAGCGAGCTACGTACTGTCGTAGTTGATCGCGAAACACTAAAAACCATTTGTTGAAGGTGAATTTATAAAAGAGTGCCTTGTCCCGGAATACTGTCGCTGAAAGAGTTACTGAGTTGGCTGCCAATATAAGTGAACAGATAAAAACTAAATCAGACTCTTTCATTGCATTTTCTATTGACTGTGACGCAAGTACGGATGTGTGTGATGTGGCGCAACTCGCTGTTTTTCTTCGTGCGGTTGATACAGATATCAATGTGTATGAAGAATTACTGGAATTAGTACCATTGCATGATACAACAACTGGGAAGGATATTTTCAATGCTGTTTATGGACTTCTGCAAAAGTACAATTTAGATTTGTCAAAACTGTGTTCCGTTGCAACAGACGCAGCTCCTTCAAGAACTGGAATAAAAAATGGCTTTGCTAAAGTATTACAGACTAAGATCAGCGAAACGGGCAGTGATAAACCAGATTTTCATCATATTCGTTGTATAATCCACCAAGAAGTTTTATGCTCAAAAGTGATCAAGTTGGAAAGTGTTTTAAAGTCAGTGAAAAAAATTATAAACTTCATAAGTTCACGAGGCCTTAATCAGCGACAGTTTTCTACATTTTTACTTGATTTAGAAAGTGAGTACACTGGTTTACCTTATTATGCAGAGGTGCGATGGCTTTCGTATTCTATGGTAGCCGACCGGTTTTGGAAACTCAAAGAAGAAATACGCGTTTTCATGGAAACAAAAGAAAAAGATGGCAGCTTATTATGCGATGTACCTTTTTACAAGATCTTTCGTTTCTCACTTGTTAAACTTCCGGCAGAATTTGAGAAGCGTTTTCAGGATTTTAAGACCCAAGAAAACAATTTTTCTCTATTTACTGGTCTTTTCACTATCGATATTGATAAAGTTCCCCCTCACTTGTAGATGGAAGTAATTGAGATTCAGTGTCAGACCCATTTAAAACAAAAATTTGATAGTGTTGGTACATTCGAATTTTATAAGTACTTGCCTGTTCAATACCAAGAAATGAGCCTGTAAAATACTGTCAATGTTTGGAAGTACCTATACGTGTGAACAACTACTTTCTTTGATGAAAGGAAACAAATCTCCCGCAAGATCGCGATTGACGGACGCACACTTGGACGCAGTTTTAAAAGTTATTTCCGCCGATAAATTTGCGCCACAAATAGACAACTTAATTAAAGACAAAAGATATCAAATATCTGGCAAAAGAATTTAATGTTTGTAGTTTGTTGCAATGTCCTTTTTATTGGAAATTTAATAAACAGACTTGTCCTATAATAGTACTTTTTCTCAAGATTTTCAGTAGTTTGTCTTCTTTAAGATAAGGTTTTGCGGCCCACCTAGTCGATGGTCTTCATGCTTTTGGCCCACCAGTGACTTTGAGTTTGACATGGCTGTTGTAGATAAACATTATTTCTTGCAGTTAATGGCATTTTATCCAACTCGTTTATTATACATTCTTCTAAAATTTGGATGTATCCTTCAGCATTCAAATTATCATTATAAATCCCGTAGTTAAGGACTCTATTTTGATATAGTGCCACCCATACATGCGACCCTATTGTACCCTAGCGGCGGTCTAATGAGGATTTATGTTTGACCAATATCGCTGGTTATGTCGATTAAAAATTCCTTCGCTAGATATAAAAGCTTCGTTAGTCCGTATTACATTTTGAAAAAAATTCGGATTCCGATTAATCTGTTGCAAATACCAATGACAAAATTCTAAACGCCGTCAATGTCTTTGTCAATTTTACGGCTAGATACTGTCGGATCAGCAGCAAATATATGTATTTCATCTCTTTCTCTATTTTCCTTATTCCAACTCTTACCTCTTGGTTTTGCGAATGATCTATACGCACTTAAATTGTCATATAATTTTTGAAATATTTGTTTGTCTGGCTGTCGTCGTTCCCGGTAACGCTCAAAATATAGGTCTAAAGCTGCGTCGTTATTTTTATTACTCTGAATATAGCGCTCAAACATGTTTAACTCTTTGTAGTTTTGAAAAACATTCATTTTGGACACCTTTTTTTAAAAAATATAATCGAAAACGGAATTTGACAATGAATATTTAATTGTTATTTATAACAAACAAAATAAAAACAAACGCCTAAAGAATTCAGTTCATGGCCAACTGAAAGTAAATGTTTTTTGGTATTTTAACTATTTAGGATAAAGCAAAATATTAAGTATATATATTGTTGCAATCGCAAGAAAAAGTGCAATTTTTTTAGATACTAGATAAATGTCCGAAAAATAAAAGATAATAAGAAACGGGAGATTTTGAGAATCATCCTGTATTTTCTAAACCAATCCAGTTAGCGTAGATCTGACCGCGCCATTAAACTAAACACTAAAATAGAGAACGGGTAGTTATAGTCAAAAGCAGTGTTATCGTGCGGGTCATACGATTTATCAACGACAAACTTTTTAAGTTTGTTTTTCTTTTATTACGTGTAATCATATCCTCCGCATAAAATCCGGCAGATGAATTAGATAGACCTTCATATGAAAAAAGAGCATAAACATATAAATACCAGCAGTTGCAAAAATCTTTGAGCGATGTCATTTCAAAGTCAGATTGACAAGTCAGTGACAAAATGAGTAATAGAAAACAATTTTCGGTTGCATCCACAAGCGAAAAAAATGGTATTAAATTTAATAAAATATTACGAAAATCAAAATTCACCGGCCAATATCCAGGAGACAGTAGCAAAAGCTCTGGGAATCGGTATAGGGACTGTGCAGAAAATTGTACATGAAAAAAAGCGTAATTTACTACCGAAGAAGATTAAGAAATATACACGAAAAAAGCCAAAGACAGAAGACTTAAGTGACAATGTAAAAATGGATGTTCGTAACGCAATTTACGATTTATACACATCAAAAACGAATATAACCGTTCAAGTTTTAAAAGAAGCTTTAAAAAATCGAGGCATATTGGAAATTGGACTAAAATCGTTGTCAAAATTAATAAAAATGTTGGGTTTTCTATATAAAGAAGACTGTAATCGAAGATTTTTATGCGAGTTGCCACATATAGCAAATCAGCGTATCCGGTTTTTAAAGAAATATACGGAAAATGTTAATTCAAAATTTAGAAAAATGGTATTATTAGACGAAACTTGGATATTTTCTAATGGAAGTGGTTCGAAATCTTGGCAGGACGAGTCTGTAAAAAGTGTCAAGAGAAAAGAGGGATGTGGGACGGGAAAACGGTTTATCATTTTGCTTGCAGGTTTTTCAACAGGATTTCTCCCAGATGCAAGTTTACTGTTTTCTTCAACATCCAAAAGTATGGACTACCATGATAATATGAAGTGTGAACTGTTTGAAAAGTGGTTAAAAGAACAACTAATTCTAAATTTAGATGCTCTATCTTTAATCATTCTGGACAATGCATCTTATCATTCAAGAATCTTAAATAAACAACCTACTTCATCCTGGAAGAAAAGTGATATTTATGACTGGCCAATAAAACAAAAACAAAATCCTTTACATCATTAAATTATATTACGCCGGAGTACGGGAAGAAATCTGTGGAACATACGGAGAAATTAATATGGGATTGGTGGAATCGAGAACGAGTTCTAGATGTCGAAATAGCACCAATGATCATTGCGCCATTTGAGGACGACTCAGAAGATGAGGACTGTGATGATATTTTTTAGTCTATAATATTAAAAAGTGTCTGAAGGATTATATTAGTCTTTGACGTCTATAAATCATAAATTGCATTATGAATATCCATTTTTGCATTGCAACTTAAGTCTTTTGCCTTTGGATTTTTTCTTGCATATTTTTTAATCTTCTTCGGAAGTAAATTATGTTTTTTTTTATGCACAAGTTTCTGTATATTCCTTGTACCGATTCTCAGAGCTTTTGCCACTGACTCCTGGATATTAGCCAGTGAATTTTAATTTAAAAACTTTTGTATTAGATTTGACACCATTTTTTTGCTTACTTTTTTAATACATTTGTAATTTTGTAGGCAATAAATAAATAATTATAGAGTACTTGTTCCGGTTTTAAAGGGTGTTTAAAATAAGTAAATTTTTTTATTAATTATAAGACAAAATTTGATATATAAAAATCGTTAAAATCGCTTTACCAGAAACTCGGGGCTAACGAAAAATACAGGCTCTATATATATATATATATATATATATATATATATATATATATATATATATATATATATATAGTCTGTATTTTTCGCATGCATGGCCCTTAATTTTAGACTGAAATTAGAAGAAATCGGATAAGTAGTTTTTTAGCTATGCCGCGAACAGACAGACTGACGGACAGACATACCTACAGACAGACGGAATTGAGAAAACTTGTTTTCCGGCACCTAGGAACCCTTAAACGTAAAGATCTGAAAAAATCTCATGAGGGAAGTAATAACTAATTATCTTGTGTTTTTAACAAAAGTGTATAATATTTTTGCAAAATAAAATGTTTTTGTTATCACAATACAGAAAAAGAACAAGTTTTCTTTGCACAGGGGTGGCCCGCATTTAAATAAATGACACTGTGTAAGTGGTTAGATTTTTAGGTCAAGCGGGGCTCATAATTTTTGGTGATTGATAAAAAAAATCTCACTTTCATTAAGTGGCTGTATAAACAGAACATATCCTGATTGTTCCACTGATTCCACCTTCCGACTTTATTAAGGCGCTTGCCATTTTGTATGTTTTTGTTTTTGCCAATCAAAAAATTTTAGCCAAATACATATTTAGCGAATTTTCTTATTTAGTCCCTCAGCATTTAATATATAAGATAATATTAAGTGGCTATCTTAATAATATTGCGTAATATAATAAAAAAAAGTATTTTCTTTCTCCCTGTATATTTGTAAGTAGCCCACCGAGATTAAGTAGCTCGATAAAAGAATCACACATTTTGGTATTCACTGTGTTTTCTGACTTGATTCATAATGTTGGTGACCTTTGGACCCGCACGATAAGACCGCATTCGACTATATCTTGGTTTCTTTGTATCTCTTACCCCTATACCCTATAATATCAACGAAAAAAAAACACCCTGTACATGCATAAAAAATACATAAAGTCGAATTGGTAACATCCCTTTTTTTTAAGTCTGTTAAAAATAACTGGAACGAATACCCAAATACTGTCAGCTTAAACCTTGCCGTTGAGTGGGATTCTTAGGGTCAAAGACCCCTTATACGTTCGTTTTCAGGTCCCAATTTCTTTTATTGGGGATTTCAATACATAATTAATCCCTGGTTATTTCAATAGCAAAATTGTGACAATTAAAGTCATTAATTTATAGCGCTTGTTAAATAATGAAAGTCCACAGTAATCAGTGTCTTTTGTTGCGAAACGATGATCTGAACCTTTATTATTATTATTTTGCAATTATGTTATTTAATAGGAAGAATAATAATTATTGTTTCGTGCTGAGGAATTACAAGTTATACACGTAAAGTCAATGTAAGTTCCACGAAAATTAATATTTTTCATTTTGTCAATTTAGTGTCTGTTATGTAATAGTAATTCGAGGAAATTCGTAATAGTAAATATTAAATTTTTGTAAATTATGCTTAATTTTGTTTTCTTTGAGTAAGATATTTGATGACTTTATTATTAGATATTAGAGAAAACATAACATCACCAATTGCTTGTTTCCTGGTTAGGTAATTTACCGGTATTTGCGATTTATTCAAGTTTTATTATAGCGTGGAGAGCAATCAAAACTTTGTCGATCCATCGATCGTTTAATGATCTTGGGAGAGTTATTTCCCTCGTAAAGTACAGTGTGTTTTAGTATCCAGGCCCCTTGTAGCTTGCAACAAAATTTTACAGCGGACCAGATAAACCTTTGACATAATTTAAATATACAAGAACGATACTTCCAGGATGTTTCCAAGGGCAAAAATATCGTTTTTTGTTAAATCTAATTGCAACAAAACTTTGCAAACTCTCAATAGGGGGGTGGCAAACGTCAATGACGTAGTAAAAAAATCATTTATTTCTAAAAATGCAATATCTCTTTTATCATTACCTCAAAATTAACGAAATTTTGCAGATAGTTGGAGTAATATACACTTAATATATGGTCTTTTCCTAGGTGGCGTGGCCAACACGTATCTATTTGTATGGTCGGTTTTCTATAATAATCTTGATAAAAACTTAATAGACCTAGTGGAAGCTTGTCTGACATCTACTTATTTCATTTTTCAAGGAACTTTTTATGAACGAACTTCAGGGGCAGCTGTGGGATCTCCTCTATCACCTGTGGAAGCGAATATCTTTATGGAAGCCTTTGAGGATATTGCTCTAACATCCGCTCCACTAAAACCAACACTGGTTCAGATATGTCGATGATTGATACTTTTGTTGTTTGGCCTCATGAACAGAATCCCCGGATCAGTTTGGATTTTTACCCAACAAGTGCACCAGTGACGCCTCAGTTTTTTGTGACTATGTAAAAGCCTTTGACTGTGTCAGTCATGAAATTTTGATAAGCAAGTTGAATTTTTATGGAAACCGTGGTATTTCTTTAAATTGGTTTAAATCTTATCTCCGGAATAGGCAACAATTTGTAAGGGCAAATGGTTCTGATTCTGATTGTAAATTGATTACAAGTAGAGTCCCTCAAGGTTCGGTCTTGGAACCTATTCTTTTTTTTGTTATATATTAATGATATCACCAACCTAAAAATTAATGAAAAAATCTCTCTGTTTGCTGACGACACAAGGATAACATGGAGTGATTTTGATACAACGTATTTATATTCTAATATTTCCAACGACATTGTTATGATTAAGGCTTGGTCCGATTCTAATCTGCTTTGCTTCAATGTGGATAAAACGGTGGCCTTATCTTATAAGGGAACTTTACAACCACTTCAGCTGCTTAACGGCAATATTAAATACGTTAAGTCGGTTAAATTCCTGGGTTTGAATATAAATAACAACCTAAAATGGTCTAAACATATTGACACCTTAACTACAAAACTTTCTACCGCCTGATTTGCCATTCGATCAGTTTCTAAAGAACTGGACGTGTCTGCCAGACTGACTTATTTCTCTCTATTCTTCTCTATCTCCGCTTCTTACTGCGTTATTGATTTTTATAATGAATAAGTCTCATTAAAATGTTTTTTATTTGCTTGTTTACTTAAATTGTTTATTTTCTTTTGTTAGGTCACCTGGATTCATTAACTGCTTTACGGCAATGTTACGAATATAACGAATGTTATATTTCCAATTTATTGTTTAAATATATTAATTAATTATATTTAAAAAAATATGATTTTTTTTCTATCAATATTTCGTTTTTTCTTTGTTTTTGTTTAAAGGTAAATTTCGCTTTGTCCATAAAATTGTAACAATTTGTTTGTTTGATAATCTCCCCATATTTAAAAAAAAATAAAAACATTAAATAAAATAAAATAAATATTTTCGGACCACCTTAGTCAGCATGATGATATCAAGTTCACAATGGAAATTGAATCTAATGGAACGATTCTTTTTCTAGATGTACGTGTTTAAGGAAGAAAAATGGTACATTAGGACATTCTGTGTATAGAAAACGACGCATACAAATAGATACTTAAACGCAAATTCTCATCACCATCCAGCACAAAAGAAATGGGTTATTAACTCACTAGTATTCAGAGCTATTTCGATTTCTGATCAAGATTCTTTAACATCGGAAACATCGAAACTGACCGAAGCTCTCACAGGGAATGGCTGTTGCACTGACAGAAGATATTACGCGTTGAATTAAAATATATAGTATTCTAACTCCGCGAAACAAGAATTATAAGGAGCCACCGTTAGGTAGTGTTGTTCTTCCCTACATACATGGCACTACAGACGAAATAGGATGATTGCTTCGGCGCACAGTAGTTCGCTCTCTTGTAAAGTTTTGGCCAAAACTCAGTATATCGAAAACCTTTATTTTAGTGAATATGTTTAAAATATGTTAAAATATATATTTTAAAATCATAACGGTGTTATTTAAAGAATGTCCTACGTAAGATCGTACACTTTAGAGCAACTATTTATAAGCGTTTTACATACAAAAATCGACCAAAACTTTCAACAATTTAATATAAAAAACGAATTAAAGTACCCGTTTAAGCGTTTTTAAAATAATTTTAAATGGTCAAATTTATGCTGAGGCTATACTTCACATATTCTCTTCTTAAATAATATCGGTTTTTATCAATAATTTAAAAATAAATAACACTAATCATTTTTGCGATTTGCATTTTTGCAGTAATTTTTATCTATACAGCCAAATCAGAGTCATCCAAGCTGATCCAAGTTATTGTTTTTAGCTAAAAGTAAGCCTCACAATGTCCTTTTAAGGAATATTGCCAAATTAGCTGCTACTATCTGCTATTCAGTTAGTAATATTAATATAGGTTGGCTTTGGAAACATGGTTTGTTTACTTTTCACGCGTCGCGTCATTCTTAGTTGTTATGGTGTCAGTTCAGTTATAACTGAAGAGTTAACATTAAAAATGCAAGTAAAAAGAAAAATATTGTGCGATATTTTAATAGAAAACAACGGAAATGAAACTTTTGTTTTTAATTACCTACAAGAAAAATATCATTTTTCTGGTAATAGTGAAAAGTTAGCGTTTGACGGTTTAAGGCGCCATTTTTTGCTGCAATTTCGTGAAAAATGGAAATTGGCAAGTCGCAATAGAACTTTTTTTTATAAAAAATGTGCTTCGTGGTTGGAAGGTTCATTGACGCTGTTCAAAGGAAAAGGAGGGAGGCCAATTAAGACTCTAAAAAACTGTTCCGGTCGCTCAAAACGAAGAAAAGTGTCCTCTTTAAGTAAACATACCAACTTATCTGCCGCTGAATTACAGCATCTTTTAGTATTAGTGTTAAATTCATCAGGTAAAAAACACGAAGCTCAATTAATTAGTGACATTTTGGAAAACGGTGCAAAAAATTATAAAAAAATCACATGTGATGACATTCCGGATTTGTTTACAAAAGAAGAAGCCTTAGCGTTAATAACCGATACAAAACTTTCTAAATATCAATATGAACATTTGCGAAATCAGTGTAAGCTTAAGAACTATCATATTTTTCCTCGATATGCTTGTATTTTAGAAGCAAAAAAGCAATGCTATCCTACCAAAGAAAAAACTGTTATATCTGAGAGTGGCGTAGATGTGGAACTACAGTCTTTGTTAGACCATACTGTTAGACGACTGCTATTAGTTCCAGATATAAAAAGTAATATACTGGCAACACCACCAGAGACATCAAGGTTAGTACTAAAATCAAAATGGGGATGCGATGGTTCATCTGGTCAAAGTATCTACAAACAAAATTTTTCGAATCCCAATTTAACTGACGAGTCTGTTTTTATGTCATCCCTCGTTCCAATCCAACTAAATGACGTTTTAGATTCCACAACTTTTTTTTGGAAAAATGAGCGACCATCATCCACAAATTACTGTCGACCAATTTCGTTTCATTTTGCTAAAGAAACAAAATCGTATGTTACTGATTTTGTTAATTCCATAAATGACCAAATATCTAAATTGTCAGATACTAAAATTGAATTTCCTGGTAAAACGGTATACGTTAAGCATGATTTGTTTTTAACAATGATTGATGGAAAGGTGTGTCAGATTCTAACAGGCACATCATCTTCAGCGTGCTGTAATATATGCGGGGCAAAACCTTCCGAGATGAACAGTATACAAATTATTCAACAGCGACAAGTAAATCAAGATGCATATAAATACGGATTGTCACCTCTTCATGCTTTAATACGGTTTATGGAATGTGTGCTTCATGTTTCTTACCGTTTGGAATTTATGAAATGGACGGCCAAATCATCGAATGAAAAAGAACTTCTAAAATCCAGAAAATCAAAAATTCAATGTCAGCTCAAAGAAAAACTTGGAATAATTGTTGATGTGCCAAAACAAGGTAGTGGCACATCAAATGATGGCAATACAGCAAGACGATTTTTTAAAAATTTTGAACAGGTGTCAGAAATAACTGGATTTAACAAAGAAATACTTAGACGTTTTGCAGTTATTTTACAAGTTATTAATAGCCGATGCGATATTAATGAGACAAAATTTGAAAACTATTGCTATGAAACGGCCAACATTTTCATTCAGCATTATTATTGGTATTATATGCCATCATCATTGCATAAAGTTTTAATTCACGGGGGTCAAATTATAAAGTCCATCAGTCTTTCAATAGGCCAGTTAAGTGAGGAAGCAGCAGAATCTAGAAATAAGGATTTTAAAAGATTTAGGCAGTCTCATTCTCGAAAGTGTTCTCGCGTTTCAACAAATGAAGATGTAATACATGCGTTACTTATTTCTTCTGACCCATTAATTACAAACTTGAGGTATAAATGGCAGATCAAAAATAATGAAACAGAACTGTACAGCGATTCTATAGACCTTTTAAATTAATATCAATGTTATTCTACACTTCAACTTTCTTTTTACTTGATAGCTTAGGAACTATACAGGGTGTTTTCAAAGTTAAGTCATTTATTTTAACAGCATACAGAGCTTGCCAAAAGAAATTTATTTGCCAAAAATCACCTACATAAAAGTTCCATAGTAAAGTACAGTGTGCCCAAATTTGATTGCCAAGTGGAAATCTTTTTTATTTTCAATTTTTCAGCAACAACTTATTCTTGATAAAAGTTGGTGCTTGAAAAAGGAAAGCTTTTGACAATATTGAACCTGACTGTACCCTTTGGGATATGCCAATGCAATTGACAATTTTTATTTGTATGGCTAAATAGGCCTCTAATCACTATCTACAAATAAAATTACCAAATTTCAAAAAAGTTGGTTCAAAAATTCTAACATAAAAAAAAATTAAACTAATTTTGAACACCCTGTATTTTGAAAACTGAGCGACCGACGAAAAAATGTTATTCTTTATTATTGTCTTAAAACTAAGTAAGCATTCATCCCTTTTATTTTGTAAAAAATGTTAGGAAATACCCTATTTTAGGTCGCATATTATTAGCTTATTGTTAGATTCTTTTTGGGTGCTCCTGTATATTGCCAATTGTAATAAAAACTTGTATATTATCAAAATATAATTAGACATGCTTAAAAAATAGAAACTGATACATTATTTTTGACAGATATAATAAAATATAGGTTTTGGCCACATGTGTCCATAAGGGCGAACCAGTGTGCGGCGGTCCAACATACGTACAATCTTCAATACACCTAAAAAGATTGGACAATGCTTGCAATCTCCGAAAGATATTGTAAGTTTCCAAATAGAAGGAGTATATAAAGTTCCTTGCTCCTGTAGAGAAGTGTATGTAGGTGATCCAAGATGCTCAATATCAACTAGGCTTAAGGAACATGAACGATATATTAAAATATTAAAACAAACAAAAAATTTTAATAGGGTTACGGTCTACATCACACGTGGAAACCGATCTTAACCCAGTGTCAGGGTTCAGCGAGCACAAGTAACAACTTTTAGAACACAAGGACAAAGTGCTTGGACGTGACGTCATAGGTCGTAGGTGAAGGTATGCGCAAACGCGACATACACTATTACTGTTTTTAAGCAAGATCTTTACTTTAGAATTGAGTATTGGAAACAAATCAAATAGTAATTAAGAGTTAATTCAATTTTCAATACACCAATAAAGGTTTAGAGAGATATTGAGATGAAAAACAGCCATATATAACAATGTAGATACTTATATATAATTAATTTATGCGAGTATTTATGTTATATTCAAGTGGAAACGGTATAAACTAAAGTTTTAAAAGAAGTTCTAAATTTACAGTTACAAAACGTTTATTGTCTGTATATGTAGCCTACTTATTAAGATTTAAATATTTTTAGTTTACTCATTAATTGGTTATAGTCAGTGATGGGCAGATACCGGGTATATTGAAATTTGGGTATATACCCAAGGTTTTGTACCTGGTATATACCCAAGTGGGTATATATCCCCATATAGTTGGGTATATACCGGATATATACCCGGGTATATACCCAAGTGTACTTACTTGGTTAATTTAACGTAATCTAACAAATTTTAACGTTTTGTTGTTAAATTAGGACATTAAAAAAAGTGGTTGAATAAATGGAAATAAAAATCACAAAATAATGCTATTAAAAATGAAATAGTATAATGAAACAAAAACATAATGCACAAAGTAACAAAACTACGTTTAAAATCTAAAATAAATAATACTTAGTTGGAATTAGGTTTAAATGAATCAGTCTTCAGAATCATCAGATTCACTTGTTGATGGTGTATCCATCTTGGTGTCTTAGTCTGTATCTAAATTCGAATCCCTGTCCATTAGACTGGTCACAACGTCAGTACTTTCAGTTCCTGGTAGTTCTTCGTCATTAATTATACTGCAAGTGGAAGCGGAAGTTTGAAACTCTACTTCAATGATATCGGCTTCATTATGAGAGACTTGTACTTGTGCAGTATTACATGGTTTTGGTCGTTGTTCCGATTTATTGGACTCAAAATGGATTTTCCAATTGTGCGATATATATGTAATCTTACCATCTCTTTCGGTTGTCAATCTGTTTCTTTTTTATTATGAATGAACGAGAAAGTTTTAAATGATCTTTTAGTTTCTGCCGATGAAACTGGAGCAGTTAAAATTCTTACAGCAACTTTAGACAATGATGTTGTTCCGCATAGCCCTCTCCCCCAAGAAACTAAAGATGTGAAATGGATACCACTCCATAGGAAGTTTTTAGACCATAATTTATGCTTTGAGCGTAGAGGTATATATCAGGTATATAACTACAGTATTTCTCAATGGATATATACCCTATTCCTTTTGGGTATATACCAGGTATATACCTAAAAAATATCTTTGATTAAAAAGAAAAGAGATCCTGTTTAAAAAAAAAAACTTGACCAGTTTGGCAACGCTGCTGCGAGGAGAACTCGGCGGCAACAAAATTCAAAGATAACCGTCGGTCACTTATTGGTCGACGCGGTAGCCAATCAAAAACTTCAGATCTCATGGATTAAAGATCCCTGAAGATTCCTCGTGCAATGGAAGGTGAGAAACGGAGAGTAATTCCAATTTGACACGGTCTGATCCTAAGAACTATGATTTCTTAAAATCATAGTATTTCCAATACTTTTAGAGAATTTGAAATACTTTCTCGTTACTTAAAATACTTTTGATAGTTCTTCAATTACTTTTATATTTCCCAGTAAAATTCATAACACTTTTTTTTTAGAAAATAAGTACCAAATACCAAATACTTTTTAGGGAGTAATTGACTTTCGAGTGCAATTACTATAAACTGAAATATATTTTGATGTACAGTATTTCAAATATCAAAAAGTATTTGAATTACTTTAATGCAGGGCAGTCCATGGAAGCAAGATAAGCAGTGCTTCCCCAAAAAAAATTACAAAACATCTTCTAAAATGTAATTTTTGAAATAGAAAACCATTGATTTAGTTTATATTAAAAAGGCTAAAATATTATCTTAATTATCAAGACTATAATAAATGCGGCCTTGATTCCGACCGAGCTACAATAAAATATCGAATAGAACCTATGCGGGCCGCTAGCTTCTCTGGATCCGAGTCAAGTATGATTGATTTCCTGTGAATCGAGCCAAAGGTTATAGAACTTTCCACCGGCTGTTTGCAATTTTTGCATTTCAGTCGCGTGCTTTAAGTGGGGGCGGAAGCTATCGTTGGAGTAGGTTCTTTGTTTGAACCGCTATCCGTGTGTTGTGTGATACGTACGTCGGGTCGTGCATGTGCGATATGGAAGAGAATAATACGGACGTGGATATGCAAATATCGTCAACTTCGGCTGTCGGTAATAACGTTGAAAATTTTGGAGAATTTAGTAAGAAGAATGTGTGTGAATGTTTGGTGTGTGTCTTAATAATAAAGGGATTTTCAACATTAAACTTCACTGATAAGCTTCAAATAATTTCCAAAGGAAGGGCAAAACCGCCTATGAAAAATTTAACCACAAAAATGAAAAACTGTATTAGACATTTTTATCCGGAAAAACAATACGAACAATTTAAATGGCTAACAGGGTGTGAAAATATAAGTAAATTATTTTGTTGGCCATGTTTACTTTTTGAAAATGAAAAAGGTCTCTGGAATAAAACTGGTTTTTCCGATTTAAATAATTTCCATAAAGCTGTAAAAACACATATTATGTCCAAAGCGCATTTGCAGGCCGTCGGCAAAATCAGAATTGAACACGCCCTTAATAAACAGTTTGAAATTAGTCACTGCCAACACAATGAACTAGTCGATAAAAATAGGCAAATATTAAGAAGACTTATCGATGTTGTTTGTTTTCTCGGACAGCACGAATTGGGATTTAGAGGTCATGACGAAACAAGGGTTTCTTCAAATAGAGGAAATTTTCAAGATTTACTTAGTTTAATGGCTAAATATGATGATTGCTTAAAAAATCATTTAGAGCAGTCTAGCGTTTCTCGCGGAACGTCGAATCGAATCCAGAATGATTTAATTTTCGCTGTTGCAACCATTATTCTAAAAAGAATTAAGCAGGAGATTGGCGAGGCGCGGTTCATTGCTATTGTTCTGGACGAAACAACTGATAGCTAATTTTAGCCAATTATCTATAGTAATACGCTACGTTAAAACAGACGAAAGTATTCAAGAGCGATTTTTAGGTTTTAAGAATATGTCCGAAAATCGTACAGCAGATGCATTATATATCGTAGTTTATAACGTTACTAAAGAAGTTAATGGAGAGAAAAAATTAGTTACTCAAAGCTATGATGGAGCTGCAGTGATGGCAGGACAATTAGGGGGTCTGCAAGCTAAAGTTCGAGAAACTTTCCCAATTGCTGTTTTTGTCTATTGTGTTGCTCATAAATTAAATTTAGTTTTATCCCAATCCATCAATCACATTAAAGAGTGTAAAGTATTTTTCGTTACTTTAAGTGGCATGGCTGCTTTTTTTCCAACTCAACAAAACGTACACAAGCTTTGGACTCTATTGTCCACAAACGATTGCTCAAAGTAGCTCCTACTAGGTGGAACTATAATGCAAGACTTGTGTTAACAGTATCTGAAAATCGTGAATCACTGATTGATCTATTTGAGAATATAATAGAAAATAATGAAACGTGGGACTCAGAAGCAATAAATAGTTCGAGGGGATTTTTTGGACTGTTTGAAACGAGATTTTAATTTTAATTATTTGTTGAACATATTTTCAGAAATATTTCCGTTCTCGGACAATATTTTTAATATATTACAAACTAAAACAAATGATATTGCTTTTTGCCTAAAAAAAGTGGATGATTTTAAGTCCATGTTAAGCCAAAAAAGAGATGACTTTGCCCTATTTTGGGATAAAACGATGACGTTAAATGTAGAGCCACAAGCCAATCGTCTTCGAACAGAGAAGGTCGGGGATCTTCAAACATCATACAGACGCTTCAGTTACGAAATAATCGATCAAATTCAGCAACAAATAAACTATAGATTTAACGGTTTAAATGATTTTAAATTCCTCGAGCTCTGCAATTTTGATGCATTTAAAGGAAAAACTTTTCCAGAAGATGCGTTTAAATCTCTTCTTCTTCATTATGGTCAGTTCTTCGATCGAGTGTTACTGCGATCTGAACTAAAAGTGATTTACGAAACCGATGACATTAGGGCAAAAAATAACGCTAAGGAACTAATGCAATTTTTAAAAGACAAGGAGCTGGAAGATGCCTACACCGAAGTGTCGAAATTGTGTGAATTAGTATTGACAATTCCTGCCACAAGTTCGTCACATGACGTCATTGACGAATTTGCAAAAAATGATCGAAGAATCGAATTACATGACAAATAGGTAAGTCTCTAAAAATCGCTTCCCTTTCTTAAAATTTCACCGCACGCTCCTGCAGTTTTTCAAGTATTTTACTTGAAGTACTGTCAGCTTTGGTTATATCCAAACGCGTGAACTATTTGTAACATTGTAACTCGCCTTTGTATTCAGAAGTATAATAATTTTTTAGGTGAAACTTTCCCAAATCGTGGACGTCACAATATGATTATTCTTGATTGGAGTACCCTCAGATACGAACATTCGAATAGTGTTCACGGACGATATCAATGTCAATTTTAATCTTCAGTAATTGTTCAATCTGAAGTGGCTATAATTTTCAAATTATTATTCGCTCTGTCTAGCGGAACTAGTATTTGCTTAAAGTCTTGAGTGAGGTGGTGTTTGTTAAAAAGTGAATCGTGTTTGTTGAAACAGTGAGCCGATAGGTCAGTTTTTGTGATAGTTTAGTGCGTTGGTATAGTATTTTTCCTACTTGCGTGCGGGATAACGACTTTTACGCACGCATTTGCGAGCAGGAAGTTAAACTTTTACAACGCCGTGCGTCAAATACCGTCAAACGGGGCGAGTAAGGACGGATTCCACAGTTATTTGTACGTATCTACGGCCAGAAATAAAATATTAGTAATATTAAGGCTAGTACATGTGTCTACATGTTTTAGAAACATTTCTACCAGAAAATAAAATTTTTGAAAAATTTCAAATACACTTCCCCAAAAAATTAACGCACCACCAAAAAATAACCAAAAGTTCAAAGCAAGATTTTATCAAAACTACTGGTCCGATTTAGACGTTTCTTTTTTAATGACAGGTTGTGCCTTCCACAATGTTAGTATACTAACGGTATTCTAATAAAAATCTCTTTTTTACTAATACCGGGTGTAGCAATTATAGCGTGTTTTTTTAATAAAACTTGTAACACCCTGTAGAGTTGATCAGTTACAATATCAAGTTGGAATTGAAATCACGCCATAGCCTTATCTTTTTTTTACATTTTGTTTTTTTATTTACTCCATTATCTTTCTAATTAAACGAGAAACAGCATTTTATAGCATAACATGATTTTATTGCAAATTATTAATAACGAAAAACCGAAACAAAACGCAACTAAAAATTACACCAAAATGTCAGTAGCGAGTATTTCCGCCTCTGGCACGAATAACTTCTTGACAACGACGGTTCATACTTAAAATTAGAGACCTTATGTCATTTTGGTCCAGTTCTTCCCATATGCGAATAAGTCTCTGCCGTACGTCTTCCAAAGTGTTTACGTTACGTTCCTCTTGTAATCTCCTCCCAAGAGTGTCCCAGAGATTTTCTATCGGATTTAAATCCGGGCTCCGAGCAGGCCATGCCATGGTAGCGATTTCGACTTCCTCTAGGTAATTTCTTACAACTCGAGCAACATGAGGCCTGGCATTATCTTGCATTAACAAAAATCCTTGCCCAATAAATGGCGCATATGGCACAACATGTTGATCTAACACCTCCAATATGTACCTTTCAGCTGTAAGGCTTCCATTTATAATAACAAGTTCCGTGCGACCAGTCAATGAAATGCCTCCCCAGACCATCAGAGATCCTCCCCCAAATAATGTTGTATGTGAAAAATTGCACTGAGCATACCTTTCGTTAGGACGTCGATATACACGTATACGCCTGTCATTGTTAAACAAGCAAAATCGGGACTCATCCGTAAATAATACCTGTTGCCATTCAGCCTCCAACCAGTTACGATGCTCCATAGCAAAATTTAGCCTTGCTCTCCGATGAACTCTAGTTAAAGCTGGACCTCGAGCAGCAATCCTAGGTCTCAAATTATGCTCTCTGAGTCGCTGACGAACGGTTTCTGTACAAACTTGTACACCATTAACATCTCGAATCTGAGTTTGAAGGGCTCGAGCTGTTACAAAACGCTGTCTTAATGCTGCGAGTCTCAAAAAACGCTCCTGAATCGGAGTTGTTTTTCGATTCCTCCCTTGTCCCGGCCTGCGACAATTACTTCCAGTCTCTCTATATCGTTGTATAACTCGTGAAATGGTTGTATGAGTTACCATAAATCGTTCACCAATTCTTCGGTAGCTCCAACCATCCTCAAACAATATTAATGCTTGAGCACATTCTTCGCGAGTAAGATTTCTTGTTTCACGTTGCATATTGATCTACATTCATACAAAGCGGACTGACAGTGACAAAAAGCATCTGCATTTTTGACAATTACTGTTACTTTGGTTTTCCATAGCCTGCTACTTACTTTAGTGAGAAAAATGTAAATTAAAACCAATAAAATCATGTTATGCTATAAAATGCTGTTTCTCGTTTAATAAGAAAGATAATGGAGTAAATAAAAAAACAAAATGTAAAAAAAAGATAAGGCTATGGCGTGATTTCAATTCCAACTTGATATTGTAACTGATCAACTCTACAGGGTGTTACAAGTTTTATTAAAAAAACACGCTATAATTGCTACACCCGGTATTAGTAAAAAAAAGATTTTTATTAGAATACCGTTAGTATACTAACATTGTGGATGGCACAACCTGTCATTAAAAAAAAAAAAACGTCTAAATCGGACCAGTAGTTTTGATAAAATCTTGCTTTGAACTTTTGGTTATTTTTTGGTGGTGCGTTAATTTTTTGGGGAAGTGTATTTTTTTTAAATTTCAAAAAGTGTCCCGATTCACCCCTCTTTAGGGATGACTAAGGACAGACATTAATTTGTACTACAAAACATTGTTAGACGTGCTAGGAGTGAGAGACGGGACAAAACTAAACGTTTAAAAAAGACTAGTCATTTATTATTTAACATTTTTTAAAAACAAACAATAAAATGATATTTAAATAAAAAGACAATTCTCAAAACAATTTAAATAATGATGAGTTTCTTTGAAAAATGATAAAAAAATTAATAATTTAAATTTACATTAATTGGTAACTTGAAGCTGCCTCTTCGACAGTGGTTTGGGAAGCTTTTTCAAAACTTGGGAAATGTTCACTACAGATTCATCAGACACTACAGGAAAAATAAATGCATTTTTCATCTTTGAGTTTTCCCTTAAAAATGTTACATTTATTTTTTCGTCACTTTTGCCTGTTTTTTCCACAAAATTTTTTGAAAATTTTCCTTCTGTAAACCTCACAATTACGAAGTCTTCTGTCTTCAGATCAACCAAACCGACGGCGACGGACTGATCTCCCTTATCTGTATCTTGTTCAAGATCGCTTCTGTCTTCCTCTCATTCCATTAATTCTGTCCTTTCAGAAGACGTTTCGGATTGTTCCTGTAAATCGTCGGACTCCGAATCAGATTTTGCATGATAGGTTACGCACCAGGTATTACCGCAATTTTATTCCCCTTAGCCCTTTTTGCCAGATTCTGCAAGTCTGTCTGTGTTTTTAAATACTCTTTTAGTGTTTTAGTCCACAATATGTGGGCCTTGTCTTCCTGAACAGGCTCCGGCGGCAAGCGGTTTAGAATCTGCTCCCTGTCAAGTGGAATAATGCCACATCCCCTAAAACCAGCTTTTATGTTTGTCTCCAACCTTTCTTCAATATTCTCCAATGCTTTTTTCAAGAGGCTTGGAAACTCAGGTTTTGGGATAACGCCTCTGTTTTTCTTCTTCCATTTACCCAAAACTTTTCTCCACGATTGCTTAACTGGCTTGAAAAATGCAGTGTCTAGTGGCTGGGTAAGATGCGTGCTATTTGGAGGGAGCAGTAGGAATCTAATATTGTTCTTTTGACATTTCATTATTACACTTTGTGAAATATGGCTTGCCAAATTATCACCAATTAAAACTTTTGGTCCCTCAAGTCTTCTAAAATAGGCGAAAGCGAACCATCCACTTTTCGTATTGCTATATCTAGCACCCTTTGGGGTCCATTTTTTACCCATTGTTTATAACTGGGTTTCTTCAAATTTCTACTCTTTACATGTTGATTAATTGTATTTCTGGGTATACCGTACTTGTTTTTTTAATTGCTGCTTTTAGATTTTTTGTCAGCTTTTTAACATATTTACGAAGCATGTCCCGAGTCACCCTGAAAATTACATTTATTTAGATTTTTCCTGTTAAAAAAATCCCGAAACGTATCAGCAACAAAATAAAGTTTTTTCTCTTTAACAACACATTAACTAACAAAAAATAACAAATAATGAACCGATCATCACTTACCTTCACTTACTTCGGCACAACAATTAGTAGAATCTGAAAAAACTCCTATTTCTTGCTTAATATTAAATACTTTTTCGACCGGGAATCGATTGTCATCGAACCGCTGTTAATGGCGCTCAAACATCGTCTGGGCACAGATTAATAACCAATCAGATACTGCACTCCTGTAATTTTCATTCATAAACATGTTTAATCAAACGCCATTAGCTGGGCGGAGAACTCAGAGATGAACTCGAAATATTTTTATTTGTTCTGAGCAGGACCTTATTAAAACATTTTGTGAGTAATGTTTAGCCATTAAAATTATATGTGATCCCCGGTTCAATAAAAAATTTATTTAATTAGTTTAAAATAATTAGAGAACACGTTTTTTTCAGTACCGCACTCAAAGGTACAAAATAATGTAATTTTCTTAAAATATATTTTGTTCAATGACTATGCAAAAAAGTGTGATTCTAGTTTTTTTTTAAATAAATTATTTTTTACTTTCTACACACTTCACTGTAGTCATCAAAACAAAACAGATTAGTCCAAACTTTAGGTTCGATGGTACCATATTACGTATTGGACTCGTCAAAACAAACCAAATGGTCATCGGTACCAAATTATTTATTGGACTCGTCTAAACAAATCAAATGAGCCCAAATACGAGGGGTTTACTAGCTGGTACCACGTCTATAATTTGGTACCATCGAGCGGGTCAGATCAGTTAGCTGCTACCAAATTTTGATATTGCCATTTGAATTACCCACAGTTGCAAATTTTCAAATCAACACAACCATTATTAGAGATAGGTAAAAAGCGATTGGTATCATCGAGCTGATCAGTTAAGCTCGATGGTGCCAAATTGTATTATTATCCAAGTTAAATATAATTACAAAATTTCAAATCCATACGGTTAATAGTAGGTTAAAATCGATTGGTACCATTTGTTGCCATCGATCAGCCCGATAGCACCAAATTATTATATTATCAGGGATAATATCACGAGTGCTTAAAAATTTCCGATAATTTTTCACGAATGCGTGTTTTCTTATAATTTGTACAGGAAACACGCATGAGTGAAAAATTATCTGGTTAATTTTTAAGCACAAACGGTATTTAGGAGGAATATTCCACGAATCAAATACAGGGAAACTAAGCTTTATTAACGGAATATTAAATACATACCTATTTCAAGTTCAGAAATTTGAATTTTGTAACAAAATGAACACAAATTGAATAATAATATACTAATAAAATTATTTTCTAAATATTGAAAAGTACTTAATATAAATCTAAATATTCAATTTTAATTATTGATTGTATAATAAAAGGTACAGTTCTAATAATTATTAACCACATTGTTGTTTTGCGACGACGCAGAAGATGCCGTCAGACCACTACTTGTACTTGTGCTGGGTGATGCTGCTACAGGGGCTGGATGCACGTGCTGTTGAGGTGGTTCTTTTCCAGGTTCCCTCATTTTTTCAATAATTTTTTCGTGGTGATCTGGATCTATTTGCAAATAACTTGATAGGGATTTCGCATTCGAATGACCTGTAATTTTTATCAAGTTTTGCTCCGACACTCCGCTTTTGGCCAGCTTGGACACGGCAGTAGTAAATTTTTTTGTGGTATTGAGGCCTGATTTCTGTGCTTGTTTTTTTGTCCAAGTTGGAATCTCGTTTTCTCCTACTGGGCTGTTTTTGAACCATTTTCCGGAAATTTTCCAATGAGGGTTTGGCGTCAAAAGTAGTCGAGTGTTGGATATACTTTTCCTTTTATTTTATAATTCTTTATAAATTCATACTGGGCAAAAGCTGGGACTTCTCTCGTTTCTCACCAACCACTTCGAGTCGGCGAGTTTTCGGCCACCACCTTGGCATGTTTTAGAAAAAACAGGGTTGTATTGAATTCTACCTGTTTTTCCTCCGAAGTTGTCAGTTTCTTCTTTGAAAAAAGTTGTTTCGGCTCTTGCACCTTCTCCTCCTCTCCAGGCTAATTCATAGGACAACAGAAAAAAACACTTCTTTTGTAAACCCTCTGGAGTTGATTCATCACAAGCTTCGATTAGATTTTTTAATTCATTGTATGTTAAAAAAACGGCAGATTCTCTGCGTTTGCCTTCAATACCTTGCAAATGTCTCCTTTTGCCATTTTTTGCGTCTCGGGCCGATTTGAACTAGATCTGCTCGAAGGGATTTATTTTAATTTTGTATTTATTGAAATACCTTTCCATCAATAATTTCGCCGTCATATTCCAAATAATTTTTACCGTGCCTTCTTTATATTCCTCCCCGCTCATTTTTCGCATATTGTAGGCCCAGCTTTTCAAAATCATTGCTAGTTGGGAAACTGGAGTATCTTGGTCAAACGTATAGTTTTTTTCATCGCAGAATGACATAAACTGTCTCCAGATGCTCTTCTTGGATTTAACGGTGTTTCTTGGTTCGATTCCAATTATATTTTCATCAATTTCCTCTTCTTGAACTAGCCCAAAGCGATTATTCATATTGAAAACTTTTCAAAAATGTTATGTTTCCACTTACCTAACCAGGTAAGTGGAAACACCATGTTTCCTAGACGACGTGGTATTTCCGCTATAATTTTTCGAAAACACCACCAGTCTTACGGGAAAATTTGTACATGAGTGGAATATTCGTCCGAATTATGTACGCTTGAAAATTTTCAAATCTTCACAACATTTAGAAGTAGGTTAAAATCTATCGGTACCATTTGGTACCATCGATTAGCATGATGGTGGAAGTAGGTTAAAATCGACCTACTAGATTTATTTATATCCGTTAGTTACATACAATGGACCTAATAAATGTTTGTTAAAAGCAAAATTTAAACCAGTGAATGAAAATTTTACAATGCTTATTTACATGACATACAAAATATAATTAAAAAATCGATAAATTTCCTTTACTCGGAAATTAGGAATAGAGAAGTGTGACTCAATTTAATTCAGTGCATAGTCATTTAGTAACACATATATATTGTCTTCTCAATAAAGGTGTTGAAAAAGTAACTATTCGTTATTCGAGTACTCGTTACTCGTTGATACCCGGAGTAACGAATACCACTTCAAAAGCGCAGTGATTACTTTGATTACTCTGATTACTAAGGATTTTTTTGGCGTCGGGTACGAATTGTACGATAGTACGATGTGTTAAGAGCTTTGAGGTTCGATGCTATTCGTATCGTATGTTGTTATGTCACCAGCTTGCCGCATGGCGCGATGCGGAAGTATCGTATCGGTACTCCTCGACTGGTATTATTTATTGGGCGATTCCATTGGTAGGGTAGGACACATTCAACGTCAATTTATATTATTAATTCTTGGTGTTATTTTTGTTAAAAGGACGTTTTACATGCTGCAATTCTTCTTTGCAATATGCAATAGTCTTGAACAAAAGCATGCGCAGTTTGACAAAAGGTACAAATGTCTTGCCACTGCGCATGCTTTTGTTCAAGACTATTGCAACTTGCAAGAAAGAATTGCAGCATGTAAAACGGCCTTTAGAAATATTTTATTTTATTTTGCCACCTTAGTTTATAAAGTACTTTAAATTTCACTTATTGTATTATCAGAAAATAACATGATTTTAGATCTAATTCCTACCTAACCAAACCGTTCTATTAAGTGAAGGTTGTGCTTTGTTCGAACTTCAGAAATGTTGTCGTGGTGTGCGCGCTGCTGCTATTAATTTAATTTTAAATCTGATCATATGCTGACAAAACTATTATACATTTTTCGTTTTCCAGACTCCAAACGAATAATAAATAATAAAAATAAGCAAAGTGGACTTTTTTTTTGATGATTCCAAAATTTAAGAAGATATGACTATATATTAAATGCAATGTAGGCATACGCGTTGTATATTTGGACCTTATTAAAAATTTATTTAGCGGACATAATAATAATAATATATAATTTTTACTTACCTCCTTTGGCAACGCAGGTTGTTTAGTTTGAATTCTGGGATTTGCCCAATCGGATCTACTAGACATCCTAGCGTTGTTCTTTGTTCTCGGCTGTTTATACATTTTCATTGAAGCCAAAAATATTTTTTGCGGCATAATAATAAACAATTAACGTGTTCTTTAATTATATTTGAACAATTTTTGTTTTCGGTAAGTAAAATACTTTTAATAAACCTAGGTAAATAAATTACATATTTAAAAAAATAATTTACAGGCAATTTTTTTTGTTGTTACACCAATATGTAATTATTTTTTAATATTTTTAGTTAAAAATGGAAGATACATTGACCCAATATTAGGTTATATATATATATATATATATATATATATATATATATATATATATATATATATATATATATATATACAGGATGGTACTGTGGTTACTATGGTTATTGTAGGAATTAGAAAAAAAAATTATGCGTAAGTTTTAGGGCTGCTGAGAGCTACAACCTAAAATTATTTTCGATTGTACAGAGGTAAAGATAAGTTTGCCCCAAACCAAACTTACATTTTTTAAATGCAACATCCTGAATATTGTTTTATTTTCAAATTGCTCCCTTCTGATCATTCACCCAATATAGGGTTTGTGGGGTTTATACAGAGTCATTCAAGATTTCTGGCTACTTTTCGAAAATATCAGAGGTACATTTGATGCCCTAAATCTTTTTTAATGCGTTAGCAAAAATCATTTTAGCGTGGTAAACACTTCCAAATGTGGTCTTCTTCCAACTCTGGTTAGTATTTTAATAACGGTATAAAGGTTAAATAACAATCCTAGATGCAATTTTTTTCGATAAATTTAAATGGAACGCCCTGTATATTATTATATATTTGGCAATCCACCCCATATACGGTTTGTGGGGTCTATACAAAGTCGTTCAAGATTTATGGCGACTTTTCGAAAATATTAGAGGTGGACATCTCAATTTATTACGGTAAAATATTGCCAAGTGTTCTTTCAACATCTCTGTTTTTTTTTTTAAATTTACTCACACCAGCATGGATGAGTCGCAAAAGTTTAAAACTTCAAAAAATAAAAATTATCACTAATAAAAAAAGATTTAATTAAAAAATTTCACAAATACAAATGATAGTATTACTATGATCTAGTAATAAAAACTGGTGGCTATTAAGGAATGATCGATATGATTTATGTGTTAGGATCAAGTGAAAGGAATTGTTTGTTAGAAGAATATATCACGAAAAGTATCCTGATAAAAGAGAAACACGAGAAGCGCTTTTGAAAGGTTATGCAACAATTTGATGAGATATATATATATATATATATATATATATATATATATATATATATATATATATATATATATATATATATATATATATATATATATATATATATATATATATATGTATATATAATAGAAAATGGATTCTTTGGGATGACCGCCAAAGCAATGGAATTTGGCTAACCATAGACACGTGTTTCTGACTTAAGGTCTTCATCAGTACAGTCAACTGTTGGTGACTCTGGTATTGTTTTGTGTATTGATTTTGGCACTAGTTGTACTTGTCTTTCAACTAGTTGACTGTACTGATGAAGACCTCAAGTCAGAAACACGTGTCTATGGTTAGCCAAATTCCATTGCCAAAAAATCCAGTTTCTACTATATACTAGTTCTTGCCGCGTTATATATTTTCTACTTGTTAAAATTTTTTTAATATAGTTGTTTTCAATGATTTATTTGCAAGGCCATTTGCTAATGTTATACTCATGTTATTGGTGTAATTTGACGAAACAAAAGCGTGTCAAGTAATTTGTAAAAGATAATTAAAACATACCCAACAGAATTTTTAATCGCAGCCGCGATTACACAGAAATAAAATTACTTAAATAAGTATGCATTTGAATAAAGTGCGTGACACTTACATAGATGCATTAAGTAAATTGTCTTAAATATATATGAGCAAGTTTAAATAGACATTTTTACATACAGTTTACTAACAGTCAAAACATGCCACTTTTATTGCTAGCTACAAAACCCCGATTAATTAGGAAATTGTTAAAAAACACGAGGCAATCCTTTTATTTCTAATTTTAATAATCATGTATTTTTGCAAACGTTAAATTTCAAAATTGTCAACAAAAACCAGGTTAGCACGTCTAAATAATGATTTACTTTAAACAGTAAACAGACGCTAAGTCTCGGGCTCAGTCAAAGTTTATAATAAAATAAAACTGCTTACACGTGTTTCGCCCGGTCGTGCATCATCAGACCTATCAGAAAAAATATATCCTAATTACTAACTAAAAGCCTTAAAATTAAATAAATAAATAGTACATTTAAAATTAAACAACACGTCACACATACAACGTTAAAACGGTAAACAAACAATCACATTACATAGTTCGACGGATACTGAAAAAGCTTGGAACGAAATGTGGTCAAATGTATGTATAAAAACTCCTTATGCTTAAATTATAAATAAATAAGATAGTAATACAATAATGAAAAATTAAAAAAAAAGGAATACCAGTGGTGAGATTTGAACCCGTATCTTCTAGGTGGGAGGCAAGAATAATAGATTTACTGCTATTTGGGAGTATAACAATATTTCGTTTTGGGTTTTTAGTTGTTAGGTAATTTATTAAAGACGAGGTTCGATTCAAAATTAAACATATTAGAAATATCATAAATGAACGTGTTCTTGGACCCTGGTTGAGATCTTTCGCCCTGACTGTCCTATGTACGTGGCAGGACACTTTCCACACCTCAAAACATAAACACCCGACAGAAATTCAGGTTTATCTTTTAGGGTCATTAAATGTCTTTTCAGGCGGTTGATAGTTTTAAAGGCGATAGAAATATTTAAGCTTAATGAAGCTATCCTAATATCAATAGATGTCAAAAGCTTATTCCCTCCTAGTGAGTGTAGAGATTTAGTTCGAAATCTATTAGTAAAAACGCATCTTCCAGATATAGTTAAACATAACCTTATCTCTCTTCTCTCTTTAGTCCTCGACCAAAACTTTTTTAAATTTAATGGCATGTTTTTTAAAGAACTAACGGGTTTAGCTATGTGGTCTTGCCTGTCCCCATTTCTCAGCGAAGTCTTTATGAACCACTTAGAGAGTAAGATCATGAAAAGTCATTTTGCGCGCCATCTGATCACATATAAGAGATACGTGGATGATATTTGTGTGGTCTGGAATGGAGATGACCAAGAGTTGTCTGATTTTCTGAACTTTGTAAACACCCTCCTCAACAAAATTACCTTTTCCCTGGAGAAAGAAAGTCTTGGAAAGCTGCCTTTCCTAGATCTTTTGCTTATAAGAAATGGTAGCCGAATAGAGTTCGAGATTTTTAGAAAATCATCTTCCACAGACAACATAATACAGTTTCATTCCAATTCCCCATATACACATACATGTCAAAAGGGTAAAAAATTGGACCTTTTGGAGAAGATGGATATAACCAAAGCTAAAAAGAGCCCTTTTTTATGTTGCGTGAATGATATATTTAATTTTAAACCGAACCTCATCTTTAATAATTTACCTAACAACTAAAAACACAAAACGAAATATTGTTATAGCCCCAAATAGCAGTAGATCTATTATTCTTGCCTCGCACCTAGAAGATACGGGTTCAAATCTCACCAATGGTATACCTCTTTTTTTAATTTTTTATTATTTTAATACTACCTTATTTATTTATAATTTAAGCATAAGGAGTTTTTATACATACATTTGACCACATTTCGTTTCAACCTCTTTCAGTATCCGTCGAACTATGTAATGTGATTGTTTGTTTACTGTTTTAACGTTGTATGTGTGACGTGTTGTTTAATTTTATAGGTACTATTTATTTATTTAATTTAAAGACTTTTAATTAGTAATTTGGATATATTTTTTCTGATAGGTCTGATGATGACTGACCGGGCGAAACACGTGTAACCAGTTTTATTTTGTTATAAACTTTGACTGAGACCGAGACTTAGCGTCTGTTTACTGTTTAATTTAGAAACAGGTCTCTTGAATAATGGATGATTTACTTAAAGACGACAAAAAGGGGTTTATATCAAATGGTCATTTTCCTCAACGCATTTCTGTAATCGAAAGTAAAGGTTATCAAACGAATTTTGTTACATTTCTTGCGGAATCTCACTAATAACTTCAAGAATGTTCCTCTTTACTGAAGGTTATGTGGAACGGGTTTATAGCACCTATTTTAACATAGCCTTATAAAAAAAATCTGGCACTGGTAAATCCGGTGTATAGGGGATGCCCATGGGATCGGACCGTCTATTACTCTTCACTTGTAGGGATATTTAAACAACGTCCATTTTTCCTGTAGTGCCATGTATGTAGGGAAGAATAACATTATCTAACGGTGGCTCCTTATCACTCTCCTTTGGCGGAGTTGGATTACTATATCTTTTAATTGAACGCGTAATATCTTCAGTACAATAGCCATTCTCTCTGAGAGCTTCGGTCATTTTCGATATTTCGGATGTTAGAAAATCTTGATCAGAAATCGAAATAGCTCCGAATACTAGTGAGTTAATCACCGATTTCTTTTGTGCTGGATGGTGATGGGAATTTGCATTTAAGTATCAATTTGTATGCGTCTTCCCTACATACATGGCACTACAGACAAAATAGGACGATTACTTCGGCGGTCCAACATACGTATAATCTTCAATACATATAAAATTATTGAACAATGCTTGCGATCCCCGAAAGATATTGTATCTTTCCAAAACTAGGTGAAACATATGGTAAGCACATAATAATAGGAAACAAAACTAGTACTCGTCGTCCACCAAACTCGTGAAGTAACAATAATAACTTATAAGAAAATATCCATAAGATATTCATAGTCCATCAAACTCGTGAAGTTGAGACCTGAAAATAGCGTCTATATCATCTTTATACGGGACATCTATTAACATTGTTAATGTCCCAAGAAAGACTGATAAAAATCTCAATTTACCATAGAGATTTATATCAGTTATCATCCATCAAACCAGCAATTCATATACTCGTAGGTCAATTCCAAGTGACTGCATCTAATCTCATAAACTCCAGAAGATGAAAGTGGGGACACCTTATGTTTAACCCTAGTTAAATGTTGCTTTAATATATTATTTGTTTTAAAAAATCTTAAAATGTCGCGAGGCCCAAACAGATTTGCTATTTTTAGAGAGATATTACCAAAATAAATTAAATATCTGTAACTTATTTTTGATGTTGATTATGCGATTGTTTGCATCTGTTTACATATTTAAAATAGATTTTATTCATTGTTTTTATTGGACATAAATTGTGTACAGCTATTTGTTTGATTATGAAGAGCTCTCTGCAAAATGCCTTAGGAGATAGTAGACTATTAAAAAGTCTGTAAAAAAGGGTGTTATAACTAGCAAATTTATGTGAATATGATGAATTTGAATTGTACTGGATAACATTTTATCTGTCGCTGAAGGCTTTCGGT
Source organism: Kuschelorhynchus macadamiae (assembly GCA_030620095.1). Classification (NCBI taxonomy): domain Eukaryota; kingdom Metazoa; phylum Arthropoda; class Insecta; order Coleoptera; family Curculionidae; genus Kuschelorhynchus; species Kuschelorhynchus macadamiae. The sequence continues at coordinate 1,273,759 of JAUTXW010005370.1, forward strand.
GAATTTCAAACTCTATACTATTATTGTTTCTTTTCAAGAGTATATCTAAAAAAGGTAAGCAATTATTACTCCTCCTTCAAAGTAATAAAATTTTATGATGTAGGGAATTTACAAATGTAAGGGACTCCGATAGTTCCATGTCACCACCATTCCAAAGGATGCAAATATGATCCACGTATCTTTTGTAAAAAATCAGTAAATTTCCTTTACCTGGAACTTCTATCGATATGAATCTCTCCTTTTACAGTCATTTAATAACACACATTTATTGTTTTTACAAATATTTTATTAGGCGCCATTTTTTTCCATCTTATAGGATTCCTACAAATATTTTACCAGTTTCTACCTATATTACACTTGATTTTTGAGCATAATTTATTTTTTACATTGACACACGCCGCCATTTTGTTACGTCATGTTGAATTCGTACCAGTTTATCCCTCTATCACGTATAATTTTTCGGGGATAATACCACGAGTGCTTAAAAATTTCCGATAATTTTTCACGAATGCGTGTTTTCTTATAATTTCTCGAGTCCGAAGGATGAGGGAAATTTGTAGAGAAAACACGCATGAGTGGAAAATTATCTGGTTAATTTTTAAGCACGAATGGTATTTATGGGGAATATTCCACGAATCAAATACAGGGAAACTAAGCTTTATTAACTGAATATTAAATACATACCTATTTCAAGTTCAGAAATTTGAATTTTGTAACAAATTGAACACAAATTGAATAATAATATACTAATAAAATTATTTGTATAAATATTGAAAAGTACTTAATATAAATCTAAATATTCAATTTTAGTTATTGATTGTATAATAAAAGGTACAGTTCTGATAATTATTAACCACATTGTTGTTTTGCGACGACGTAGAAGATGCCGTCAGACCATTACTTGTAATTGTGCTGGGTGATGCTGCTACAGGGGCTGGATGAACGTGCTGTTGAGGTGGTTCTTTTCCAGGTTCCCTCATTTTTTCAATAATTTTTTTGTGGTGATCTGGATCCATTTGCAAATAACTTGATAGGGATTTCTCATTCGAATGACCTGTAATTTTTATCAAGTTTTGCTCCGACACTCCGCTTTTGTCCAGCTTGGACACGGCAGTAGCTCTGAGGGAATGGTTGGTAAATTTTTTGTGGTATTGAGGCCTGATTTCTGTGCTTGTTTTTTTGTCCAAGTTGAAATCTCGTTTTCTCCTACTGGGCTGTTTTTGAACCATTTTTCGGAAATTTTCCAATGGGGATTTGGCGTCAAAAATAGTCGAGTGTTGGAGATACTTTTCCTTTTATCTTGTAATCCTTTATAAATTGTTACTGGGCAAAAGCTGGGACTTCTCTCGTTTCTCATCAACCACTTCGAATTGGCGAGTTTTCGGCCACCACCTTGACATGTTTTAGAAAAAACAGGGTTGTATTGAATTCTACCTGTTTTTCCTCCGAAGATGTCAGTTTCTTCTTTGAAAAAAGTTGTTTCGGCTCTTGCACCTTCTCCTCCTCTCCAGGCTAATTCATAGGACAACAGAAAAAAATACTTCTTTTGTAAACCCTCTGGAGTTAATTCATCACAAGCTTCGATTAGATTTTTTAATTCATTGTATGTTAAAAAAAACGGCCGATTCTCTGCATTTGCCTTCAATACCTTGCAAAAGTCTCCTTTTGGCATTTTTTGCGTTTCGGGCCGATTTGAATTCGATCTGCTCGAAGGGATTTATTTTAATTTTGTATTCATTGAAATACCTTTCCATCAATAATTTCGCCGTCACATTCCAAATAATTTTTACCGTGCCTTCTTTATATTCCTCCTCGTTCATTTTTCGCATATTGTAGGCCCAGCTTTTCAAAATCATTGCTAGTTGGGATACTGGAGTATCTTGGTCAAACGTATAGTTTTTTCATATTGTCAAGATTTCATTTTTTGGTTAGGTATGTAACCACACCTAATCAGGTAAGTGGAAACACCATGTTTCCTAGACGACGTGGTATTTCTGCTATAATTTTTCAAAAACACCACCAGTCTTACGGGAAAATTTGTACATGAGTGGAATATTCTGCAAAATTTAAAGTCATTATATATATTTTGTTTCTAAATGGTTTTCGTTAACGATCTTCTTGTTATGTTTTATGTTAGAGTGGTGTAATATTTGGGGCTAGGAAATATCTGCGAACCAACGGAGTAGGTGAAGACTGAAAATATGGGTTTCATGCAGGATATAAAATCTATATGTGTGGATGAGGAGAATAAAGTTGTTTTTACTGAATATTAACTACAAATATAATACACCACTCTAACATAACAACAAGATGATCGTTAACGAAAACCATTTAGAAACTTAATGTCTGGGAAACAACTGCGGACTAATGAAGTAGGTAAAGATTGATAATACATATGGGTTTCACGGAGGATATAGAATCTATATGTGTGTCCTGAGGAGGCAAACAGTAAAGTTGTGAAACGTTGATAATTTAAAAAAGACTTGTTTTTTTTACTGGATCCTAACATCAAATACACACCACTCTATTATAACAACAAGAGGATCGTTAACGAAAACCATTTAGAAAGTTAAAAAAAATTATTACTAAAAAAAGAATTATACAATTTACCTTAAATTTTGCACAAATATCAAGTGTTACATAGGAATAAACTGGTAATATTTTGATATGAATCCAAGATAACAAAAGAAAATAGCGGCCTAATAAAATATTTAAATAACACAGGGTAACAAAATGAAAACAAAAATTTGGTGCCGGAAATCTAACATCTGATTTTAGATATTTTTAATATGCTGATTCCAAAAATGCCACCAGATTTTTTTCTATCAGCTCTAGTTTTTGAGATATAGGTTACAGGTTAATTGATATTTTTTGCTGATAAAGGTCAACAAATAAAGAGATAAATATGTACTTAATCGTCAAAATAGAAATTTCCCAGAATCTAATTGACCAAATGGATACCTGGAATTGTCCCTGACCCAATGTTCCTATACTAGGAACTATTCAATACACTGCTCTTAATTACTTTTATACCTGTAATTGCCTATGACCCGATCCTTCTATACCCTCTTGGCTGTACTCGATTTAGTAGATTACTGAGTTTTTCCAAGTAAACTTGGGCTATCATTTTGTGTAAATTTTGGTCGTTTTGTTGTATCAAGACACTAAACTGAAACAATGGCATCCACAAGCAGACGTACCTGTGTAAATCATCCCGATGTTTTTTGTTATGTGTGTAGTAAATACACTTTGAAAGAGAGCAGAAAAATGATTTCTGACTTTGTGAAAAGAGCTTATCTTGTCTATTTTGGCGTTCATTTAGCAGATCAAGATAAATCTTGGGCCCCACATTTCATATGTGGAAAGAGGAAGTGCCTAAAGTGGAGAGAACCGTGAAACCATCATGACGACTGCTATTTTTGTCTCGTTAATATTAAAGGCATAAACAGAAACAATAGACACAAATGGACATATCCTGATCTAGATTCTGCAAGAAGGCCTGTAGCGCATTCGAAAGAAATACACGTTCCATCATTCAGCAGTCTACCCGAACTGACAGAAGATGATACAGAAACATCAACGTCTGACGAAGTTTAAAGAATTCAGTCAGAAAACGACAGCCAATTTGAAACAGATTTAGCAACTCCGCAGTGTTTCAATCAAGAAGAACTAAACGATCTTATAAGAGACCTGAATCTCTCAAAGGAATCCGCTGAATTACTTGCATCCAGATTAAAAGAAAAAATCTACTTTGTCTAGGTACTAATATTACATTTTATCGTAAAAGAGATAAGGATCTGCTGCCTTTTTTCGCTCAGGAAAATGACTTGGTATTCTGTAACAATATAAAAGGGCTCTTAGAAAAAATGGGTTTGCCTGAATACACTACAGATGATTGGCGCCTTTTTATTGACAGTTCAAAAGGTAGTTTAAAATGTAAAATAACTGTAACAAATATGGCTCAATTCCTATTGGTCATTCTACTACCATGAAGGAAGAATATGAAACAATTGCATTAGTTTTGAGAAAAATTAAATACGAAGAACATCAGTGGGCAATTTGTGTTGATTTAAAAACGGTTAACTTGGACAGCAGAGTGGTTATACAAAATATCCTTGTTTTTTGTGCCTTTGGGACAGCAGAGCTAAAAATGAGCACTGGGTTAACAAAAATTGGCCTTCAAGGGGTGTCATGATTCAAGGAAAACAAAACGTGATCCACGAACCTTTGGTTTCAAGAGAAAAAAATCTTACTTCCGCCCTTGCATATCAAGCTAGGCCTAATGAAGCAATTTGTGAAGGCTTTAAATCGAGATGGAAATTGTTTTGGGTATTTGTCACGTAAATTTCCTGGCATTAGCACGGCAAAACTAAAAGCTGGTATATTTGATGGTCCTCAAATAAGACAACTTGTTAAAGATCCACAATTCACCACATCAATTAACGAGACTGAATCTAACGCTTGGTGTTAATTTGTTCAAGTAGTACAAAATTTTCTTGGCAATCATAAAGCAGAGAATTACGTAGAATTAGTGGAAACTATGCTTTCAAATTTTAATATTCTTGGCTGTAACATGAGTATAAAAGTTCACTACCTCCACAGCCACCTAGATCGTTTTCCAGAAAACTTAGGTGATTGTAGCGAAGAACAGGGGGAAAGATTCCATCAGGATATTAAAACTATGGAAGATCGTTATCAAGGACGATGGGATACCCACATGATGGCGGACTACTGCTGGAGCCTTCAGCGAGACTGCCCTAGTAAACTCCATTCTAGAAAGTCGTATAAAAGAAAATTTTTATGTGATTAGTGACTAATGTAATTGAGTAAATTAAGTTTTTGCAATAAATACTTAAACCCATGTGTGTTTGTTTTTTTTTAACTGGCAATAGTAATATTATATATTATAACAGTTATAACGTAAAATATATACACAATTTTTTTTTTTCAAACTAGATTTGATAGACAAAATCTGAGAACTTTTTTACATTCTGCATCCAAAAATTACCCAGGTACAGTTAAAAAATCGCATGCACCAAAATGTGTGTTGGCCTGTGTAATCAGTCTGAAAATATTATTTATTAAATTAATTTCGATTTTTGTGCAAGAATTAAGTGTGATGTAGAGATAAATTGGTAAAGTTGTGGTACGAATTTAAGATGGCGAAACAAAATGGCGGCCAAATACAATTTTTTAAAAAATCAACGAAAAAATCTTGTTCAATTGACTGTAAATTTTGCAGAAAAATTAAATGTGAAAATGGGATAAACTGATACGAAGTCAATCTGACGTACAAAATGGGGGTATGTGTCAATGTAAAAACTGCTTACTGATTTTATTTTAAATTATGCCCAAAACACAATTGTGGAATAGGTAAAACGAGACTGGTAAAATATTGGTAGGAATACAATATGAGGGAACAAAATGGCGCCCAATATTTAAAAATACAGTATATGTAACACACATATAATGTGACTATTTTTCTCTAAAGTTGTAACTCGATGGTTTTTCGTGATGTCAAGATGCCAACATGAAAAAAAAGCTACCAGTCCAAAAAGTCTGAAGTATGGTTGTTTTGAGTGTTCCCAGTGTCCTAATTTTTTAGACAAAATAAATTTCTAAAACTGCCAATAATCCAAATACAATGTTATTTCACCTCTCTCATGTCAATAACGACCTTCAATTAATAGTATGTTGCCACTTCAAAAAAAATTGACCATCCCAATCTAAGAATGTAAAGCTTTACAACTTTAAAAATGCTTTGTTTTCCTGTTATTTTTGAGAAAAAGTTGTTTTTCGACTAAAAATAACATTACTAGGAAAATTTATGAATTTATTTTATTTAAGTGTGGATCTTTATTATATTATTTTAATGGAATTCCTTAATGTTTGATTCGTCATATTTATTTTTAAAAAAGTTAAAAATGTTCAGAGTGCTAAACATAAAATATTTTACCAACTATTTAGTGTAAACCATACGTATATATATATATATATATATATATATATATATATATATACAGTGTGTCTACTTAAGTTCTATACATATGGGAAACTTTTTTATACTTAGTTTTACAGAAAAAAGTTACTCTTTATAAAAAGTTCTGCTTTCTGCATAATATTAAAATATTTAAACTTGAGATTGCATATACAGGGTGGTCAAAAATTCCAAAAAATCAAAATTGACTCAAGAGAAAAGTGCCTTTAATTTTTATTTTATAGCAAAATGTAATACAAAATCTTACTTAGAATAAAAAAACATATCTAGCACTAGATTCGTTGCTTCCTATCTGAAATCACTTCTTAAGGATTGTAAAACTTTGGCTTCTTACTGGCAAGTCCAGTTTCTTACTTTTGTTCCTACCTACATACCAGCAAAATTTCCTTATTTATCGATTGTTGATAATGGCATTGTCACTGCCATTGTCAACCACAATATTGTATTACTTTATTGAAACATCAGTTTGAATATTGTAGTAAAAAGAGAAATGCCGCTGAAATTAAGCAAAGAAGATAAAATTAAAATAATTTTAATTGTCGGAGAAAATTATAAAACATTTCGAGAAGCTGTAGACATTTTTAACAACAGACACCCCGATAAAATTATACGTTTCGTAACAGTAGGGAATATTCTAACTAAATTCAAGACTTTTGGAAATGTAGAAAATAACTTTAACAAGAAACGGAGGTCTAGGGTTGCGAATGACGACATTAAAATTCAAGTAATGCTCTCTGTGATAAAAGAGCCTAAAAAGTCCCTACGCAAAAGGTCAGCAACATTGCCAAATAACGTAGGTAAAGATACAGTTTCAAAAATATTGAAAGAAAACAGTTTTCGACCTTACAAACCAAAATTTTATACATACCTTGAGACCAGGAGATTTTGAGCGACGGTTCGAGTTTTGCTGTCTGATACAAGGAGAGCTAGAAGATGATCCTTTTATGGCAAGACGCATTATTTTTACCGATGAAGCAACGTTTACTTCCAATGGGACTGTAAGTTTGCAAAACTGTCGTTGGTGGAGTGACTTTAATCCTAATTTTGTTATACAAACTCAGTATTCATTCAACATAAATGTTTGGTGCGGAATTAATAAAGCTAGAGTAATTGGACCATTTTTTTTTCGACATAATTTAAATAGTCAACGCTACTTGGATTTTCTAAATACTTACTTGTACGATTTTATTCATGAACTACCCATAAGTGAGAGGTTCCAAATATGGTACCAGCAGGATGGCGCCCCATGCCACGGAGCAAGGGATATAAGACAATACTTAAATTTTATCTTTAATGGACGAGTAATCGACAGATATTCTGATATTTTCTGGCCAGCTAGATCTCCAGACTTGAACCCTCTTGATTATTTCTTTTGGGGCTACTTAAAAGAGAAGGTGTATCTAAAGAGGCCATTACAGAATGTTGATCATTTGGAGAGGGTAATTAGGGAAGAGATACAGGCCATAAAACCTGCCATGATTAGAAATGTTTTAAGAGAATTTTCTGTAAGAACGGTTACCTGTATGGAAAGAGATGGTGGATATGTTGAGGCAAATGTGCAGTGACGGAACAGTTAGTTTTTATTGTTAATTAAGTTATTTACATGTAATGTTTATTAGAATTAAAGTTAGTGAAGTTATTTTCTACATTTCCAAAAGTCTTGAAGTTAGAATATTCCCCACTGTTGTGAAATAAATAATTTTATCGGGGTGTCTGTTGCTAAAAATGTCTGCAGTTTCTCGAAATGTTTTATAATTTTCTCCGACAATTAAAATTATTTCAATTTTATCTTCTTTGCTTAATTTCAGCGGCATTTGTTTTTACTATAATATTCAAACTGATGTTTCAATAAAGTAATACAATATTGTGATTGTCAATGCCATTATTAACAATCGATAAATAAGGAAATTTTGCTGGTATTTAGGTAGGAACAAAAGTAAGAAACTGGACTTGCCAGTAAGAAGCCAAAGTTTTACATTCCTTAAGAAGTGATTTCAGTAAGATTTAGTATTACATTTTGCTATAAAATAAAAATTAAAGGTACTTTTCTCTTGAGTCAATTTCGATTTTTTGGAATTTTTGAACACCCTGTATCTGCAATTTATATATATATATATATATATATATATATATATATATATATATATATATATATATATATATATATATATATATATATATATATATATATATATATATATATATATATATATATATATATATATATATAATATAAATATATACAATGTGCCTGTAGGTAACAGCCGTATACTACCAATAGTATCAAAATATATATATATATATATATATATATATATATATATATATATATATATATATATATATATATATATATATATATATATATAATATAGAAATGTGCCTGTAGGTAACAGCCGTATACTACCAATAGTATCAAGAAACGGGGATTCGGCCAAAAAGTCTATTAGTAGTACATTTTTCTAATAGCTAAAGCTTTCGAAATATTACATTTCTTCTTCAGGGCTCTATAATAACATAATTATCAGAAAATTTAGGACTTTTTTTACAATTAAGAAGTACTTACACTAATTAAAATGCAAAGACAACTTTGAGAGATTTTTCAGAAAATATAAAATTGGATAGATTTTCACTACTAAAATTTTGACATTATTTGACAAGAAATAAACAATTTAAAACCAGTTGTTTTTCTATCAAATAATAATGACAGAAATAGATTAAATAATAATATGTCAAATGTATAATATAAAAGAGGGGGTTATACCAATGGTTTTAACATTACGTTGTGCTATATATATATATATATATATATATATATATATATATATATATATATATATATATATATATATATATATATATATATATATATATATATATATATATATATATATATATATATATATATATATATATATATATATATATATATATATATATATATATATATATATATATATATATATATATATATATATAGATACTAAAAATCGATAAAAATGCACTTTCACACATCGTTATCAAAAGTTCTTGGCCGGAGAAGATATATGTAGAATAGCAGAAATATATAATTTCTGCAGGCGCAAAACGGCCTACAGGAAGAATTGCTTTCGATTGTGTCACAGGGTACCCTCCTGCGATGATTTCTGAGCCTCTACCCTCATCAGGCAGGCTTGTACCCAGGGCGATCTGAAATAGCAGATTGTAATTTGGCAAATTACCTATGGGTCTGCAGCCGGAAACCACCGGAGCCCCAATAGGTGGCGCTAAGTATTACACTTAGCATGTAGTACTGTTTCAGTATAATAGACGTTTCGTTTTTGATTTTGTCATATCGAGCAATCTGTTATTTCAGATCTCCCTGCACAAGCCTGCCTGATGTGGGTAGAGGCCCAGAAATCATGATCGCAGGAGGGTACCCTGTGACATAATCGAAAGCAATTCTTCTTGTAGGCCGTTTTGCACCAGCAGAAATTATATATATATTTTCTGCTATTCTACATATATATATATATATATATATATATATATATATATATATATATATATATATATAATCTTCATAGGAAAGGCTATTCGTATCAAAATATTGCATAAATGGTTAATCGTTCTAAAAAGACGGTGTTTAACGTGCTTTATCATGTTATGATTCATGGAACCACTAGAAGTGTTTCCAAGAAGCGACGTCCCAGAAAAACGAGTATGGAAACAGATCGTCGAATTATTGGCATTTCTAAGGCAGACCCTTACAAATCAGCAGTTGATATTTGGAAAGAAATTTTTGTTGAAAAACCAAGGAAGAAGCCTCACCTTTTTGAAGTTAATCGAAGGAGCCGTTTGGAATTTGCTAGAAATCACCTTCCTTGGAACGTCCAACAATGGAACCAGATACTATGGTCAGATGAATGCAAGGTAAATAAATTTGGATTTGATGGAAAACTTTTGTTTGGCGTCCACCAAATAAAGAATTTGACCTGCCCTACACCATGAGAACAGTGAAATTTGGTGGTGGTTGTATCATAGTCTGGGGTTGCTTCTCTTGGAATGGTACTATGGATCAGTATGAATACATTAACTTACTGGAAAACGTGATGCAACCATATGCAGAGGAAAATGTATCAGTACTTTGGAAATTCCAACACGATAATGATCTAAAGCACTCTGCTAGGAGGGTGACTGTCTGGTTTCAGGATAATCATGTAGATGTTTTACAATGGCCATCTTGTAGTCCAGATCTTAACTCAATAGAAAATCTTTGGATGATAGTTAAACGGAAATTAGGTTAAAGAACTTGCCAAAATGTCGACGAAGTATTCGAGGGTATGAGAGGAGCTTGGACCAGTATTTCACTGGAGACTTGTAGATGTCTAATACAGTTCATGCCTAGGAGGTGTTTAAAAGTAATTAAAGCCAATGGGTATCCTATTAAATACTAGGTATTCAATTGAGACAAAAATTGTTAGAAAATGTTGATTCAGAAATACGTTATATGTATATATATATATATATATATATATACATATATGTGTATATATATATATATATATATATATATATATATATATATATATATACACTGCGCAAAACAATTAACGCAACGCCTAACTTTGAATGGAAGTTTCTCGAGAATGGTTGATCCGATTTTGATGAAGTTTTTATCGAAATTTAGGTTAATTCCTCGTGAATATTCTTTTGATATTAAAATTCAATGTTACTTTGTTGTAGGCAATAATACAGGGTGAAAAAGAAAGACATGTTTTATTTACCAAAGTTTAAAACACCCTATAGAATAAATCAGATGGATTCAAGAGATCTAACCAAAAGAATGTTGTAGCCCAGTATCCAACAGATCGTTTTTTTATTCGCTTCAATAGCACAATTTTTGCCTGAGTTACAGGACTTATTGAAAAGTACTGCATTTACTGTGTTTTAAATAAATTTACAGTTCATGTTTGAATTGATTCTGTTGAAGACGTTGCCCGGTAACAAGAGAACACAACTTATACCAGATTGACATTTAGGCGTCAGTTTCAGTTCGGTTTTAAATTTTTCTTCTTATCGTGTACAGTCATGTCAAGACAAACTAGAAATTTGACCCGCGACGAGTGTGTAATTGCAAGAACTCTTAGAGATGAAGGCTGGAGCTATAGCAGGATAGCGGAACGATTGAATCATAAATCAACTGTACATAGAGTCATACAGAGACCCGTATCTGCGGTTGTCTGCTTTACGACAACGTTTCGTGACGGCAAGGTTTCTGAGGCAGGAAATTCAACACGCGAATGGTCCTCAGGTAAGCACTCAAACAGTGCGGAATCGTTTGAGGGAATATATCAATATATATCAACGAAATACTGGAACATTCATTTGCACATAATATATATGCATATCCCCATACAGCACGTGTAGTGCAAAATTACGTTAATAATGTTGGGATCGATGTCATGCAATGGCCTGCACGTAGTCCGGACCTGAACCCAATCGAACATGTTTGGGACTTATTGGGCAGGAGATTAGGGGCTAATGAAAGACAGCCAAATAACGTGGAAGAGCAGGGTGAGCTACTCATCGATACTTGGAATGGGCTGGATGAGGTACTGATACGAAATTTGATATTAAGCGTGAATAGAAGGTGCGAAGCAGTCATAAGAAACAGAGGGGGAAATACGAAATATTAGTTCAATAGTTATAAAGTTTATTTTTGTTCGTTTTAGTTCTTAGTGTTTTGTTTTTTTTACTGTCGTGTTCATATCTTAATCTTACCTATTAAAACATGTTTTTCTAACTTCCTGTATTATTGACAAAACTAAACCGATCCTGGCCCTTGATATCACGAAGAAATTTTCGTATAACTAAACTAAAATGTAAAATAGCGCCATGTTCAAATATCCGGTAACCGATGCGTTCGTAATTTAAAAAACAGTATAATTTATTTTTCATTGCACCCTGTATTATTGACTGAACAAAACTAATATTGAATTTTAGTAATCCAAAAAAAAAATCTTCACAACCAAGCTACAAATTACAAACGTCTTCAACAGAATCAATTCAAACATGAACTGGTAAATTCATTTAAAACACAGTAAATGCAGTACTTTTCAATAAGTCCTGTAACTCAGGCAAAAATTGTGCTATTGAAGCGAATAAAAAAACGTTTTGTTGGAAACATACTGGGCTACAACATTCTTTTGGTTAGATCTCTTGAATCCATCTGATTTATTCTACAGGGTGTTTTTAACTTTGGTAAATAAAACATGTCTTTCTTTTTCACCCTGTATTATTGCCTAGAACAAAGTAACATTGAATTTTAATATCAAAAGAATATTCACGAGGAATTAACCTAAATTTCGATAAAAACTTCATCAAAATCGGATCAACCATTCTCGAGAAATGTCCATTCAAAATTAGACGAAATTTTAGGCGTTGCGTTAATTGTGGTGCGCAGTGTATATATATATATATATATATATATATATATATATATATATATATATATATATATATATATGAACTATTACTAATCTAAAACGTACCAAAGCAATCAAAGACAATTATTCTTATATATATTATATAATATCCCGTGGTATTAAAAGTTCTAATTAGCTCTTAAGTTTTCTATGCAATTTGAAGTTACATATAAGCATCCTTAAGATGTTTGCTGAGACAGTAAAATCAATTCGTTTTGAAGTGGTGCTGCTCAATTATGGAACTGTGAAAAGTTCAAACTTAATGAGGCAGATGTCTATCTAATAAATAAGTCTTTTTAAGATGTTGCTTTTAATGTCTACTCGTTTTAAATTAAAAACTTTATATTCAGGCGCACAACCACGAGGGTCTGAACCCTTTCTCCTCCTCCATTTTACTTTCCTTGGAAGAGGAAAAATATTTTTTATACTTTCTGTTCTCGCATGAAGTAACAAAATAAAAGTTAATATAAAATAATAAAAACAAAATGTTTATCATAAAATCGCTATAAAATGGAAAAACTCAGAACAAAATTGTAAATATTGCATTACATAACCCTATTAACATAACTATTTATTTTTTTTTATTTGCTGTTGTAAACCCACGAAAACAGCTCACTACTTTAAGGTGTCCGATATCCGATTTTTTTGTTGTATTATCGAATTACTTATGGAAGTTTCATTTCGTTAAGATCGGTTTTTTTTGTTACAGACGCTGACCGACATATCTGGGCTGAATGACCGTGTAACTAAACTGAACCCGATGACGTGATGGCCGGACAGATTAATATCACCTTGCCGTCATCACTTGATTCGGAGGAGCAAGCATGCGTCGTCTACAACGCAACCACTGTCGCCGTTTATTCGCCACCTGGATCCAAAGAACTCGAATCTCTCAATAACGCATTTGTTTTAAGGTAAGCAATGTTTTTTTTTTCATTTTCATGTTTTTGGCTCTGCAAGTTGAGGCAAGTTGTCAGCCCAATTCAAAGGCATTTGGATATTACCGGACTCTACACCCTATACAAAGCATCAAATATTTTAAAATGTTAACCACTTTCTAGATTCAAAAGTATTACGCATTAGGTTTCTTCCAGTCCTCGGATTTACCACTGAATTACAACTTCCAGTCAAATTTCTTAGAGAATTTTTACGTCCCCGCACGAAACTGCCGGCGCGCAAAACGAAGGAAGTAAACTCCCAAAAACGAACTTGGTGCTAACGGGGCAGATTCACCTAATAGTATAGATTTCATTAAAAAAATCCTTGATACACTTTTTTACATCTACATACAAAATTATCAGTTTTGTTAATAAAAACTAAGGTTATCGCCCGACCTGGAATTAAAACACAATTCTCTTGCAACGCAACTGTAGAACCCTAGAACTGAGCCACGAGGATCACAATGAAATTTTAACGCAACTTGTTTATACTCCACCGAATGACGTACTTTAACCAATAGCTCATGTGGAAGCGAGGAAGTGCCATAGTAAAAATGGTTAGGTTAGACGCTTCTGTGGAAAAGGTTTGGGCTAAGTATAGACATCGCATATTACTCCTCTATTCGCCGCGTTTACGTCTCCAAGTCATAAAATTTCATTTAAGACGCGCACTTGCTACCCACAGCATGGGGTGATTGCTAATTGCCCTCAGTTTATTCGGAACGGAAAAAACTTTCTATATATATATATATATATATATATATATATATATATATATATATATATATATATATATATATATATATATATATATATATATATATATATATATATATATATATATATATATATATATATATATATATATATATATATATATATATATATATATATATATATATATATATATATATATATATATATATATATATATATATATATATATATATATATATATATATATATATATATATATATATATATACAGAGTGGTCTGAAAAGTTCGTGGTGAACCAAACTTGTGTTTTTTTAAATGGGACACCCGGTATATTATTATTTTAGTTGATTCTCCTATTCGTTACGATCATTTTGATATGAGGTTTGTTGGGTCTAAAATGTATACGAAGGGAATGGGACGAGGTTAAAGTGGAAAAAAGGGTTATACTTCGGCCATTTTTTGAAAACAATTGAAGCAGGTATGGAAAAACCAAATATTCTATAAAACGTATTGTATCTAGGATTACAATAATCGCTTGTAAGTCGTTCAAAATTATTCACTGTTATACAGGGTGGTCAAGTTTTGCAAATTTACCTTGGATTGAATTTTTTTAAATGGAACACCCCATATATTTTACTGTCATATTAAAGATAACATCACCAGCTTTCAGAAAATAGCCTATTTGATATCTTTCTAACCAACAGTTTTTTAGTAAATTAACCGTGAAACCAGATTTTACTCATTCTAACAGAAACGGTATTATTTACGTTGCTTAAATTGACTACCTATAATATAAGGAGGCCATGATATAATCATAAATGAAAAGAAAGATTGACATTCTTGTCAAAACCGCAAAGTGTCAGAGAATTGGCATCAATTACCATTGTTTTTTGACGATAAGCCGAGAAATTGTTAAGTAACAATGAGTTTGAGTACTCCAGAGTTTATAAACATGACTTTTATGTTGGGCGAGTGTCAAAAAAACCCTTTACGAGCAAGCAGGGTTTATGCGGTACGATATCCCGATGCCGAAAGAAAATCCACACACAAGTACCAGGGAAATTGAGAGAGCTACTGATATTGAACGCACTAGTATTAAACGGATTCTGAAACAACATAAATATCATGCCTACCACATTGAATTACACCAAGAACTGTATGATCGCCATTACGTCCAACGACAAGAGTGTTCAATTTGGTTTTAAATACAATTTGGGATAATCCAGGTTTTGTAGATAGGGTGGTTAACAAACATAATATGCACTATTATTCAACCGAAAATCCACATTGGATTCGTCAGGTGGACCATCAAAATAAATGGTCAATTAATGTTTGGGGAGGTATAATTGGCTCTCATGTTATAGGACCATATTTTTTTGAAGAGCATTTTTTTGAGAAATGAGTTGCCCGTATTGTTCGAAGACTTACCTTTAATGTTAAGAAATTCCTTATGGTTCCAACATGATGGAGCACCCCCGCATTACCATAGGCATGTAAGACTTTTTCTCAATAATTGGAAAGGAGAGCATTGGATTGGGCGAGGTGGACCAGTTAAGTGGCCTGCGAGGTCACCCGATTTAAAGCCACTAGATTTCTTTTTATGGGGACATGTTAAAGAAGAAGTTTATAAAGAGGTTCCAACCACAGCGGAAGATATGAAGTTGAGAATAATAAGCAGTTTTCGCAACATTTCAGACCTGACTTTGAGAAAAGTGAAACTTTCATCTTTCATGGATAGACTCGAAATGTGCCTTCAGCAAAATGGTGGTTTAGTTGAACATCTTTTATAAGTTTTAATTACATTGTTTTTGTTGATTTATATTAAATTTACTTTTTTTTTGTAAAAAAAGATCTGTTATTAATACTGTCAAAGCATTATCTTCATTGGTAACTGGTTTATTAATTACTTTACGTTTTTTTGAAAGCAACATTTCCTGTTTCTTGAAATCTCTATGGTAAACTTGCAAAAGCTTCTATCTTGTTTTTATTTCGGCATCGCATCATCAAAGAACAATATTTATTTATTTACTGATGACAATATTCTGACACTTTGCTGTTTTGACAGGACTGTCAATCTTTTGTTCAATTTATGATGATATCATGGCCTCCTAATATTAAATTGTCAATTTTAACAACGTGAATTCAGAGTAATTCGTGTTAAAATGAAGAAATTTTGATTTCACAGCTAATTTACTGAAAAACTGTTGGTCAGAAAGGTATCGAATATGGTATTTTCTGAAAGCTAGTAATGTTATCTTTAACAAGAAAGTAAAATATACAGGGTGTTCCATTTAAAAAAATTCAATCCAAGGTAAATTTGCAAAACTTGACTACCCTGTATAACAGTGAATAATTCTGAACGACTTACAAGCGATTATTGTAGTCCTAGATACAATATATTTTATAGAATATTTGGTTTTTCCATACCTGCTTCAATTGTTTTCAAAAAATGGCCGGAGTATAACCCTTTTTTCCTCTTTAACCTCGCCCCATTCCCTTGGTATAAATTTTAGACCCAACAAACCTCTTATCAAAATGATCGTAACGAATAGGAGAATCAACTAAAATAATAATATACCGGGTGTCCCGTTTAAAAAAACACAAGTTTGGTTCACCACGAACTTTTCAGACCACCCTGTATAATGGGTATAATTTTAAAACACAGCGTTCTTGACTATCAATCATATCCCAATTTTTTTTTCCAATTCCTCTCCGTTTGCCCACAATCGTCCACCCCATCTTGGTTGCACCACCCAGTATATATACATATATATATATATATATATATATATATATATATATATATATATATATATATATATATATATATATATATATATATATATATATATATATATATATATATATATATATATATATATATATATATATATATATATATATATATATATATATATATATATATATATATATATATATATATATATATATATATATATATATATATATATATATATATATATATATATATATATATATATATATATATATATATATTTATACAGGGTGAGTCGGGAGGATCGCCCCAAACTCCAGGAGTGTGTTCTATGAAAGATACTGATTTAAAAAAACTCATATGTTCTTATTCGATTTTTATTTGTTTTCAACTTACAACAAAAATAAGATTTCAAGCATAATTCCATACATACAACATAATAATTATAGGGTGCTTAGAAATCAAAATAAGTTAATGTTCCATTTACTGGTACTATACCTGTCAGTGTCATTTTTGAATTCGTACCTGTCAGTGTCATTTTTGAATTCGTACCTGTCAGTGTCATTTTTGAATTCGAGCTGTTGAACATATTCCAAAATGCCGAATTTTTACTCACACTTAGAGTATGCGAATATGATATTTGTTTATGGTTTTTGCAATGGGAATGCTACAGCTGCTGCTGAAGAATACCGTCAACGATTCCCATTTCAACGTCATCCTGATAAGAAAGTATTTATGAGAGTTTTCAACAAACTATGCGAAAGCGGAACACTTCCCAGTGCCAACACAACTTCTGAAAGAGCTACTCAACCAAATTTAGAAGAAGTAGAAGATATTCTGGACCTAGTAGAAGAAGATGCAACCATCAGTTCACGCAGAATGGCTGCTCAGTTGGACATTCCACAAAAAAGAGTGATAAATACGCTCCACGAGCAAGGTTTGTATCCTTACCACTTACAAAAAATCCAACACCTACAGCCAGAAGATTTTGCCAAACGTATGGAGTTTTGTCGGTGGATAGACAATAATCGTCATCTTATATCGCGCATACTTTTCACGGACGAAGCAACATTTACTCGTGACGGTATTAATAATAGTCGCAATTGCCATGTCTGGTCAGAGGAAAATCCGCATGCAACAGTCGAGAGCAACTTTCAACATAGGTTCTCGGTAAACGTATGGTGTGGTATGATAGATAGTTATGTCATTGGCCCTTTTATTTTGGAAAATCGCCTCACAGGGGACTACTATTGTGAATTTCTCGAAAATGAATTACAAGGACTACTGGAGGATGTTCCCCTAAACATCAGAAGGCAAATGTACTTCCAGCATGATGGAGCTCCAGCACATTTCGCACATCAAGTCAGGCAACACTTAGACGGGAGGTTTCCAAGGCGTTGGATTGGTCGCGGTGGTCCTATTATTTGGCCTCCAAGATCTCCTGACCTCACTCCACTCGATTTCTGTTTATGGGGCTGGTTAAAAAATGAAGTGTACAAAGTGAGAGTGGACACTCCAGAAGCACTTATTCAGCGTATCAGAAATATTGCAGATGAAATTAAAGAAAGGCATGAGGCAATTAGAAGAGCAACAGGTGTCCTACGTAGATGAAGCCGAAAATGTTTAGAGCTCAATGGGGGCATTTTTGAACATTTAATATGATGAAATCTAATGATTCAAACGTTAATTTGTTAGATCTTGTTTATATTCTAATTTATGCTGTAAGTTGAAAACAAATGAGAATCGAATAAGAACATACGAGTTTTTTTAAATCAGTATCTTTCATAGAACACACTCCTGGAGTTTGGGGCGATCCTCCCGACTCACCTTGTATATATATATATATATATATATATATATATATATATATATATATATATATATATATATATATATATATATATATATATATATATATATATATATATATATATATATATATATATATATATATATATATATATATATATATATATATATATATATATATATATATATATATATATATATATATATATATATATATATATATATATATATATATATATATATATATATATATATATATACAGTGCTTTGTCTATATTCAGAATGCCTCGACGTCACATAGACATATCTTTAAATATAGGAAAGATAATAACAGAAAGGCCTTGTCTGAAAAAGTGTTTTCGTCGTTTCATCCAGTTAGCGACCACCAATGGTTAACACATTTCTTACGATTGTTGCGTAAACGCCACTGAATATAAGTGTATGAACAATATTAAAATTTTCCTATCTGCTAGATGTAATCTGTAGCATAGACCAAGAAGCATATATATATATATATATATATATATATATATATATATATATATATATATATATATATATATATATTGGTTGGTAACTTAGTTCTCGTCGATTTTAACAATTTTTCATACTCACCACGCGGGTTGGGGACGCTGATCACCAATCTGAAGTCATTTTTTCGGTAATATGCAATTTCGCTTTAACAGTTTAACCCATCTTCCTAAAGATATTTAATAATTACATTAAACAGGCAGAGGTCGCAATTAAAATGCTATGCCATGTAACTCTAAAATCCTTATTGTTTTCCCTACTCGATATACGTGACGTTACAATATTTGAAATATTCATTATTCTTAAATATACAAATCACCTGCAATTTTTCTATTCTAGGATAAATAGTTTGGTAAACATAATACTGATATAAAATGACAATTAAAATTTGAATTAAATTCATTTGTAAGGCATTTGATTTAGATTAAATTGTTTGCTCTTATCCATACCGCTAATCAAATGTTTGCTGATAGTCCAGTCAAACTGTCGAAAAACAAGGGCAAAAATGGAAAATTTCTCTAAACATTATTTTTTTTTAAACCACTAGGGTGTATTTTAAGCGTTCAACTTTGCACCTGCGCGAGTTTTTAGCGTTTTTTGCAGCTATTTTGTGATACAGGACTTAAAAACGAAGAATTTGAGCTCTTTTTGTTTGATTTTTGACGTATTCAAACCCGAGAATTCTGATATTTTTGGGCGTTTTTCTGTATTAAAAAAAAATCACTTTATTAGCAAAAAAAACTAGTCTTTTTATAATTAAATTTTTTTTTTACAAACAAGCCATTGGAGCACCTTACGTAAAAACTTAACTCGGTAGTGCTGCAAAATAGGAGTGGGAATCTATAACCGATAGTTAAAAAAAATTGGTTGTCTTTTATAAATATTTGTTTAGCAAATGTGTTTATTATTATTATTATTAACATTATTGCAGAGTAATATTTGCTTGAATCAACGCCTCTGTGAATACTCATACTCATTTATTAATAATATTGCAAAAAAAAAATGCTTTTACACACAAGGTAAAGTCAAAATTAAAAAATACAGATTAAATGAAATTACAAAAACATTAAAATATATAAAACACAATAGAATTATATTATTATTACAAACAAACATTTGGTCAAACAATTAAAAACTGTATACAAAATTAGGATTAGAAAAAGGTTTTTCAAGATTACAATTAAAAATTGAACGGACTGTTGAAGATCTCCTCAAAAGAGTAAAAAGCATTGAACACCATATACTATTTTATAACGGCTTGAAAAGCCCTGGTTTCAAGATTACGAACACTGAATGATAGCACATTATGAAATCTGAGTCCAAGATAACCTGGGCCATCCCTAGTCCTAGAGAATCGATGGAACTCTGGGAGAATGTTCCGATTTGTAGTTGAATAATTATTATATCACAATGAGTGCGATGAGACTGAAAACTATCAGCAACATGACAAAAACACTGATATTTTTAAATGTGCTCAGATTATTTGTTACGAAAAAACCAAAAAAGATTTATGTGTGTCAAAAACACTGATATATGTAGAGGGAGATGTATGTCAATACTCGATAGCCTAGCCAAGCAATTATTTTAATACAATTCCGCTGAACACTAAATATCCTCTTTGCATGGACCGAGTGTCCCCAAACCAGAAAAGCATATGACATATTAGTTAGCAGGGTGTTAGTAGAGACATATTTGGCTAAACCTCTCATCAAAAACATGATTTGAGAAAGCTTTTTGGAAACTTCTGCCACGTGTCCTGCCCATGTCATACCAGGATCGAGGAATACTCCAAGAAACTGAACGGAGATCTCCTCAGTCTCAGGGACATCGGTATTATTTCGGGGAAGAGTGAGTAAGACAGTTAGATCTACACATGAAGAAGAAGGGTCTTAAGGAAACTATATTGTAGTATCATCGGCAAATAGAAGGAGGTTTGCATTATCTACAGCAGCCATGTCAAACATGCGGCCCAGAGAGCATTTTTCTGCGGCCCAAATCAGTTTTTGAAAACCGCGCCGCTGCAACAACGATTGGTATAATAAAATGTACAATTGTACATAGTGCCATCTATGTTTAGGAGGATGAACTACAGATTGTCAACCTAAAGCCAAACGTTATCTGGCTTGTTCCATGAAATTCTATCGCGCAAAAACACAGATGACGCTATCTGAACATTCTGGAAAGCACTAGAGAAATCACAATCCGCATATAAGCCGTGTTCGATTGAGTTCAGTCGATCAGTGTTTAGTCAGTTATGAGTCAGTTGCGATAGAGTTTCGAGTTCAGTTGCGCACTTATTGTTACAACACTTAACATTACTTGTTATAAGTTATTTCGGATACAGTCTTTAACATGTCTCTTTCAAAACTAAGTGGAAGTAAGAGGAAACTTGTAGATGAGCATCGTATCTTTCAAGAAAAGTGGGAATTAAAGTTTTTTTGCTGTGAAGTGAAAGAAAAAATTATTTGTTTAATTTGTAATAGTACAGTCGATGTCCCAAAATTATATAATATAAGACGTCACTATGATATTCATAAAACTATGTTTGATAAGTATACAGGCATGGTCAGAAACGAAAAGTTAAATAAGTTAAAATCACGGTTGAAAGATCAGCAGCTTATGTTTACACGTCCAAAGCAAGAAAATGTCCTTCAAGCGAGCTACGTACTGTCGCGAAACACTCAAAACTATTTGTTGAAGGTAAATTTATAAAAGAGTGCCTTGTAAAGGCCGCGGAAAGTCCCGGAAGCGTGAAAGCATTTCATAATATATCCTTATTCCGGAATACTGTCGCTGAAAGAGTTACTGAGTTGGCTGCCAATATAAGTGACTAGATAAAAACAAAATCAGACTCTTTCATTGCATTTTCTATTGCCTGTGACGAAAGTACGGATGTGTGTGTGGTGTGGCGCAACTCGCTGTTTTTCTTCGTGCCGTTAATACAGATATCAATGTGTATGAAGAATTACTGGAATTAGTACCATCGCATGATACAACAACTGGGAAGGATATTTTCAACGCTGTTTATGGACTTCTACAAAAGTACAATTTAGATTTGTCAAAACTGTGTTCCGTTGCAACAGACGGAGCTCCTTCAAGAACTGGAGTAAAAAATGGCTTCGTTAAAATATTACAGACAAAGATCAGAGAAACGGGCAGTGACAAACCAGATTTACATCATATTCATTGTATAATCCACCAAGAAGTTTTATGCTCAAAAATGATCAAGTTGGAAAGTCTTTTAAAGTCAGTGAAAAAAATTATAAACTTCATAAGGTCACGAGGTCTTAATCAGCGACAGTTTTCTGCATTTTTACGTGATTTAGAAAGTGAGTACACTGGTTTACCTTATTATGCAGAGGTGCGATGGCTTTCGTGTTCTATGGTACTCGACCGGTTTTGGAAACTCAAAGAGGAAATACGCGTTTTCATGGAAACAAAAGGAGAAGATGTCAGCTTATTATGCTATGTACCTTTTTTACAATTTATGGTAGATATCACAAAACACTTGTCGGACTTAAATACGAATTTGCAAGGACCACGTCAAGTTATTACAGATATGCATGATCATGTGAAAGCTTTCAAGTGTAAGATGATGTTGTCGGAAAAACAGTTAGCAGAGGATAATTTGTCACATTTTCTGACTTGTAAGGTATATCAGGAAAGCACAAGTGTCCCAATATCGTATAAAATATATTCAGAGAAAATGAAAAGCCTTCTAGCAGAATTTGAGAGGCGTTTTCAGGTCTTTCAGGATTTTAAGACCCGAGAAAACAAATTTTCTCCATTTACTGGTCTTTTCACTATCGATATTGATAAAGTTCCCCTTCACTTGCAAATGGAAGTAGTTGAGATTCAGGTTCAGGCCCATTTAAAACAAAAATTTGATAGTGTTGGTACATTGGAATTTTATAAGTACCTGCCTGTTCAATAACAAGAAATGAGAAAATTTGCCTGTAAAATCCTGTCAATGTTTTGGAAGTACCTCTAAGTGTGAACAACTATTTTCTTTGATGAAAGGAAACAAATCTCCCGCAAGATCGCGATTGACGGTCGCACACTTGGACGCAGTTTTAAAAGTTCTGGTAAAAGAAATATCTGGCAAAAGAATTTAATGTTTGTAGTTTTTTGTAATGTCCTTTTTATTAGAAATTTAATAAAAAGACTTGTCCTATAATAGTACTTTTCTCAAGATTTTCAGTAGTTTGTCTTCTTTAAGATAAGGTTCTGCGGCCCACCTAGTCGATGGTCTTCATGCTTTTGGCCCACCGCACCAGTGACTTTGAGTTTGACATGACTGATTTACAGCATATATGGGCAATCCCCGGCCCCCGGGCCGGATCCAATTCGGCCTCCGGGAGATTCAGAGATTTCATATAACGCTCAAAAAAAATTTAAGATATAGCACACATAGTTTATTTGTAATTACTATCAACCAACCTTAAACTGTATTCTTCAAACCATAAAGACTAAAATCGATAAATAATTTTATTAAGCTTACGCATTGGAACGCTACAGATCGAGTCAGAATTAGTCGTTAGAAAGAGACAAACAGATAAACATTCGGGAAGCCGCCCTATGACCTTATCGCTGCAAGCGATGCGTTATGAATAACAGTCGGTTGTGGGCGCTCGTATTACATATTCGCGTATGATCGAGACTCTAGATTCGAGAGTATTCTAGTTGTTTATTGCGGGTAATATATAAACCGCTCGGCACGTGTGTCAACTCCTTACTTCTTAACGAAAAGACGCTGGAAATATTCAAGCAAATTCAGCACAGAAGAAAAAAATCATGAAAATTGATAAAAATAAGCATAATAACCTAGGGTCTATAGAAGTAAATATCAAATTCAACGTTGATCTTTAGGAGTTTAATACTTAGAAGGAATTTCCATTGTTTAAAATCTCCATTAAAAAAAAAAGGTATATTCAAAAGTCCCAGTATTTTTTAAGGCAAGCCGAATACTGTTTCAGGGTTTCTTCTGCTAGGGAAGATATTATTACATTGATTGCAATTTCTGGTACATTTTTTCTTAAAAGAGACCGTCGAACAAGTTCCCTACCACCAGGGGAATCATCTTTGTAGAATGGATGACCCTCTCTTTCTCTCTCTCTCTCTCTCTCTTCACACCATTGCCACAATTCCTTTGTGACCTTATTTAGAGATGGATATTTGAATAAAATTGTTCTGTAATGCCTATGTTACGACAGTATGCAGCTCTGATCTTTTAATAATTTATATGCAACTTTGGTACCGAGTGTCCCAAAAACCACGGCACCTAGTTTCCCCACAAAAAGCTGTCCAACCGTCGTTGAGGTATCCGAGAATATTTGACAAGAAAATTTGGTTGGTTTTATATCCTGACCTAATACAATATGTTTGTACCATCAGTCTAGTCCCGGTAATAATGAATCAGGGATACTATTTTTTTTGTGTTAATTTAGACAATTATCTTTTAGAGTAATATGTTTTATTGTTTCAAAAGGTTTGATGTGTAGAAAAACATACGTTGTAGCTGTACAGGGTGTCCGGATTTGGTTGCAAAAGCAGGGTATCTCGCTTATTTTTAAAGATAGAACCTTGCGGTTTTCACGAACCTGAGCTAATTTTTTGTGAAACTCATGAAGCCGTAAACAAAATTTTCATAGCCTTCTTCGTTTATGAGATACAGGGCGAAATAGAAAATTTTGCATTTTGGGACCCCCCTCGTATCTCGGTTATCCTTTAACTTGACGCAAAGGGAAAAATTGCTGCTCCTGCAGTTTTTTACGCTGGATCCAGTGTCGTAATCATATTTTTCATTTGAGTTGTTATTTTTTAGATATGACCCAAAGTTGTGTTTTTTTAAATGGGACACCCTGTATATTTGTCCAGAAATTGATTTGTCCTTTTAAAAGCTTCTCAAAAATATATAAAAGTATGGGTCTATTTTAATAAACAACAACAAAAATCCTAATTTTTATAATTATCATTCCAAATTTTGCAGTAAACCATGCAAAACAATGCTGCCTTTTATTGAAAGTCGTTAACAATATCTACATCCTAACAATAGATCAAAATAAATATGTAATTAAATCTATTTATCAAAATATGTATTGATAATTTCGCACCAAAAAAGTACCACCTACCTAGATTTATGTAACACAAGAACAAAACAGTAATAAATTATTATGTAACAAGCCTTTCAGCAAAAATCAACTGTCGTATAAGAACTACAGTAACCAAGGAAATCAAAAGAACTGTTCAAACTGATTTCCATTTTGTTCTATGCATGCTTTGCACAATTTTCGTATTCGTTTTAGGGAATTAAGCAAAATAACGGGATGATTTTGTAAATAGCGAAAATTTTCTCTTATTGCATTTCCTAAATCTTGGACATTATCATAGTGGTCTTTGTAAATTCTATTTTCCAGATATCCCCATAGAATGAAATCTAAAATCGACAAATCTGGGGACCTAGGGGGCCATCTTATAGGCCCATTTGTTTCGATCCATTAATTGGTAAAATTATTGTCCAGAAATAATCTCGTCATTCCAGAATTGTGTGCAGGAGCACCCTCCTGTTGAAAATAAATTTCGTTAATTTGCGCTAGAGGAACATCGTCAAGTAATTCAGGTATAGCTGCCTCTAAAATTTCTATATAGCCATTGGCTGTTAGATTTCCCTCAAATATATAAAATTTTATATGTGTTCCTAATATGAAGCAGGACACATTTAGACCAAACCTGCCCTGCTGTCTTCTGGGAAATATTTGGTGTTGATTTTCCTGGGACCAGAATCTACTATTGTGCCTATTGAGTATACCAGAATTACTGAAATGTGCTTCGTCTGACCATATAACCTTCCTTTGAAAATCTCTAACCATATCGCATCTTTCTCGAAACCAATTGCAGAAGACTACCCGACGCTCTGCATCCCCTGGCTGTAAGTGCTGCACGAGCCTAAATTTGTATGGGTGGTATTTGTGCTTTTTTAGAATTTCTTGAACTCTAGTTTTTGGAATCCCTATGCTCTTTTCACTGGCCCTACAAGAGTTTGTAGGGTAAGCTTCTGCATTAGCCGAAACCGTAATTTCCTCAGCCTCCCGATTTTTTTTATTATATGTTTTCGTACGAGGTTTGATAAATGATCCGTGATTAAGTAAATTCTTTTTTATACGATAAAAACAGGATATATTAGGTTGCAGCAATAGTATTTCAACATACCTAAAAATTAACTATTTACCTGTTAAAATACATCTCAGAAGCCGCTTCAACATTTTCATTACTTAATATAAAACTAGCTAACATATCGTACTTGTCATAATGTTCGAAAGTTTGGATTTCTTCCATAATAATACAAATATATTTTTACACAATAAATAAATACAAAAAACTAGCGCTATATTTTGGGAATGTGATTTGCTTCCAAGAAAACAAAAGAAAACGGCATCGTTTTGCATGGCCTACTGCAAAATTTGGGATGATAATTATAAAAATTAGGATTTTTGTTGTTGTTTATTAAAATAGACCCATACTATTATATATTTTTGAGAAGCTTTTAAAAGGACAAATCAATTTCTGGACAAATATACAGGGTGTCCCATTTAAAAAAACATAACTTTGAGTCATATCTAAAAAATAACAACTCAAACGAAAAATATGACTACGCCACTGGATCCATCGTAAAAAACTGCATAAGCAGCAATTTTTCCCTTTGCGTTAAGTTAAAGGATAACCGAGATACGAGGGGGGCCCCAAAATGCAAAATTTTCTATTTCGCCCTGTATCTCATAAACGAAGAAGGCTATGAAAATTTTATTTACGCCTTCGTGAGTTTCACAAAAAATTAGCTCAGGTTCGTGAAAACCGCAAGGTTCTATCTTTAAAAATAAGCGAGATACCCTGCTTTTGCAACCAAATCCGAACACCCTGTACATGCAGCTACAAGTTTACCTATTAACATCGCAAATTCCCTTACTATATATATTTTATTTTTATTTTTAAAACTAAAGATTAATTTTTTTTATAGCTTACAGCTTTACCAGGAAGCAAAATTTGCATCTCTATGGCATTATAAAGTAAACTCCAAAAATGTTATGTTTTGTTTAGGATCTAACATATTTTTTTCTATGTTAATTATAAACTCTAATTTTCCGAGCAGTTTTAAGATGGTTTTGGTGTTTATTATGCATTCTGATTTGGTATTTTTGTTTATTGCCTATTAATAGAATGTCGTCCAAATAAAAAAACAGTTATTATGCCCATAAGTCGAAGTTTCCTTGCTACTGATTTAATAAGTTTGGTGAATATATACGGGGCTATGTCAAAACTGAACGGTAAACCCTTAAATCGATAAGCAATCATTGAATTTAAATCTTATCGCTACTAAAAAGTATGCATCTTTAACATCAATATTTGAAAGATATCAGCAAGTTTTAGAACAGTGCTATAATCATCTAATTTGAATGAGAAACCTGAATAAATGTATTGTCTAAATTTAAATTGAAGCGATCTGTCCCATTTGATTTTTAACAAGAAAGTACGACGATATAATAGTACTACATTTCTCAATAGCACCTTTTATGTTTCTTAATTTTACTACTCTTGTCGACCTTTCTAAGTGAATTTTTAACATCTTAACGCACTTTCTAACACAATTGCTATTATTGTCTGCGAAGTCGATTCGATGCCGACGAGCACGAAAACAGAATGACGCAAGAGATCGGCAGTTGAGAATATCAGACGGGAAGATGAATCATTGTGATTGTAAATTTAAATAAAAAATCGTGCTGATGGGTAGATTTTCGGCGAAAACTACACTGTAGTAACACTGGCCGACAAGATTTTTCTAACACAGGCCAGCTCATTATTTTCACAATGGAAATACCCTTTTTTAATAGCCTAATCAGAACCTTTTATATTGGCAGGTAAACAATTTTTTTGTGGGGCGGCTAAAATGGGCCCATTTTACAAGGGAAAAATTACCTAGACTGGGTTCTTTACAACTTTAGACATAAAATAAACGTTAAACATCATGTTGAGTTTCGAATTGAGTGGTTCTCTGTGTATCGATAAGCAAGTGTATGTGAAGACGAGAATGTCGAGTCAAACGCGCCGAAGTTGCAAAATTTCTCTTGACAAATGCTGCTATATTTGTGGAGAATTTCTGGTGAACTCACAAGCCAGGCCATTTTCCGAAAATGTAAAAAAGCCTACTTTAAATATTTTGGTGTGTTAATTGGGTATCAAGATAAGCGGTGGGCTCCCCATGTGTGCTGTGTTAGGTGCAGTGGATGAAGGGAATGAGAAAAAGTATGCCTTTTGCAGTTCCAGTGGTATGGCGAGAACCCACCAATCATTCTGACGATTGTTATTTTTGCCTGACAAAGACTGAAGGTTGTTCCAAAAAAGGAAAGTACAATATAGAATATCCAAATTTGCAATCTGCCATACGACCTGTTCCTCATAATGCAAATTTGCCAGTGCCGATTGCACCTTAAAATTGGGAAGCTATGGATTTGGGAGATAATGGAGATAACGCCTTATTAAGCAGCTCAGAAGAACAGTGCACCGATCCCACTTTTACCACAGGTCCCAGTTCCGGCGAGCCACATTTGAATGTTCAAAGTGAATTAAATGATTTAGTAAGTGGTTTGGAGTTATCCAAGCAACAGTCAGAACTTCTGGGTTCCCGTCTTAAGGAAAGGAACCTATTGGCCAAACAAACAAAAATTACGAATTTCAGAAAAACAAATGCTATGTTTTCTGAATTCTACAGTATGGAAAATTCGTTGTGAGCGTGTACTGATATAGTCAGTTTAATGCAGGAACTTGATATTGAACATTCTCCCCGTAAGTGGCGCTTATTCATAGACTCATCTAAATATAGCCTAAAAGCTGTGTTATTGCATAATGGAAATTTAAAACCCTCTATAGCAGTTGCCCATTCAGTTGCAATGAAAGAAAATTATGAAAATATGCGCACGATTTTGGATAAAATACACTACAATAGATATAAATGGCAGATATGTGGGGACTTAAAAGTTATAGCAATTTTAATGGAACTTCAGGGGGGATTTAAAAAATATTGCTGTTTTCTTTGTTTATGGGACTCTTCTTAGCCAAATTAAAGCTCTCCTTATAATATGAGTGATGATCCAAATGATTTAGCCCCATTAACCCCGGCACATTTTTTAGCACTTGATTTCCGATGCCAAATACTTTTCGAGATGTTTATATTTAAACTTTGCGATTATATTTTTATAATTTAGACTGATAAAAGATAAATATGGCTATGAAACAAAAAACGTCACAGCTGTCAGTCTTGTATCTATCTCGTAATGTCTGACTAAGTTAGAAACATAAGTGCATATTTTTATATTTTATTACTAGCATGCATATTATATATTATTACTATAACATCAATTGCGGAATAAAACAGTGTTAATTTGCAAATTTTAAAAACCATTATTGCCAATAGAACTAAAGTTATATGAGAAATAAAAAACAAAAAAAGGGGATCATCCGAAGTTAAGATCTTCAAAACGAATGCCCATTAACATCATGTTTTTTACCTTCTTGATAGCTTATGGGATAAAAGAGAATAACGGAGAAATATGATAAATGCTCTATAGTCAATATTTTCAGTAGTAAAGCGATAGAAAAATGTTTTAGGTCTACCTGGGCCTGAACCAAAATGATTTATGTCGTTCAATAATTCAGCATTATGTAACAAAAATTGGGCCAGAAAGAAGCGAATTCAAATCATTCATCAAAGTGTAAAATTTATACCTCTTGTTGATCCCAAAAATGTCCTTTTGCCTCCTCTTCACATTAAACTTGGGCTGATGAACTTTGTGAAGGCTTTGAATAAAGATGGTGATGGATTTAAATACCTAAGACAAGTCCTTCCCCAGTTAAGTGATGCCAAATTAAAAGAAGGCATTTTTATTAGGCCACAAATCAAAAAATTGCTGGGCGATGTCAATTTTACGGAAAAGCTTACCAGGCAGGAACTCAGAGTATGGAATTCATTTGTTAATGTAGTAAGAGGATTTTTAGGTAACAATATGGATGAAAATTATGAACAATTAGTTAATGAACTCTTAGATGCCTATAAAGCGCTTGGTGCCAGAATGTCATTAAACATTCACTTCCTCCATTCCCATTTGTCATTTTTTCCTAGAAATTAGGGAGCTGTTAGTGACGAACAGGGTGAAAGGTTTCATCAAGATATCAGAACAATGGAAATTCGGTACCAAGGACGATGGGATCCAGCCATGATGGGTGACTACTGTTGGTTTTTGAAGAGAGAAGATAGGATAACCCCTAAACGGAAAAAATAAAGTTTAATTAGTGTTTTAAGTTAATATTTTTCTCGTTTGCTTTTCTCTTAGATGTATGGTATGTTTAATAGGCGAAAACTGTAAACATAGTCAATAAACAGTACAGTAAATTTAATTATAAAACTCGCTGCCTCTATTGTCCTTATACCAGAGAAACGCCGTCTATAATTTGGCGTTTGAATCATTAAAATCGGCCAAGCCGTTTATACAATATGCGCTAACAAACATAAAAAGAAAAATACATACAGGTCGAATAGAACCTCCTCCTTTCTTGAAGTTGCTTAATTAAATATGAAATTCTTTTGTCTGAATTTTTAACGACATTACGGCAAACTGGCGTTAAAACTAGTATTAGCACAATACCAAATTTAAAAAAAACACTATTAATTATGAGGTTACGTATTTAGATATCATCTCCGTAACTTTTGGGTCTAGTAAGCATTTTATCAAAATTTTATTGCGACTTATACTTACTGTGATACTTTCACTAATCGGAATGCCATTTTATTCAAAATATTCTATAAGGTAGGTTCAACAATTCGCACAAAAATTTGAAATTTTGATGTATTTTAAACAATCAGATGAATTGTTATTTGTTGCCATTGTTCGAAACTACATAACATCAAATTAACTAAAACACGATGACTTGACGATGACGCATTGAATTTGAAGGAAAAAAATGCATAGTTTAAATTCAATTTGCAATGATAAAACAACATTATCGGGCGTACTTTTTGGCTAGATATGATTATTATTCCGTAAACTCGACAGTACAATAAAACCATTTTATTGAAATAAGGTTGAATACCCAATTGCACTGTTGCACCGTCCATTTATCCGAAACGAATTGTTTTTCAAATTGTAGCTCTAAGTGTTAATTAATATATGTTTATTTGTTTAAAACGCAATTTCTTACTGGTAAATATTAATTTGATTTATTATTATTATCTGAAAAAGTCATAAGCATATATATATATATATATATATATATATATATATATATATATATATCAAAAGTAGAAAATATATAACGCGGTAAGAACTAGTATATAGTAAAAAATGGATTCTTTGGGATGACCGCTAAAGTAATGGAATTTGGCTAACCATAGACACGTGTTTCTGACTTAAGGTCTTCATCAGTACAGTCAACTAGTTGAAAGACGAGTACAACTAGTGCCAAAATGAATACACAAAACAATACCAGAGTCACCAACAGGAGCAAAACCGACATTTGTGATTACCAAGAGAACATCCGAAATCTTCGCCGGACTTGATACTCTATTTACCACGGAGCAGCATATAGCCACCTGTGGCTTAAGTCAGAAACACGTGTCTATGGTTAGCCAAATTCCATTGCTTTAGCGGTCATCCCAAAGAATCCATTTTTTACTATATATATATATATATATATATATATATATATATATATATATATGTATATATGTATATATATAACATAACACTGCACAGAAAAAACAACACCATCACAACACAGTGGTGCACAAAACAAACATTAGTAGGTATACAAATTATTCATCCCATCACCCTCTTACTCAAAAAAAATCTGTCGTAATCGGCTTTGCAGATAGAGTAATCCAATTATCAGATTCCGAGTTTCGAAAAGAATCAATCGAAAACCAAAAGAAGCTCTTTAAAAAAATAGTTAGCCTGCTCACGTAATAAACCCGGTTGCAAAAAAGGATCAATAAATTTTACAACACCTTGGGTCACCAAAAAACAATTCGATCAAATAAAACAAACATACATACAATATATATACAGGGGCTATCCGAACAATTTAAATATGTATTCGCTAAATATAACATATAAGTTGCTCATAGGGGGCATAATTTGTTGGATCAACATTACACAAAACTTATCAGGTTTATTACATGGTTGTAAGAATTGTGATGGCGTTTATATTGGGCAAACACAACAATATTTACAGTCAAGAATGTATGCCCATAAGTACGACGAAAAAAAAAACAAACTGCTTTATCAAAATACGCACGACAAAATAATCAAACTTTCGATTTTTACCAAACAAACATTTTAAAAACGGAATTACATAACAAGAAAAGTGAAAGGTACAAGTCGATCGAAATAAAAAAAAATAGGCATGCCATAAATGACAAAAAAGTTATAGATCTGTTAAATAAAGTGTACTACGACATAATATAACTAAGGTAAGCGCCACCCGTCCCTTCTATTCCAACGATGGGTTATTTTGTATAAAAATAATAAATTTTAAATCAGTGTACGTGATATCGCCAAAGAACGAGTTACAAATAGTATGTTGTTCTGGTCGTCTTCTTTGTTATATGTCGAGTAGTTCCTAAAATAAGTGAAATTTGTTTTTTATAAAAAGGATTATACGTGTTTTTTATAATAATGGATTACTTAAGTTTCATGGTGAGTTAAAAGAAATAAGTTTTTCTTGTAAAATATAGGTGTTCTGTTTTAGCTTTTAGGATAAACTTTTTGATAAAGGCAAGGGTGTTCCTGCCGAAACGTCAAAATATTTCTTTAAATTGACAATATATGACATTACTAATACCTAAGTCACAAGTATTTTTTTTTCGGACCTATAGCCAAGAATATTAAAATTATAAATATATATATTATATATATATATATATATATATATATACAGGGTGTTCCTTAATGACATGCTAATATTTAAGTGGGTGATTCTTGGACCCATTTTAAGAAAAAATCTTCATATGAACTTATGTCCTAAACGTCTTAACTTTTGAGATACAGGGTGCTAAAGTTTTCAGAAAAAAAATTATTTTTTTTAATAACTGTGATACTACTGTAGATATCTTTATGAAATTTGGTACACGTGTTCTATGCATCAAGATGCATTTTCTAATGTACAAGCAATTTTATTCTTTTTACCAGTGGCGTCCGTATGCGTTTTGCTTAGAATATTTTTGGAGAAAAAAATGGTACGCCACTGCTTTATCTTAAAATAAAAATTATTTTTGGAATTCTCATTCATTTCTGAGCAAATTCGATCTTTCGATTTTCTTTCGTCCGACGCATAGTTTTCGCTTAAAAAAATAAAAATCGTTTTACTTCAGGGTCAAATCGTTAAAAATCTGATAGGGTGACTGTTGTGTGGAAATCGCTTATTTATCGGGTGAAAGAAAATTATGACATCGAATGTGTTCATAAACGAAAAAGTTTTCTCGTCTGATGGTCCGTTCTTGATTAAATAATTGAGTTAAAATTGCTTCATAATATCTCAATACCAACTAATAATAATTTTTAAACCCATAAATCTAGTAGTCCTGGAATAAATTACGTTTTTACAAACGTCGATGTCAAATGACTTAAAGTAAGCTGTTGGTGTTCAAAACCATCTCAGTGTGTCATCTCTTTGGTTTTTAGTGTTTCATTGAAGTTATTGAAGTTATTTTCGCCGTTTTTTCGAATAATATCATTAAATATGGTAAATTATACGAATGCGGAAATGGCGGCAATGCATTACGCATATGGCCTCGCAGATGGTAATGCAACAGAAGCCAGACGCATTTATCAGGAAAGATATCCTAATCGTGCCTTGCCAGATAGCCGAACCTTTTCGAATATTCATCGCCGACTTAGCGAAACAGGTAGTTTCAATAAAGGTACTTCGGAAGGCAGACCTCGAACTGTCAGAACACCTGAAGTTGAGGAAGCGGTGCTGCAAGAAATCGACGAACATCCTGAGACGAGTACGAGGAAGATCGCTAGAGCTTTGAATATTTGTCACCAAATTGTTTGGCGTATTTTAGTTGACTTTTTGTTATATCCATATCATATTCTAAGAGTACAGGCATTACTCCCCAGGGATTTCCCACAGCGTGTGAACTTCTCTCAGTGGTATCTTCAGAGTATTACACTAAATCCGCAGTTTGAGTCACAAATTTTGTTCACACACGAAGCAACTTTTTCTAGGAATGCTATTCAAAATTTCCATAACAATCATGTGTGGGCGGAAGAAAACCCGCATGCCATAACCGAAACCCATTTTCAACAACAATTTTCGCTTAATGTTTGGGCAGAAATTATTAGTAATCATCTCATAGGCCCATTTTTCCTACCAGGACGTCTTGATGGACGGTCTTATTTGCATTTTCTCGAAGAAGAACTACCTGGGTTGCTTGAAGATGTACCAGTTGCGTTAAGGCATCGCATATGGTACATGCACGATGGAGCACCGGCTCATTTCAGCGTAATTGTCCGAAATCATTTAGATACAGTTTATCCTGATCGTTGGATAGGTCGCGGAGGACCTCAGCAATGGTCAGCAAGATCCCCCGATCTCAATAGTTTGGATTTCTTTTTATGGGGGCACCTTAAAACTCTAGTGTACAAAACTCCCGTTAACACTGTAGAAGATTTAAGAGAGCGAATAGTTGCCTCGTGTGAAACTATACGGAATACGCCGGGAATATTTGAACGAGTGCGCAATTCCATGCGTAGACGGGCGGAAGCATGCATATTAAGTGAACGTGGCCACTTCCAACATTTTTTATAATTAATGTTAGGATTGTTAATAATTAATAAAATTAAGCCGTTTCTGTAAACTTTGTTTTCTGCAAGCTGAAATCCCCGCTGTAATTTATTGCCACATGAAAGTTTTTTAAAAATTGTTTCCTAAAGTAATCAATCCTAAAGTAAAGTAAATCAATTACTTATTTCTAAATCAATTAATATTTATTATTAAATGAACTGAATAGCACGAAAAAAAAAAAAAAAAACGCTTTCCACACAACAGTCACCCTATCAGATTTTTAACGATTTGACCCTGAAGTAAAACGATTTTTATTTTTTTAAGCGAAAACTATGCGTCGGCCGAAAGAAAATCAAGAGATCGACTTTGCTCAGAAATTTTTCTCCAAAAATATTCTAAGCAAAACGCGTACGGACGCCACTGGTAAAAAGAATAAAATTGCTTGTACATTAGAAAATGCATCTTGATGCATAGAACACGTGTACCAAATTTCATAAAGATATCTACAGTAGTATCACAGTTATTAAAAAAAATAATTTTTTTTCTGAAAACTTTAGCACCCTGTATCTCAAAAGTTAAGACGTTTAGGACATAAGTTCATATGAAGATTTTTTCTTAAAATGGGTCCAAGAATCACCCCCTTAAATATTAGCATGTCATTAAGGAACACCCTGTATATATATTTATATATATATATATATATATATATATATATATATATATATATATATATATATATATATATATATATATATATATATATATATATATATATATATATATATATATATATATATATACCGGGTGACACTGAACATAGGGTACACGCTCTAATTTTTTACCTTTCCAGATATCGCTTTGAAACAGGTATGTTTAGTAAGTTAGTTAGTTATTAAGATGCATATTTTGACAGATAGTTGCATTATACAGCACTTCCGGTTTAACCGGAAGTGACCTAAATCTCAATACATTAAATGGAACCTTGTATATTTTTTTCACAGTCGCATTCTGTGTAAAATTCCCTTTCCAATGATGTATCACAAGTTATATTATTCTTCCAAAATGGCGGCACTAAACAGCTTTTTTTGGAAAACGTAGTTTATATTATATTCAACATATAACATATAAAAGAGAAGACAGTGTCAAACTTCTCAGGTGACCCGTTTAAACTTTTTAGGTTAGAAAAAGCATGAGAGCATATTATTGTGTTTTTTTTTCAAAATATTACGCATTTTCGAAAAAAAAAAATAAAAATGTCTACTTTTATGTAAATTTTCTGCCAAAATTTAAATTGGAACTTGTATATTTTATTTATCTGTTAAATTACGTTTCCAACAGTGTGTTACAAGTTAATCCTTGCCTTTAAATTACAACAACATTTCGGTTTTTCCTCGGAGATACATAATTTTTTATCTGGGAAACTACTAAATCAAAATTTACTTGAATAATATAAGCATATAAGCATTTTAAAATAATTTTCGCTTATATTAATTTTATGTTTATTTGTTTCTAGATGCTTGCTTACGATCGTTCAACGTATGTAAACTCAGCTTAAATTAAAAAAAAAAAATATATATATATATATATATATATATATATATATATATATATATATATATATATATATATATATATATATATATATATATATATATATATATATATATATATATATATATATATATATATATATATATATATATATATATATATATATATATATATATATATATATATATATATATATATATATATATATATATATATATATATATATATATATATGTATATATATATATATATATATATATATATATATATATATATATATATATATATATATATATATACATATATAAATGTATAGATACATATATATACCGGGTGGTCCTTTTAAAGTGTTACAAAGCGATATTGAGAAAACGGCTGATTGAAAATAAATGAAATTTCTAGGGATGCAATGGGTCGGTGGGGGACATTTTTTGACGGAGTAATCAATGTTTTAACCCTTTCCACTGTTTAGGAGTGGGGGATAACTTTTAAATGTTAAATGGAAAGGTACAGTTTTTTTTTCAGATTCGTAATTTCCAGAAAAAAATGCGTTATAATCAATGAATAATTTAATTTCAATGTCAATGTCACTACGCTAAATTCAACAAAAATTAAAAAGAAAATCAAGAGAAGAAAAAACTGATATTAGGTACATGATTTTATTTTATCAGATGTTCAAAGTGACGGTCATTTTGTTCTAAACATTTATCAACTCTCTCTCGAAAAGTATTCCGCACCCTGAATAACATATCTGGGGTGATTTCACGAACTGCACGCGTAATCCTTCCTCTCATGTCTTCGGCTGTAGTTGGAGCAGTCACCACTTTTTAGGGGTGGGGGGTAACTTTTAAATGTTAAATGGGAAGGTGCAGTTTTCTTTCCAGATTCGTAATCTCCAGAAAAAACTACGTTATAATCAATGAATAATTTAATGTCAGAAATTAAAAAGAAATTCAACAGAAGAAAAAACTGATATTAGGTACATGATTTTATTATAATAAGTGTTCGAAATGACAACCATTTTGATCAGAAGCATTGTTGTTGTTTTTTCTACATCCTCCGAGAATTACCATGTCAACTAGGTATTTTGGTTAGATTATGTAGTTAATTATTTTTTTTCTGATTTTTTTGGGAGTTCTGCGGCACTGCAGCGATGGTTCACCAGCCGCCACTATTGCAGTTATCATGACAACGAACGACTTGACATTTATGATATTGCCAGTAATTTTCTTACGTTATCTTCGAGTTTAAAGTCTTTAGTTTAAGCGTCTTGTTAAAATAAGTGTTCATTGTGTTCGTTAATTTTTTTTTAAAGGTCTGTTCGTTTATTATTTAGCTCTGTTATTTCTGTTCGTATTTAATAAACTTAGTTGAGATTTTAACTATCTATCCTTAAAATGAATGAATTCGACTGCCAAGTTGACATGTTCTTAATTCTCGGAGAATGTAGAAAAAACTATCGCAATGCTTCTGAACTTTGGGCGGTAAGATTTCCCCACTTACCACCAAAATCTCACATGGCGTTCAAACGATTAGAGACTAGTTACCAGCCAGAGACCGGCCACCTCTCATCCAGAAAATGCAAAAGGAGGAAAACCAAAACGAACGACGACATGACGGTAGGAGTTTTGAGAACGGTAGCTCTCAACCCTCATATTGGTTCCCGAGAATTATCCAATTCTGTTCTTTTCTCTCAATTATCCGATTTTGCACAATTTTAAATTTCATCTTTACCATATTACCTTACATCAAGAATTGTATGGACAGGACTTCGAGAGACGGGTGCAATTTTGTCGGTAGTTTCGACTATGGATCAATGAAAGCAACTCACTGGAAAACAGAATATTTTCTGACGAAGCAACATTCACTAACCATGGTCAAGTCAATCGTCACAATATGCATTATTGGGCTGAAGAAAATCCACACTGGATGCGAACAGTCGCTAATCAACACCCTTGGTCGATAAATACTTGGTGTGGGATATTTGGCGATGTTGTTATTGGATCTCATTTTTTCGATGGTAATCTTAATAGACAGCGATACTGCGATTTCCTTCGAAATGACTTGCAAAGATTGATGCCAAATATTTCAGAGCAACAACGTGACGCAATTTGGTTCCAACGAGACGGCGCACCACCATATTACTGTCGAGAAGCACGTGCTATATTGAATGACACTTACCCTAACAGATGGATTGGACGTGGGGGACCAATAAACTGGCCTGCAAGATCGCCAGACTTAAACCCCCTTGATTTTTTTCTTGTGGGGTTTTGTCAAAGAAAAAGTCATGGTGACTGCTCCAACTACAGCCGAAGACATGAGAGAAAGGATTACGCATGCAGTTCGTGAAATCACCCCATATATGTTATTCAGAGTGCGGAATTCTTTTCGATAGAGAGTTGATAAATGTTTAGAACAAAATGGCCGTCATTTTGAACATATGATAAAATAAAATCGTGTACCTAATATCAGTTTTTTCTTCTGTTGATTTTCTTTTTAATTTTGTTGAATTTAGCGTAATGACATTGACATTGACATTCAATTATTCATTGATTATAACGTAGTTTTTTCTCGAGATTACGAATCTGGAAAAAAAACTGCACCTTTCCATTTAAAATTTAAAAGTGACCCCTCACCCCTAAACAGTGGAAAGGGTTAAAACATTACTTACTCCGTCAAAAAATGTCCTTCAACGACCCATTGCATCCCTAGAAATTTCATTTATTTTCAATCAGCCGTTTTCTCAATGTCGCTTTGTAACACTTTAAAAAAACGGACCACCCGGTATATATATATATATATATATATATATATATATATATATATATATATATATATATATATCTATATATATAGCTATATATATATCTATATATATCTATATATATATATATATATATATATATATATATATATATATATATATATATATATATATATATATATATATATAAATATATAGTTTTTCGGCATCTAGAATCCCTGAAACGTGAAGATCTGGAAAAATCTCGGGGGTGATTTTTTTCACGGTTACAATACTTTTACGAGGGAAGTAAAAGAAAATATTCATGGAAGCACTTTAACAGAAGCCAGAAAATTAAATCAAACTCACTTGAAACTGACCTTTTCAAGTATGCAGGCTTAATAGTAACATTTTTGTACGTGTCAAAAAACTGAAATGTAGATTAATCAAAGCACTAATAATGAGATAAAGCGGATTAGTCATCTAATCTAGGTAGAGGACTTTTATTTTTAAATGAAGTCCTGATTGCTTCCTCTATTGTTGAGTGCATGTGCACTCGAACAAAGAATTAACTGGCGTTTTTTATAAATTTGCAAATTCTATTGTCACTGTTACGATAACACGAGATAGTCGCAAAGTTCAAGGATCTCCAGATTTGCATACAATTAATTAATTAATTGAATGGAGTAATAGATATTTCTGTACAGTTTAAATCTGCTCTAATTTTGAAACAGCAATTAGTTTCTTTTAGTTATGTAACCATAATCAACGAACATAAATAAGATACTGAATTCAGTGTTGAGATCTGGTGTAGTAAATATCCCTGAGGATGTGTTGTGCAATCGAAGGCGAAACGTCGGATAGTAATTCCAGTTTGGCACGATCTATTCCCAAGAACCATAATTTCTTAATTGACCAAAGCCGTGAAAGCTTCCGTTGTGTTTTTTTAGGGTGTGAAAAGGGGCGAATTGTAGTATCTTGTTATTATCTCAAGAAGCATCGATTTATCAAAGAAAATAGTTATATAGGCAACATTGTAGCTTATAAATAGCTTTAAAAAATTCTCTACAAAAAGCGTCTTAACTTCTCCGGCAGAATCGATTGTTTTTGTCTAAAAATAGGTTATTTTATTCACTCTTTCGCCCTAGAGTGACAAAAGTACGTAGCAGGTTGAACATTACAGATAAAGATATAATAGATTTAATTATTTTAATTAAAACAATCCGGAACCTCCCTTATAGTAAATTCTGTCACACAAAAATTATACACTTTATATTACTATTGAAAATTGTGATATTCTTGAATTCTAACATGTAATTAAAAAAATCGGTAAATTTGCTTTACCCGGAATTTCCCTCGTTGTGAATCTTTCCTTTTATTAGGAATAGAGAAGTGTAACCCAATTTGGTTCATTACACAGTCATTTAGTAACCCATACACTATCTTTTCAAATATTTTTATTGGACGCCATTTTGACTATGACACACTTGATTTTTAAACATAATTTAAAATAAATTCAATAATTAGTGTTTACATTGACATACATCGCCATTTTGTTACGTCATATTAAATTCGTACCAGTTTTTCCCTATACCATACTTAATGCTTTCACAAAATTTGAAATTAATCTAATGAGTAGTTTTTTTGAGGCCGATTTTTTAAATATTTTGTTTAGCTATCTTACAATCATACCAAAATGTTACCAGTTCGTTTGCCACTGACCGACAAAAAAAATTTTTTTTGTTGTAACACAAATCAGAATAGCATAATCTAATAGAATGGACCTATCCAAATACGAAAATGATAAATAGAAAGTTGTAGCACGTAGGGTTTTCTTGTTAGAGTTGTAGAACCATATCGAATGTTACGATACTTAATGTCTATAGAATAAATGATTTCAGAAAATTCTTAACCCTGTTTATTGACTATGTTTACAGTTTTCGCCTATTAAACATACCATACATCTAAGAGAAAAATATTAACTTAAAATACTAATTAAACTTTATTTTTTCCGTTTATGAGGTGTCCTATCTTTTCTCTTCAAAAACCAACAGTAGTCACCCATCAGGGCTGGATCCCAACGTCCTTGGTACCGAATTTCCATTGTTCTCATATCTTGGTGAAACGTTTCACCCTGCTCGTCACTAACAGCTGCCAAATTTTTAGGAAAAATGACAGATGGGAATGGAGGAAGTGAATTTTTAATGACAGCAATTTTCTGATTTGCGG
Source organism: Kuschelorhynchus macadamiae (assembly GCA_030620095.1). NCBI lineage: Eukaryota > Metazoa > Arthropoda > Insecta > Coleoptera > Curculionidae > Kuschelorhynchus > Kuschelorhynchus macadamiae. Next base: position 1,315,314 of record JAUTXW010005370.1, read on the forward strand.
CCCAATAAAAATGCATTCTTTTAATTTGGCATCACTTAACAGAGAAAAGACTTGTCTTAGGTATTTAAATCCATCACCATCTTTATTCAAAGCCTTCACAAAGTTTTTCATCAGCCCAAGTTTAATGTGAAGAGGAGGCAAAAGGACATTTTTGGGATCAACAAGAGGTATAAATTTAACATTTTGAGATCCCGGTTGAAATTCGCTTCTTTCTGCCCAATTTTTTGTTACATAATGCTGATTTATTGCACGACTGTCCCATAAACAAAGCAAACAGCAATATTTTGTAAATCCCCCCTGAAGTCCCACTAAAATCGCTATAACTTTTAAGTCCCCACATATCTGCCATTTATACGTATTGTAGTTTATTTTATCCAAAATCCTGCGCATATTTTCATAATTTTTTTCATTGCAACTGAATGGGCAACTGGTATAGAGGGTTTTAAATTTCCATTATGCAATAACACAGCTTTTAAGCTATATTTAGATGAGTCTATAAATAAGCGCCACTCACGGGGAGAATGTTCAATATCAAGTTCCTGCATTAAACTGTCCATATCAGTACACGCGCACAACGAATTTTCCATACTGTAGAATTCAGAAAACATAGCATTTCTTTTTCTAAAATTCGTAATTTTTGTTTGTTTGGTCAATAGGTTCCATTCCTTAAGACGGGAACCCAGAAGTTCTGACTGTTGCTTGGATAATCCCAAATCACGTACTAAATCATTTAATTCACTTTGAACAATCAAATGTGGCTCGAAGGAAGTAGGACCTGTGGTAAAAGTGGGATTGGTGCACTGTTCTTCTGAGCTGCCTGATGATGCATTATCTCCCAAAACAATAGCTTGCCAGTTTAAAGGCTCAATCGGCACTGGCAAATTTGCATTATGAGGGATAGATCCTATGGCAAATTGCAAATTTGGATGTTCTATATTGTGCTTTCCGTTTTTGGAAAAACCTTCAGTCTTTGTCAGACAAAAATAACAATCGTCAGAATGATTGGTGGGTTCTCGCCATACCATTGGAACTGCAAAAGGCATACTTTCTCTCTTTCCCTTCATCCACTGCACCAATGATACACTACAAATAACACAGCACACATGGGGAGCCCACCGCTTATCTTGATCTCCAATTAGTAGGCTTTTTTTACATTTTCGGAAGATGGCCTGGCCTGTGATTTCACCAGAAATTCTTCACAAATATAACAAAATTTGTCAGGGGAAATTTTGCAACTTCGGCACGTTTGACTCGACATTCTCGTCTTCACATACACTTGCTTATCAATACACAGAGAACCACTCAATTCGAAACTCAACAGAAGAGTGATGTTTAACGTTTATTTTATGTTTAATTTCCGAATATTTTTTTTATTATTGGGAGGGTATTTCCATTGTGAAAATAATGAGCTGGTCTGTGTTAGAGAAATCTTGTCGGCCAGTGAATTTCTTAACCTTTCACTAGACCGCCATCTTGTTCCCGCATATTGAATTTTTACCAAAATATAATTAGGTCATCCCCATTGATCCTTAATTTTTGAGTAAAATTGGAAGTCACTCTGATAAACAGTTTTGTGAGCTACGCCGCGATCTGAGAAACAGACGGACCGACGCCGATGGAATTGATAGAAATATTTTTCGCCATCTAACGACGCTAAAACCTGAAAATATGTAGAAATTGAGAGGGCGAATTTTGTTTTGACCCGTATACCACAGTTAGTTATGGCACACAATTTGAAATCAGTTCATTTGTCGTAGTTTTTTTAGGCTGAATTTTTAAACATTTTATTAAGCCCTCATTTTGTTCCGCCATCTAGGATTCGTATCAAACATTTTCCAGTTGATTTTTATATACACAATCTTAAATAAATTGGATAAGTGGTTTTTTAACATTTCACTACGCCGCCATTTTGTTTTACCATATTGGATTTTTACCAAAATATTACTAGGTCATCCGCATATAAGCCTTAATTTTTGACTAAAATTTTTAAATCAATCTGATGAGAAGTTTTCAAATTATGCTGCGAATTGACAGACAAACAGACAAATCGCAGTCGAACTGACGGAATTGATATTTTTTGGCATTAGGGACGCTAAAACCTGACAATATGTAAAACCTGAGAGATTGAATTTTTTCATAATTACAAATATTTTACTTGGTCGCCATTTTGTTCCGCCATTTTAAATTAGTACCTCAGTTTTACTGGTTCATCTCTATAACACAATTAGTTGTGGCATATAAATCGAAATCAGACCATTAAAGATATTTTTTCAGACTCACTTTTTATATATTTTATTAAGCCGCCATCTTAGATTCGTATCAAAATTTTAACAGTTATTTCTACATAATACATGATTGGTGTGTAAAATTTGAGATAATCTGGATAAGTGGTTTTTTAATAATAATTTTTTTAACATTTCACTAGGCCGCCATTTTGTTTTGCCATATTTTTACCAACATATTACCAGGTCATCCCAATATGAGCCTTAATTTTTGATTAAAATATGAAGTCAATCTGATGAGTACTTTTTAAGCTATGTTGCGAACTGACAGACAGACAGACGGACCGACGGAATTGATAAAACATATTTTTTGGCATCTAGGGACGCTAAAACCTGAACATATGTAAAACCTGAGAGATTATTTTTTTACGATTACAAATATTTTATTTGGCCGCTATTTTTAATCAGTACCACAGTTTTAAAGTGCGGGACACGAAAGAAAACCGGGCGGAGTCAATCGGTTTAGGAAGGTCGGCCAAGATATCTCTTTAAAACAGTGGTGTCCGGTCGTTCTTTAAATAATATGGCACTCCTTTTTGACTACACTCACTTCAGATAATTAAAAAATGTAACTATGCTTAATGAACCTTTATCTATATTTGTCTGTTTTCTTTCGTGTACCGCACTTCTATATCTCTTTTGTGTTGCAAAAACGGCGAACTTTCGAATTTTAAAATGATTTAATTTTGATTTTTCTTGATCGATTTACCTATAAATATATTTTTTCTTGAGTTCTGTCATTAACGGTTCCCGGGCTACTGCCTACCTCCACTATTATTGGACCACCCAGTATAGTGATACACGATTTACAAGTTTAGATTTTACAAGGGCAGCCAGCTTCAGATCCAATGAACGAGATTTATCAAAATTTTAATTTATGCAGTTCGACTTTGGGCTACTCGGGTATGCCAAAAGTGGCCGTCTGTCTTTGTTTGTCATATTACTTTATACAGGGGCCGTCATTGTGAAGTACTATATAGGGCGTTTCCTATTTGCGTGTTGATGTTAAAGGGGGCGTTTTTATGTCCTAAAAGTCTTAACTTTTGAGATACAGGATGGTAAAGTTTAAAAACATTTTTTTTCATCCCAATTCTGATGCTATTGTAGATAACTGCGTGAGATTTGATATACGTCTTCTGTGCATTAAGGAGCATACGGATTTACTCAGGTTAATTACATATGCACGCCACTGGTAGAAATTTGAAAAATTGCTTCTTAATAAAAAAATGTCCTTTTATGCATAAAAGACGTGTATCAAATTTCACGCAGTTATTTATCTATAATAGCATCAGAATTGGAATTTAAAAAAAATGTTTTTTTAAAACCCTGTATCTCCAAAGTTAAGACTTTTAGGTTCATATTAAACTTTTTTCTTAAAAAGGTTCAAGAATCCCCCCCTTTAACGTTAGCACGCAATTAGGAAACGCCCTGTATAGTACTTTACAATGACGCCCCCTGTGCAAAGTAATATGACAGATGGAGACCAAAGTTCACGTTTGGCATAACCGAATAGCCCAAAGTCGAACTGCATAAGTTAAAATTTTGATAAATCTTGTTCACTGGAATCAGTGCTGGCTCCACTACTATAACTACATTGATGTGTTAATTTTGGAAGAATGTGAGTTCTGTAGTTTTTCAAATATTAATTGCAATATTAGCTATTTTTTGACACCCGGTATTGAACAAAAAATTCATTATTTTGAAGCAGTTTATTTACAGCTACTTTATGAACAATTTTACAAAATATATGAAAAAAACTAAGTCATTTTTGAGGTTGACGGCTGTGATTCTAATGGTTCGATTCCTTCTAAATCGTTGTCCCTCTGAAAATGATGAGGTTTCGTCGTCACTACTTAAAGATCCCACTGTGATAACTAAATCATCAATAAACGTTTCAATTTTGCCATCTACTTCCCAGTATTTATCTTTAATAGAACGAACATGTTTAACATACGATTTCCAATTTTCAGCCGATATTGAGTCAATCGCTTCTAACGTTATTTTATTTAAATCTGTAATTGAAAGTTCACCGGTGTTGCGTTCTCGAATATATTTTTTTACTTCTGCCTATGCAAGTTCAATAGGGTTCAGGTCGCACATGTATGGAGGCAGCCTTTTCTCTAGGCTTGTTGGCTGATATTACTTCATATAATTGATATTTTCTCCATGTTGGATCACATACAAGATTGTTCGACTTAAGCCACGATATCATATGAGCTTTTTTAGAGTATGTAGTTCGCACTTTATCTTCTACGTGAGAATGATAAGACGCATTATCCATTACCACGACTTATTTGGGAGCAATGTTAGGGTGAAGCTTCTCGAGCAACCACTTTTCAGAATTATCTCTCTTCATCTGTCCATGATAGTCTCCAGTTGTTAGTCCCGAGCGAAAAACTAAAGCAGCACCTGGAACAATTCCGGCTTCTGAACCAGCATGAACTATAATAAAGCGACTACTAGAGCGGATTCCCTGAACAACACCTGTAACACTTTCACTTTGCCAGCATTTGCATTATCTACCCAGGTTTCGTCTAGATACACAATATTGCGTCCTTCTTGCCTATATTGCCTTACAGTTGATAGATATTTCACCCGCTAGTGAAAAATATTTGGTCTCTCAATGAGCAATTTTCGTTTATTTTGGCACTTGCGCCAAACGAAACCATTTGATCGTAAAAGCCGATTTAAGGTTTTATACCCGTACGGAAAATCTATTTTGTTCTTTACAGTACGAAGTTTTGCAGGTCGGAACCTTCTTCAAGTTTATATAAAAATCCTCTATTGTTCGTCGAATTACTTGAAAATCACCATCGTCAATTTTATCTTTGTATGATAATCGGGTTTTTTTTTTACCAGGAGATTTTAAAGGTGAAGTAGAACATGAGCGATCATTATGTTCTCTTGAATTTTTCTTACACTACTTTCCCAAACACCAGTGTAAAATGCAGCGCGTTCTGTTCGATTTTGAATTGGAATAATCAAACTATTATTTTCAGCTTCTCTAGTACATCGTACTCGCTTCGGCGGTACATATACTAAAATTGGAACGATACAGAGAAGATTAGCATGGCCCCTGCGCAAGGATGACACGCAAAATCGTGAAGCGTTCCACATTTTTATGCAACCTATACCTTTCCCCTAACATACAGGTAACAAAAACTGAACTGGATAACATCATTTCCCAGCTTCCACCACCATTCATTCTGCTGGGTGATCTCAATGCTCACAATACACTTTGGGGTTCAGTACATACAGACTCCAGAGGTAAGTTAATTTCACATCTCGTAACAGAAAATGATCTCATCATCCTCAATGATGGATCCCCAACCCACATATCATCCTCTACAGGCTCCCTATCTACAATAGACCTCTTCATTACCAGCTCAACCATTGCCCCAATCTTTCTACATACCATACTAGATGATTGCTATGGAAGCGATCATCTCCCAATTCTAATAGAACTCTTAAATAGCCCGACTCCCTTTATCCCTCCCCCATCATATAATCCTAGCAAAGCTAATTGGACATCCTATACGACCAACTACATACCGCCAATACTAAATCCAAACAATATTGAGGAGTCCACTTCACATTTCGTACAATCTATTCTGACAGTAGCAGATGACTACATTCCAAAACTAAACCCTCAAAAAATAAACCCCCTGTACCATGGTGGAACGATGAATGCCACAAGGTCATCAAACAAAGGAAACGAACACTTAACAGGTTTAAACATCACCCCTCCCTCGAAAATTGGGTAGACTTTAAAAAATCCAGAGCTCATGCCAAAAGAATAATTAGTGAAGCAAAGAAATCTTCCTGGCAATCCTACACATCCTCTATCAACTTTAATACTTCAAATCAAGAAGTTTGGAAAAAAATACGAAGGTTAAAGGGAATACACTCGAATAACATTCCAGGCATATTGAAGAACAATCTCTGGATAAATAACCCAGCTCTCCTTGCAAATAGCTTCGCTGAACATTACCAGGAATCTCTAAACATTCATCAACTACCTGAACTATTTAATTCTCCTATGCCTACAGATCAAATGTTCTCATATAATTTGCCTTTTAATATGACTGAGCTCGTCCATGCATTGGAAAAGTGTAGAGATAGTGCTCCAGGCATAGATGGCATCATCATACCAATGATCATACACCTACCGACAAAAGGTCTCGAAACTTTACTCCGGCTTTTTAATCTAATTTGGATGAAGGGAACAATTCCCTCAACATGGCGAAAATCAATTTTGGTACCCATTCATAAACAAGGTAAACCTAGAAGTGATCCTAATAGCTATCGTCCTATTGCCCTTACAAGCCATCTGAGCAAAATATTGGAAAGAATGGTGAATTTTAGATTAACTTGGATTCTAGAAAAGCGTGGATTGCTCTCACAAGCCCAGATGGGATTTAGGAGAGACAGATCGACGCTAGATCACTTGGTTGGACTTGAGATGGATATCCAAAACTCCTTCCACAATCATTCTCACACTATCGCAGCTTTTCTAGACCTTACCAGTGCATTTGACACCATAAAATTCGATAAAATTCTAATATCGCTAAAGGAATGGAATTTAAATGGAGAAATGTTTAATTTTATCAAAAACTTCTTAACTAACCGCGAATACTCCGTGAGAGTAAATCATCATTTATCTCGTTTCTACCCTCAGAATAATGGGGTTCCCCAGGGCTTTTCAATCAGTCCTACCCTTTTCTTAATTGCTATCAACAGCATAGAAAATCATATCCCTCCACAAGTCAAGTTTAGACTGTTTGCTGATGACATCCTAATATACCATACATCGCAAAACCCACAAGTAAGCGAAAGGCAACTAAACGTATGCCTCTCAAATCTATACATCTGGTCACTATCAATCGGCCTATCCTTCTCAGCTACCAAATCAGCAGCAATTCATTTTTGTCGCAATCACTCATGCCCAAGAACCTGTAATCTCATTCTAAATTCCTCCGCTTTATCTCAAAAATGTCATCAAAAATTCCTAGGCTTAAGCTTCGATCCCCTACTTAATTGGAAGTCTCACATCATGGATGTCCGAACTAGATGTCAGAAAAGCTTGGGTATAATTCGAATGCTTTCCCATACTAGATGGGGATCTGACCGCAAGTCCCTCTTGAATATCTATCGTGCAACTACCCTATCTAAAATTGATTATGCCAGCTTAGTATATTCCTCAGCCCCACACTCCTACCTTAGAAAACTGGACACAATTCATAATACTGCTTTGAGATTGTGTATAGGAGCATTCTACACAAGCCCAGCTATAAGCTTGAACTGTGAGACAGAGTCCACAATTTTGTACTTAAGAAGACAACAACACTTATTAAACTATGGCAACTCCTTGAGATTCAGATCTCATATAAATCATCAGGGAAAATTCCTTTCTCCTCCTAACACATATCCACCACAAGTAAGATACCAAATGGGAATCAAACTCCAATATCATAAGCTAAAATCTAATCTCTCTTTCCATATTCCTCCTTCCTTCACAACCAACCCTTATCTTTTTCCCCCTTGGAATCTCTCTCAGATATCTATTGACTACAGTCTCACTCCATTAAATAAAAAGGAAGTCATGCCCAGAATTATCCAAATTGAGTTTAATCAACTTATATCTACTAAATATTCCAACCACTGTCAAATCTTTACCGATGGATCAAAGAGCATCAATGCAGTCGGAGCATCCATTATCTCCACCCAACTTGAGAACTCATACTCTCTTCATAAGACTGCTTCTGTTCTTTCTGCTGAACTTTTTGCCATTCTCAAAGCTGTCAAACATATTTTAGACTATCCAGGGAACAAATGGCTAATAATATCAGACTCACTAAATTCCCTTCGATCCTTATCTTCTTACTCCCCCTCACACCCCCTTGGTCAAGAAATAAAAATTCTACATGAATACGCGACCATTAAAAATAAGGTAATTAACTTTCTCTGGATCCCCAGTCACGTCGGCATAAAGGGAAATGAGAGAGCAGACCGACTTGCTAAAGGCCTATCAGACGTAACAATCCCTTATGATAAAATCTTCTCCCCTAAGGACCTCAAGACTGCCATTTCACACCACATAAAAAATCTAGCGCAACTCGAGTGGGATTTAAATGATCGACCAAATAAACTACAAAAAATAAAAGAAATCTTTTTTACAAAAGAACCAACACATACACTTTCTAGACGAGACTCGGTCGTCATGAGCAGACTCAGAATAGGCCACACTAAGCTCACTCATGAGTACTTGTTGAAAGGAATACCTCAACCATACTGCGATTCATGTAATCTACCCCTTACCATAAACCATATTCTACTAGATTGTAATAAATACGCTGATAATACCCACCTACAATCACACAGAGGTAACATCAAATTATTACTGTCAATGGACAACTCAGAACACGTATTAAATTTTTTAAGATCAGCAGATTTATATAATAAAATTTAAAATTAAATCAGCAATACAGTTACTTACTTCATTAAATTCTATCTACAATCTAGCCCGTTCACATAAATAAAATTATATAAACCTAAAACTACTTAATATCCATCATCCCAAACAGCAACCAACTTAAATCATATACTACTCAATCATCATTTAGCAATACTAAACTAATAATATATTATTCAACTTCAAACTTAAAACTACAGAATGCTAGACGCTAAAAGGCCAAGCTGCCGATGCGTCTCTAATCCATGACACTCTCTCTCTCTCTCTCTAGTACAGGCCTCTATAACGCTCGCAATAACTTCACGTGCACCGCTTCGAATTGTTTTTCCTCTTTTTCTCGCCATCGTTTCGTTACTTCGAAATAATAATTCAAATTCAACGCAAAGCATTTGTATAGAAATGAAAACAAATGCTCGAAATGTATAGGCGCCACTGGAAATAGCTAGAACCTTCTAGCGGCAAGTGCATGGAGACTCTAGGCACATCCCAATTACAAGTGGACTAGTGCGAAATTTACTAAATCCCCGATTAATTTTCCGTACCGCTTAGCTGGCGCACTTTATAGGTGAAGCGGCAAACTATTACAACAAATAAAATAACATAAAATTTATTTGCGTATACAAATTTTACTTTTCCGCTTGCTTATGACTATGAACTTTTATTTTAAGGACCGCCCGGTTTCCTTTGGTGTCCAGCAATTTACTAGTTCATATCTATACTACAATTAGTTATAGCCCACAATTTGAAATCAGTCCATTAAAAGTAGTTTTTAGGGCTGAATTTTTATATATTTTATTAAGCCACCATTTTGTTCCGCCATCTTGGATTCGTATCAAAATTTTGCCAGTTGATTTCTATATAATACTTGATTTTTGTGTAAAATTTTAGATATATTGGATAAGTATTTTTTTAGTAATATTTTTTTTAACATTTCACTTGCCCTTTTGGAATTTTACCAAGATGTTACCAGGTCATCCTCATTTGAGCCTTAATTTTTGGCCTTAATTTAAGGTCAATCGGGTGAGTAGTTTTTTAGCAATGTCGCGAACAGTCAGACAGATGGAAGCACTTAACGAAAGCCTGAAAATTGTGTCAAACTCACTTGAAACTGACCTATTTGTCAAGTATCCCGGCTTAATAGTAACATTTTTGTACGCGTCAGTAAAACTGAAATGCAGATTAATCAAAGCACTAATAATGAGATAAAGCGGATTAGTCATCTAATCTAGGTACAGGACTTTTATTTTTAAATGAAGTCCTGATTGCTTCCTCTTTTGTTGAGTGCAGGTGCACTCGAACAAAGAATGAAACTGGCGTTTCTATAAATTTGCAAATTCTATTGTCACTGTTACGATAATACGACGCATAGTCGCAAAGTTCAAGGATCTCTAGATTTGTATACAACTAATTAACTTCAAATGGGCTAATAAATATTCCTGTGCTAAATTAATTGTATATATTTTTAAAACAGCAAGTGTTTTTTTCTGTTATATAACAATAATGCTCGGTTTGTTAATTTATATAAATATGTTATTACTGACATAGACATGACTAGGGATGGGTTTTTTGATCGATATATGTTAGAAAATGGACGGTGAAATAAAAGGTATAGTCAAAAGCAGTGTTATCGTGCGGGTCATACGATTTATCAACGACAAGCTTTTTAAGTTTGTTTTTCTTTTATTACGTGTAATCATATCCTCCATATAAAATCCGGAAGATGAATTAGACCTATGATATTTTCATATGAAAAAAGAGGATAAACATATAAATACCAGCAGTTGCAAAAATCTTTGAGCGAAGTCACTTCAAAGTCAGATTGACAAGTCAGTGACAAAATGAGTAATAGAAAATAATTTTCGGGTTTTTTGCATCCACAAGCGAAAACAATGGTATTAAATCTAATAAAATATTACGAAAATGAAAATTCACCGGCCAATATCCAGCAGACAGTAGCAAAAGCTCTGGGAATCGGTATAAGGACTGTGCATGAAAAAAAGCATAATTTACTACCGAAGAATATTAAGAAATGTACACGAAAAAAGCCAAAGACAGAACACTTAAGTGACAATGTAAAAATGGATTCAAGTTTTAAAAGAAGCTTTAAAAAATCGAGGCATATTGGAAATTGTACTAAAATAGTTGTCAAAATTAATAAAAATGTTGGGTTTTCGATATATATATATATATATATATATATATATATATATATATATATATATATATATATATATATATATATATATATATATATATATATATATATATAAAAAAAGACTGTAATCGAAGATTTTTATGCGAGTTGCCACATATAGCAAGCCAGCGTATCCAGTTTTTAAGGAAATACACGGAAAATATTAATTCAAAATTTAGAAAAGTAGTATTTTTAAACGAGACTTGGATATTTTCTAATGGAAGTGGTCCGAAATCTTGGCAGGACGAGTCTGTAAAAAGAGTCAAGAGAAAAAAGGGATGTGGGACGGGAAAACGTTTCATCATTTTGCATGCAGGTTCTTCAACAGGTTTTGTCACAGGGGCAAGTTCACTGTTTTCTTCAACATCCAAAAGTATGGACTACCATGATAATATGAACTGTGAACTGTTTGAAAAGTGGTTAAAAGAACAACTGATTCCAAATTTAGAACTCCATCTTTAATCATTCTGGACAATGCATCTTATCATTCAAAAATCTTAAATAAACAACCTACTTCATCCTGGAAGAAAAGTGATATTTATGACTGGCTAATAAAACAAAAACAAAATCCTTTACCCAATATGCTGAAACTAGAACTTCTTTTAATAGCAAAATCTATTAAAAAACCAACAATATATGCTGTAGATGAAATATTATAGGAAAATGGACATGAGGTTTTACGACTGCCGCCATACCATTGCAAGTTTAACGCAATAGAATTAATATGGGCTGGGGCAAAATCATATTACGAAAAACACGTGAACGATGGTCTTACATCAGATGAAGTGCAAATTGTTTGGCAAGATTCATTAAATTATATTACGCCGGAGTACTGGAAGAAATCTGTGGAACATACGGAGAAATTAATATGGGATTGGTGGAATCGAGAAGGAGTTCTAGATGTCGAAATAGCACCAACGATCATTGCGCCATTTGAGGACTACTAAGAAGGTGAGGACTTTTTAAGTGATGATGATATTTTTTAGTCTATAATATTAAAAAGTGTCTGAAGGATTATATTAGTCTTTGACGTGTATAAATCATAAATTGCATTATGAATATCCATTTTTGTATTGTAACTTAAGTCTTTTGCCTTTGGATTTTTTCGTATACATTTCTTAATCTTCTTCGGAAGTAAATTATGTTTTTTTCATGCACAAGTTTCTGTACATTCCTTATACCGATTCTCAGAGCTTTTGCCACTGGCTCCTGGATATTAGGCAGTGAATTTTAATTTAAAAATTTGTTATATATATATATATATATATATATATATATATATATATATATATATATATATATATATATATATGTATACATATATATACATATATATAATATATATATATATATATATATATATATATATATTTTAAATATATATATATATATATATATATATATATATATATATATATATATATATATATATATATATATATATATATATATATATATTTATATATAAATATATATTTAAATATATATATATATATATATATACTTATATATATATATATATATATATATATATATATATATATATATATATATATATATATATATATATAGCCTGTATTTTTCGTTAGCCCCGAGTTTCTGTTAAAGAGAGTTTACCGATTTTTATATATCAAATTTTGTCTTATAATTAATAAAAAGATTTACTTATTTTAAACACGCTTTAAAATTGGAACAAGTATTCTATAATTATTTATTTATTGCCTACAAAATTACAAATGTACTAAAAAAGTAAGCAAAAAAATGGTGTCAAATCTAATAAACAAATTTTTAAATTAAAATTCACTAGCTAATATCCAGGAGCCAGCGGCAAAAGTTCTGAGAATCGGTATAAGGAATGTACAGAAACTTGTGCATGAAAAAAAACATAATTTACTTCCGAAGAAGATTAAGAAATGTACACGAAAAAATCCAAAGGCAAAAAACTTAAGTTAAAATGCAAAAATGGATATTCATAATGAAATTTATGATTTCTACACGTCAAAGACTAATACAATCCTTCAGAAACTTTTTAATATATATATATATATATAAAAATCATCTTCTTATCCTTAAATGGCGCAATATATATATATATATATATATATATATATATAAAATAATTTAATAATCTTGTCAAACAATTTGCACTTCATCTGATGTAAGACCATCGTTCACGTGTTTTTCGTAATATGATTTTGCCGCAGACCATATTAATTCTATTGCGTTAAACTGGCAATGGCATGGCGGCAGTCGTAAAACCTCATGTCCATTTTTCCGTAATATTTCATCTACGGCATATATTGTTGGTTTTTTAATATATTTTGCCATTAAAAGAAGTTCTGGTTTCAGCATATTGGGAAGGATTTTGTTTTTGTTTTATTAGCCAGTCATAAATATCACTTTTCTTCCAGGATGAAGTAGGTTGTTTATTTAAGATTCTTGAATGATAAGATGCATTGTCCAGAATGATTTAAAGATGGAGCATCTAAATTTGGAATCAGTTGTTCTTTTAACCACTTTTCAAACAGTTCACAGTTCATATTATCATGGTAGTCCATACTTTTAGATGTTGAAGAAAACAGTAAAACTGCACCTGGCAGAAATCGTGTTGAAGAACCTGCATGTAAAATGATGAACCGTTTTCCCGTCCCACATCGCTTTTTTCTCTTGACACTCTTTACACACTCGTCCTGCCAAGATTTCGAACCACTTCCATTAGAAAATATCCAAGTCTCGTCTAAAAATACCACTTTTCTAAATTTTGAATTAACATTTTCCGTGTATTTCTTTTAAAACTGGATACGCTGACTTGCTATATGTGGCAACTCGCATACGAATCTTCGATTACAGTCTATTTTATTTCGAAAACCCAACATTTTTATTAATTTTGACAACGACTTTAGTCCAATTTCCAATATACCTCGATTTTTTAAAGCTTCTTTTAAAACTTGAAGGGTTATATTAGTTTTTGATGTGTATAAATCGTAAATTGCATTACGAACATCCATTTTTACATTGTCACTTAAGTCTTCTGTCTTTGTCTTGTTTCGTGTACATTAAGAAGATTAAGAATCTTCTTCGGTAGTAAATTATGCTTTTTTTCACGCACAATTTTCTGCACAGTCCTTATACCGATTCTCAGAGCTTTTGCTACTGTCTCCTGGATATTGGCCGGTGAATTTTCATTTTCGTAATATTTTATTAGATTTAATACCATTTTTTTCGCTTGTGGATGCAAAAAACCCGAAAATTGTTTTCTATTATTCATTTTGTCACTGACTTGTCAATCTGACTTTGAAGTGACATCGCTCAAAGATTTTTGCAACTGCTGGTATTTATATGTTTATCCTCTTTTTTCATATGAAAATATCGTATATATTTTACGTACACGTAATAAAAGAAAAACAAACTTAAAAAGTTTGTCGTTGATAAATCGTATGACCCGCACGATAACACTGCTTTTGACTATAGGATGATTTTTTGAGATTCCAAAAATTTTATTTAACCACCAGTTTGTTCCCCCACCATGAATTAGTACCACAGTTTTACTAGTTTATCACTATTCTGCAATTAGTTATGGCACATAATTTAAAATCAGTTCATTAAGTAGTTTTTCAGGCTGAAATTTTAAATTTTTTATCAAGCCGCCATTTTGTTCCGACATCTTGGATTCGTACCAAAATTTTACCAGTTGATTCCTATATAATACTTGATTTTTGTGCACAACTTGAGATAAATTGGATAAGCACTTTCTTAGTAATAATTGTTTTTACATTTCGCTAGGCCGCCATTTTGTTTTGCCATATTGAATTTTTACCAAAATGTTACCAGGTCATCCCCATATGACCCCTAATTTTTGACCAAAATTTTAAGTCAATCGGGTAAGTAGTTTTTTAGCTATGCCACAAACAGACACCGACAAACCGACCGACAAAATCGAGACAAGTTTTTCGTCATCTGAGGACCCTGAAACGTAGAGATCTGAAAAAATGTCGTAGGGTGATATTTTCACGATTACAATACTTCCATTTTAGGGAAGTAAAAACGGATTTTTTTAATTTCTTTGCAATTTTTTTGCACTTATAGAGAGTATCATAGTGTAAACTTTGGCTGGTTCAGAAGAGTTCTCAAGGAGCTACAACTTAAAGAAAAATTAGCTTTATCTTATTAACGCCCATGTGGAAAAAATCTAGACTAAAAAGAATAATAATGTATTTTCTTAAACAATTCTTATTTGAGCTGAGATGTTTATTGGAAAATAGATGGGCGAGGTAACTATTAATAAAATCCATACCCATTTTTATCAGAATCCTCCAATTTCATACATCAGTCTCTCGCGCTTAATCGTAACAAGATCTGGCGCGATGTTGTCAGTAACGCGATTTAGGTCTATTTGCTTAGGAATGTAATACAAAAGTTGTATTTTAAAGAATTTAACGAGCAGCTCGGAAGCAGTACATCACGGACTGGCAACCCTGAGCTTGGCGGAAATCTCTCGATGGATTCCAATTATACTTAATGCAACATATAGTTGATCTCCATTTATTAATAGTCAACGACATTTATTTTACATATTACTTCACTTCTTTTCAGTGGTTCCCAATCAAATCTATGCAATGGATCATCCGGTGTCACTATTGCCAAAACCAACACGTTACGGAAAGTGCCGAACAGCAACTCAAAGAAGCCCATCAATGTCACCCTGACACATCTGTCCAAAAGGCCACCAGTTGATATTCAGTTTATAGGTAGGTAAGAAAGTTTTTAACAAACAGAGTAGTAGCCATTGGTGTGCAGTAAAACTAAGCTCATAAAAATACTATTCAAGTTATGTAATTAATTGAATAACTATTACATTAATGACCTTAATCCCACTCTGGCTCAGATTGATTGGTACAGAAACAACAAGTACTATGTCAGGATGTCCCTGTGGACTATTTTCGATCCTATTTTACTATTATCATATCCTTGAAGGTTATTTTTTATTAACAAATTAACATTTATCTGTAAAAATTCTCATTAAAAATATTAATTAAAAAATAACGTTAAAATAGCTATTTAAAAGTTAGGAATACTAGACTTTTTCTTGGACAGCTGCAAAAATATTTCTCTGAAATAAATTACGACATTAAAAGTTACAAGAAACCCTTATCTAAAAATTTTAAGGAGTTCAGAAGCTATGGGGAAAATAATTTTATTGTCAATTTTTTTAATTGCCTCAATGACAACTGTCAAAAAACATTTCAAATAGATGATGCCCCTAAAAGTTACTGTGAAAACCGTATATAAAAATTTTAAGTATTTCAGAAGTTACAGGACAAAAAGAATTTTTTTGAAAGCTGTCACAGTTTTTTTTGTGCAAACCTCACCTCGTAATTCCAAGACCCTTCCTAAACAGTCCATTTTGTGTATCCTTTTAAGTACTTTTCGGCGCCGTAACCAGTTTTCCGATCAAATTCGATTCAATTTTATTGAAAAAAAAAAATCAGTTTTTCTCAAAAATGTCTATCTCTTTAACGCGTAAATGTACAAACATAAATCGAAGCAATAAAAAATATCAGAGAAATATTTTCTTTAAATAAACCGTGACATCTATCACAACTGACATGTCAAATATGTCTGTAAATCATCCTAGGCCAAGGCCTCCTATCATTTCGCGTCGCATATCGGTTTTTGACCGATATGTGCACTATTTTCTTTAAATCGAATTTTCACCCACTTGCTAAGTAGTTAGAGCGGAATGTTATTAAAGCTTTTTTGTAGCCAAATAAATGCTCCATCTGCGGGTCTAGAAATAATCTCGATTACTATTTGCAGTAAGCGGCAAAATGAGGTTAAAATTGGAATTTAAATTATCAATTTTAAAAAATTGCAGTGATTTAACCGATGAAGTTATAAACTCGAAATTTAGTCACGGTCTACCTAAAAATATCTTGTTTCGTAAAAAAATAACCTACGGGCTTAGATTTATAAGTTACCCTGTAATACAGCATAATGTTAAAAAATGTACCTAATAACAAACATAGAAAAAGACTCCAAGTCTCGGTCTCATTAAATTATAATTTTACAATCTACAAGAAACATGACACGTGTTTCGCCCTTTCGAGCATCATCAGACCTACAAACAACAGAGAGAACCTTAGTAAATAATCACAGTCACAAATCCTAAAACAATAACTTACAAATAGAATAAAACACACTAAAGCACAACAAAACAAACAACTACTTATACATATTTGATGGACATTAAAATGAGGTTAAGTCTCACGTGAATAAACAAAATAAAATATTAAAAAAGTATTAAAAAAGATTCATGCCTCTAGGCGGGATCGAAACCAGACCGCCCGAGCGAGACGCCGAAGCAACCACCCACAGACCACTGGACTAGTCAAAGAAAACAACCAAAAACTCTCACTATGAATTAATGAATGAAATGAAGGTTACCTACAATTATTATTACATTCAATTGTTAAATATTAGGGTTGGTTCAAAATTAAAAACATCGTTAACGCAAGTGAGAATGGAACTTTTTATAGCTTTGGTTATTTCCATTTTTTCTAGAAGGTCAAGCCTTTTCCCCTTCGGACATTCATGTAAAACATCAACGTCAGAAATGGAAAATTCATGACCTGACTCCAACAAATGATTGGCAAAAGCTGAAACAGTCTCAGTTACATCCGTATTTCTGAATTTGTTGACAAGGCTTAAATGTTCTCTCACCCTTGTGGAAATTTTTCGACCTATTTGTCCCACATAGGTCGTGGAACATTCGCTACAATTTAGTGCATAAACCCCAGATGTGGACAATATATCGGTTGTGTTCTTTGTCCTTATTAAATGTCTCTTTAGAGTATTTACTGTTTTGAATGAAATATTGGCATTTTTAATATTTTTAAAAAATTTAGCCAATTGGAGAGAAATACTTCCGAAAAAAGTAATGCACTTGAAAAAATTTGTCTCATCGCTAAGTTTTGAATGTATGACAGTATAGCACATTTTGTTCTTGTTTATAAATTTATAATATAATTTGGTGATGGACTCCAAAGGAAAGCCGTTATTCAAAGCAATCTGCATCATAATATCACGCTCCTTATTAAACGCTTACCTTGACAATGGTAAATTACACAACCGATAGAAAAAGGAGTTGAACGCGGCGAATTTATGTGTGTAAGGAGAGTTTGAAGCATACTGATTAACATTATCCGTGGACGATGTTTTCCGGTAAACCTCAAACTCTATCCTACTGTGTTTCCGCGATAGTAAAAGGTCAAGAAACGGTAGTTTTCCCTCATCTTCCATTTCCAATGTAAACTCAATTTTAGGATGCAACGAGTTAACGAATTGTAAAAACTCTTCCAACTGATTTCTGTTGCCATTCCACACAATGCAAATATTATCCATCCACCTATCTTTTATATGCTGTTAGGAAGAAGGCAAAATAACTATTCATTATCCTGTTTTCCAAACCTCACTCAGAAATGGCGACAAACAGGAATCCATAGGCAGCCCAGACCTTTGTCTATATAACTGTCCATTAAATTTCAAAAAATTTTGGTCTAAAACTAAGGTAAGAAGAATAAATTGTCCAGATCTGGGGTTTACGCACTAAAGTGTAGCGAATGTTCCACGACCTATGTGGGACAAACAGGTCGAAAAATTTCCACAAGGGTGAGAGAACATTTAAGCCTTGTCAAGAAATTCAGAAATACGGATGTAACTGAGACTGTTTCAGCTTTTGCCAATCATTTGTTGGAGTCATGTCATGAATTTTCCATTTCTGACGTTGATGTTTTACATGAATGTCCAAAGGGGAAAAAGCTATAAAAACCAAAGCTATAAAAAGACCCATTCTCACTTGCGTCAACGATGTTTTTAATTTTGAACCAACCCTAATATTTAACAAATTAATGTAATAATAATTGTAAGCAACCTTCATTTCATTCATAGAGTGAGAGTTTTTGGTTGTTTTCTTCGACTAGTCCAGTGGTCTGTGGGTGGTTGCTTCGGCGTCTCGCTCGGGCGGTCTGGGTTCGATCCCGCCTAGAGACATGAATCTTTTTTAATACTTTTTTAATATTTTATTTTGTTTATTCACGTGAGACTTAACCTCATTTTAATGTCCATCAAATATATATAAGTAGTTGTTTGTTTTGTTGTGCTTTAGTGTTTTTTATTCTATTTGTAAGTTATTGTTTTAGGATTTGTGTGTGTGATTATTTACTAAGATTCTCTCTGTTGTTTGTAGGTCTGATGATGCACGAAAGGGCGAAACACGTGTCATGTTTGTTGTAGATTGTAAAATTATAATTTAATGAGACCGAGACTTGGAGTCTTTTTCTATGTTTGTTATTAAAACTAGGTCTCTTTGAGCAATATGGACAATTTCTTCGATTTTTTTTTTTTTTTTTTTTTTTTTAAATGTACCTAATCTTGGGAACTTTGGTGCAAACTTCACCTGGTTAGTGCACCCCCTGTATATAATCAGCACCCTTCCTAGTGCGTAATTAGTGGTTAGTATTAATCCTGGTGCCGTAATTAGTTTTAGAACCTGATTTTTTTTAAAAAAGAAAAAGTGGCTAAAAATATGATTTTTTATGACTTTTTCAAAAAATTTCAGTTTTTCTTAAAAATTCTATTTTCTTGCCATTTCTCTAGCACAGATGCATTTAGGTTTTTCTTCTGTAAGATCGTCTCTTGGAAAATTTCGATAGGACTCACCCAGTTTGAGATATAAGCGCTCCAAAACACCCTTTTTTCGAACGAAAAAATTCGTTAAATAGTAAAACAAAATCGAAACCCAACCAAACACAATGGGGTCCTGTAGGACCGGAAGAACTATCGTTCCAGAAAGTTTAGGCAGAAAAAAATTAAAATTTCGACCTCAACCGTGTTACATCGAAGTTGACTTTTTTGGTCAAATTTGCGTATTAAAGGTGGTACAGCAAAACAAATCTCTAGATCCAAGTCTCCTCTAAAAATACATATCAAATTCAATGTCCTATCTCTAATAGTTTCGGAGTTATGCCTGACGAAGGGTCGAAAAACACGGTTTTCTGAAATGACACACTCCATCCACCCTAGGTTTTCGTTCCTGAGTATGAGAGTCATAGTAACAAACCAGTGGCGGCTCGCGGGTGAAAAAGTAAGTGAGGTTCCAATGAAGCATGTAAATATTGTAATATTTTTTTTTTCAGAATTGTTTTTATATGTGGAAGGGGTAGAATATTTTTTTACGACTTACCTAAATTTCGTATATTAAATCAATTCTCCTATCCTTCATAGCAGCAAATTTATTGATAACATCCTCATAAAATGGATGAGTTGCCCTAATCTCCTCCAGAAATTCCTTTTGAATTGAAATATTGCCTAGAGAAGTAAGTCTTTCTTGAGGTATTGTATTTCTTAAGTTTTTACACGTTTGAGGTAAGAAAAACTTTCTTTCCACTGAAGCACTTGTGAACGGTATTGCCAAAATAAGGGAAAACAGTTTATATGCTTCGGTAAAAATATCTTTATTTTCATTTTTTTCAGCGGTATATTCCAATTACTCTCTGGCAAAAATAAGACCAAGCTCATTTTTAAGTCGATGATTTTTTGAAAATATTTCCCCATATAACTGTAACAAATTTTGAAAGGGGCCAGTCGGAAAATTTAAACCATATTCGAAAAATTTAGCAGAATCTGCCAAATATAAAAATGTCAGTTTTTTTACAGTCTTCAAATCTTAGTGTCATTTCCATTAAAATATGGTCCAATATTTCATAAAAAACGGTTCTATACTTAGCCCTAATTTCTTCAGGTGAAAGCTTAGCAAGCTCATGTTTGTAATAATTTATTTCTGTAATAGAATTTGCTTTATCAAACATGGTATTAAAAAAATGTTCATTTCTTTTTTTACAGAGCACCTCACGACAGCGTTTTATATTGAATCTGCAAAAATGAATGTCAAGCGATTTTTTTTGAAGAACGTCAAATAGTATGTCCGTGATTGAGAAAATGTCATTAAACACTAATGCCAGAAACGTGAATTTAAAATGGTTCATCTCACCTAAAAATCCTTTCAATCAATGAATCAATTAATCAATCAATCTCTTTTTTCAAAAAATTGCACAATACAAAAATATACCATACAATAGAATGAAGTGGCGTCAAAATTACACACAAAACAAAATGAAATAAATCTTAACCAGCTAAAATACATAGAATAAAATAAATAAAATAAATAAAATAAATCTTACAACAGCAATAACACTTTCTGAGACAGACTAAAAATTTGACTCTAAGAATTCATTTACACTGTATGGTTCTTGCTCCAGTAAAATATTTAACACAGCTTTTTTTATATACGTTCAATTGAGTTTCTACTTTTAAATGGTTTGGCAACTTATTGAAAAACTTAATACATGCGTATGCGGGACCCTTTTCAGTAGCACTTAGTTTGTGAATTGGATCGTTAAGGCCAACATAACTGGTGTTAAATTGATGTCGAATTTCAAGTTCAGAGAACTTGTCCCTATTCTTAAACAGGAATATATGTATAATCCTGGAAGAGTGAGAATTTGTAATGCCTTGAACTTTCCTCTGCATGACTCCATCCATTTAAGAGACAAGATGACTCGTATGGCTCTTTTTTGCACCGCAAGCCGAATTGATTTTTCATCAGATTTGTCACAGATTGTAATGAATTCAGAGACAGCTTTTAATTTATTCCAGTCTTGAAAATCGCATTTACTAACTTCGAATTTAAAGACCAACGAGTTTGTGTAATTGTTAGTATACGCCTCGTAGATGCAGATGTAAGAGCATACGTTCGTTTGGCTGAGCGATGAAAAAATGAGGGAATACCACTAAGGCTTGCAAAAAAATTCCACATTTAGAAATATTTTTTAGACTTTGCTGCATCACAAGGTTAAGACGATGCGCAAGACAATGGACAAATACAGCCTGCGGGGCTTTGTCTTTTATTTTTTTTTTTAATTTAGATGCCCAGACACCACACTTGCGCCATCGTCACATTGCCCTATTAATTTATGTTTATAGTCAAATTGGTCCAAAATTTGATCCAATAGAGAATATAAATTCTCCGACGTTCTATCGGAGCTGACATTATAAAATCCTAAAAATCTCTCGATTACTGAACCTTCTGAATTAACGTATCTTAAAATTATGAAGCACTGACAGGTTTGCGTAATATATATGGTGTCATCCACTTCCAAAGAAAAAAACTGTGTGTTCATTATTTCATTTTTTACATGAGCATTTAAATAATCAGAAATGCATTCAATTATTTCGTTTTGAATAGTTTTCGAGTCACCAATAAAAACATTTTTAATTTTTTTGTGATGATCTTTTAGTTCTTAGGAACTTCTCGATATTAATAAACCTAAAAGCTTTTTAAAATTCCCCCTATTTATTGACTCGCTGATCTCATCATGGCCGAGAAAGACTAACTCTTCTTTTGCAAGGTACAAAACTGCGTCAATTACCAAGCACATAAATAGTCTATTTAATCGGACGTTCTCGTTAAAATGTGTTTTATACAGTTTAGCATTTTCTTTTAAAGCGTCAGCTATGGTGCTTTGATTTTTTACAAATGTTTTTAGCATTAATTCGCATTTTAAATGCTCCGCCGAGTCTTCATGTTTATGTAAAGACCTTGATATATTTAACATACCTGCAAATCATTCCTTATTCCACATTGAATATTTATTGGAAATAGTAAACAAGGCCAGCAAAACAATTTTTGTAATATTTGTCTAGAATATAACCATTTCTGTGCCGAAAACCATGATGACTTAAAAGTTACATTCCATGTTCTGTCACTTTTTCTATTTCTTTTTTTGTGGAAATTGTCAAGTCAAACCTTGGTTGCCCTACATTTAATACGTTCCTCTGATCTTGTTCCTTTCATCAATTAAATGGAGTTTCCATTCCAAAATTCAAACCACATCCGTGATCGGATTCATTTTAAAGCGTAAATATTATAGTCAACTAATAATGTACAGGGTATCCGAATTTGCTTGCAAAAGCAGAGTATCTCTCTTATTTTTAAAGATAGAACCTTGCGGTTTTCACGAACCTGAGCTAATTTTTTGTGAAACTCATGAAGCCGTAAACAAAATTTTCATAGCCTTCTTCGTGTATGAGATTACAGGGCGAAATAGAAAATTTTGCATTTTGGGACCCCCCTCGTATCTCGTTTATCCTTTAACTTAACGCAAAGGAAAAATTGCTGCTTATGCAGTTTTTTACGCTGGATCCAGTGGCGTAGTCATATTTTTCATTTGAGTTGTTATTTTTTAGATATAACCCAAAATTGTGTTTTTTTTAAAGGGAAACCCTTTATATTTGTCCAGAAATTGATTTGGCTTTTTAAAAGCTTCTTAAAAATATATAATAGTATGGGTCTATTTTAATAAACAACAACAAAAATCCTAGGCCATGCAAAACAATGCTGCCTTTTATTTAAAGTCGTTAACAATATCTACATCCTAACAATAAATCAAAATAAATATGTAATTAAATCTATTTATCAAAGTATGTATTGATAATTTCGCACCAAAAAAGTACCACCTACCTAGATTTTTGTAACACAAGAACAAAACAGTAATAAATTATTATATAACAAGCCTTTCAGCAAAAATCAACTGTCGTATAAGAACTACAGTAACCAAGGAATTCAAAAGAACTGTTCAAACTGATTTCCATTTTGTTCTATGCATGCTTCGCACAATTTTTGTATTCGTTTTAGGGAATTAAGTAAAATAACTGGATGATTTTGTAAATAGCGAAAATTTTCTCTTATTGCATTT
Organism: Kuschelorhynchus macadamiae; assembly: GCA_030620095.1. Classification (NCBI taxonomy): domain Eukaryota; kingdom Metazoa; phylum Arthropoda; class Insecta; order Coleoptera; family Curculionidae; genus Kuschelorhynchus; species Kuschelorhynchus macadamiae. Next base: position 1,339,074 of record JAUTXW010005370.1, read on the forward strand.
CCTAAATCTTCGACATTATCATAGTGGTCTTTGTAAATTCTATTTTCCAGATATCCCCATAGAAAGAAATCTAAAATCGACAAATCTGGGGACCTAGGAGGCCATCTTATAGGTCCATTTGTTCCGATCCATTGATTCGTAAAATTATTGTCCAGAAATAATCTCGTCATTCCAGAATTGGGTGCAGGAGCACCGTCCTGTTGAAAATAAATTTCGTTAATTTGCGCTAGAGGAACATCGTCAAGTAATTCAGGTATAGCTGCCTCTAAAATTTCTATATAGCGATTGGCTGTTAGATTTCCCTCAAATATATAAAATTTTATAGGTGTTCCTAATATGAAGCAGGACACATTTAGACCAAACCTACCCTGCTGTCTTCTGTGAAATATTTGGTGTTGATTTTTCTGGGACCAGAATTGACTATTGTGCCTATTGAGTATACCAGAATTAATGATATGTGCTTCGTCTGACCATATAACCTTCCTTTCAAAATCTCTAACCATATCGCATCTTTCTCGAAACCAATTGCAGAAGACTACCCGACGCTCTGCATCCCCTGGCTGTAAGTGCTGCACGAGCCTAAATTTGTATGGGTGGTATTTGTGCTTTTTTAGAATATGTTGAACTCTAGTTTTTGGAATCCCTATGCTCTTTTCACTGGCTCTACAAGAGTTTGCAGGGTAAGCTTCTGCATTAGCCAAAACCGTAATTTCCTCAGCCTCCCGATTTTCTTATATGTTTTCGTACGAGGTTTGATAAATGATCCGTGATTAAGTAAATTCTTTTTTATCCGATAAAAAGTGGATATATTAGGTTGCCTCCTTTCTGGATATCTGAATAAAAATTAGCTATTTACCTGTTAAAATACATCTCAGAAGCCGCTTCAACATTTTCATTACTTAATATAAAACAAGCTAACATATCGTACTTTTCATAATGTTCGAAAGTTTGGTTTTCTTCCATAATAATACAAATATATTTTTACACAATAAATAAATACAAAAAACTAGCGCTATATTTTATATGCGTACAATATTGGGAAATGTCATTTGCTTCCAAGAAAACAAAAGAAAACGGCATCGTTTTGCATGGCCTACTGCAAAATTTGGGATGATAATTATAAAAATTAGGATTTTTGTTGTTGTTTATTAAAATAGACCCATACTATCATATATTTCTGAGAAGCTTTTAAAAGGACAAATCAACTTCTGGACAAATATACAGGGTGTTCCATTTAAAAAAACACAACTTTGGGTCATATCTAAAAAATAACAACTCAAATGAGAAATATGACTACGCCACTGGATCCAGCGTAAAAAACTGCATAAGCAGCAATTTTTCCCTTTGCGTTAAGTTAAAGGATAACCGAAATACGAGGGGGGTCCAAAAATGCAAAATTTTCTATTTCGCCCTGTATCTCATAAACGAAGAATGGTATGAAAATTTTGTTTACGGCTTCATGAGTTTCACAAAAAATTAGCTCAGGTTCGTGAAAACCGCAAGGTTCTATCTTTAAAAATAAGCGAGATACCCTGCTTTTGCAACCAAATCCGGGCACCCTCTTTTATTATCTGGGAAACTAACTAAAAAGCTTTTCATGAAACTTTTTTATAGTAAAAGAATCTTTAATTTTATAATATTTTTATGTTTGCTGTGATTCACCGTTTCGAACTTATTAGCGATTATCTTCAGTTATGATGATGATGCTATTATTTAGCCGCTATGGCTACGACGTATTTTCTTTAACACGATAGTGCTTTTACAATTTAAAATTTCGTAGAAACTACGCAGTATTGCAAAGTTAGGCAAATTGTTACATTTCGCATTTTTTTCAAATCAGACACCCTATATATTATTGTATTTTTGAATAGCCACTTAAAAAATAATTTTAATTATATAACATAGTATGGGTTTCTGACTTACCGTTTTGCCGTAACTGGCAGATAAATTCAAAAATTAGCTATAATATTTAAACTATTAAGGTATGAAACTGAAAATTAGCTCCTTATTTACGTGTTTGCCACCGTTTTGCTTTAGGCTATTGTTCAGAAATCATATTAAAAAGATAATATTAAACTTTGCACAGTGTTGCCAAAGTCACTTATTTCTCCGTCTAAATGTCTATGTAATTGACAACAAAAAATTAACATAAATACAAACACGTTTTATTACTATTATATACAAGTAGTAAAATTAATTAAACTAAATTTTAGAAACGTCTGCCGTTTTGAATGATGCAACTAGTATAGGCTGTTTCCAAATGGTGTATGGGATTTGGGACGTAATTTGTTTCATTAAGATAATTTATTGCCGCGCGACATCGTTGCTCCACTTCCAAAAGTGTTGACGGTTTATCTTTGTAAACCATATTTTTCGATGTGCCCCACAAAAAATAGTCCATTGGGGTCAGATCTGGACTCCTCGCTGGCCAGAAGAAATTTTCGTTCAAAAAACGAATGATTTCACCACTTCGATGGTAAGGAGTGCCATCTTGTTGACGAATTAAGTTTGTATACTCCCTTTGAGTAATATTATTTTGAATAAGTAGCCAAATTTTGTTTCTTAATAAGTTTAAATATCCTATGGAAGTTAAATTTTGTTGGAAAAATATGGGTCCCAAAATCTTGTAATTCTTGTAAACTTTTTCCTTTAAATGCATCAAAATTGCAGAGCTCGAGGAATTTAAAATCATTTCAACCGTTAAATCTATAGTTTATTTGTTGCTGAATTTGATCGATTATTTCATAAAAGAAGCGCCTGTATGATGTTTGAACATCTCCCACCTTGTCTGTTCGAAGACGCTTGGCTTGTGGCTCTACATTTAACGTCATCGTTTTCTCCCAAAATAGGTCAAAAGGCAAAAAGCAATATCATTTGTTTTAGTTTGTAATATATTAAAAACAAACAAGAGATTTAAATGCATCTTCTGGAAAATTTCTTCCTTTAAATGCATCAAACTTGCAGAGCTCAAGGAATTTAACATCATTTAAACCGCTAAATCTATAGTCTATTTGTTGCCGAATTTGATCGATTATTTCATAAAAGAGACGTCTGTATAATGTTTGAACATCTCCCACCTTGTTTGTCCGAAGACGCTTGGCTTGTGGCTCTACATTTAACGTCATCGTTTTCTCCCAAAATAGGTCAAAGCCATCTCTTTTTTGGCTTAACATGGACTTAAAATCATCCACTTTTTTTAGGCACAAAGCAATATCATTTGTTTTGATTTGTAATATATTAAAAACATTGTCCGAGAATGGAAATATTTCTGAAAATATGTTCAACAAATAATTAAAACTAAAATCTCGTTTCAAACAGTCCAAAAACCCCCTCGAACTATTTATTGCTTCTGAGTCCCACGTTTCATTATTTTCTATTATATTCTCAAATAGTTCAATCAGTGATTCACGATTTTCAGATACTGTTAACACAAGTCTTCCATTATAGTTCCACCTAGTAGGAGCTACTTTGAGCAATCGTTTGTGGACAATGGAGTCCAAAGCTTGTATAGGTTTTGTTGACTTGGAAAAAAAGCAGCCATGCAGCAACGAAAAATACTTTACACTCTTTAATGTGATTGATGAACTGGGATAAAACTAAATTTAATTTGTGAGCAAAACAATGGACAAACACAGCACTTGGGAAAGTTTCTCGAACTTTAGCTTGCAGACCCTCTAATTGACGTGCCATCACTGCAGCTTCATCATAGCTTTGAGCAACTAATTTTTTCTCTCCATTAATTTCTTTAGTAACGTTAAAAACTACGGTATATAATGCATCTGCTGTACGATTAGTGATATCAGTTGTTTCACCCAGAATAATAGCAATGAACCGCGCCTCGCCAATCTCCTGCTTAATTCTTTTTAGAATAATGGTTGCAACAGCGGAAATTAAATCATTCTGGATTCGATTCGACATTCCGCGAAAAAGGCTAGACTGCTCTAAATGATTTTTTAAGCAATCATATTTAGTCATTAAACTAAGTAAAACTTGAAAATTTCCTCTATTTGAAGAAACCCTTATTTCGTCATGAGCTCTAAATCCCAATTCGTGCTGTCCGAGAAAACAAACAACATCGATAAGTCTTCTTAATATTTGCCTATTTTTATCGACTAGTTTATTGTGTTGGCGGTGACTAATTTCCAACTGTTTATTAAGGGCGTGTTCAATTCTGGTTTTGCCGAACACTTTTTCTTTTATGACGGCCTACAAATGCGCTTTGGACATAATGTGTCTTTTTACAGCTTTATGGAAATTGTTTAAATCGGAAAAACCAGTTTTATTCCAGAGAACTTTTTCATTTTCAAAAAGTAAACATGGCCTACAAAATAATTTATTTATATTTTCACACCCTGTTAGCTATTTAATTGGTTCGTATTGTTTTTCCGGATAAAAATGTCTAATACAGTTTTTCATTGTTGTGATTAAATTTTTGACAGGCGGTTTTGCCCTTCCTTTGGCAATTATTTGAAGCTTATCAGCGAAGCTTAATGTTGAAAATCCCTTTATTATTAAGACACACACCACACATTCACACACACTCTTCTTACTAAATTCTCCAGCATTTTCAACGTTATTACCGACTGCCGAAGTTGACGGTATTCGCATATTCACGTCCGTATTATTGTCTTCCATATCGCACCATGCATGACGCGACCTACGTATCACACAACACACGGATGGCCGTTCAAACAAAGAACCTACTCCAACGATAGCTTCCGCCCCACTTAAAGCACGCGACTGAAATGCAAAAATTGCAAACAGCTGGTGGAAAGTTCAATAACTTCTGGCTCGATTCACAGGAAATCAAGCATATAGGACTTGGCTGCAGAGAAGCTAGCGGCCCGCATAGGTTCTATTCCATTTTCTATTGTCGCTCGGTCGGAGCCAAGGCTGTATTTATTATGGGCTTGATAATTAAGATAATATTTTAGCATTTTTAATATAAATTAAATTAATGGTTTCCTATTTCAAAAATTACATTTTAGAAGATGTTTTGTAATTTTTTTTGGGGAAGCACTGCTTCCCTTGCTTCCATGGACTGCACGCCTCTGGGTTGAAGTGTGGTTCGTCTTACATCTAGATCTGAAGCAGCAAGGTGGGTGGAGGTCTCTGGAGTATTTTCAAAACGCAGAAGAATATCTAGTTGCGTATTTTTATCCAAAACTGGTCGGCGACTGCCATTTTTTACTGAAAACCTTCCATTTGCTGGAAACTGTTGGTATATCTTGGCAAATTATTTTTCTGGTAAACGCCTAAGGGGAAAAATACATTTGGTCATCACCAAAGTCAGTTTCTTTAATATTATTGATGATTTGGTGACTCTTAGGCGTCTCAGTCTGTATTACGACTTGTTTCTTTATAGAGACCAAACAGATTCAGTTAGTCTACTCTCGGTAAAGTTTGGAGGCTTGTCCCATTGGTATAAAATTAATGTTATTGGCGGTTTACCAGTCTGTCGTATGTTTTGTATAATGACTTGAAGCTATCAGAACTGCTTTCCACTGTCCAACTGAACCAATATAACCAAACGTTATTTAGGTAATTATTAGGGGAAGGTTGCCTATATTGAACCGCCTTCTAAATTGGACCACCGCCATATTTGAGTGAATAAGCGCGATGGTAGCGGCAAATTTGAAATCCTCTTTGACTCTTGTTACAAAGTCGTCATTACAAGAGAATTCGCCGCCATTGATGCACCTTTGGCCTCCATACGAAGTGTTTGGCGATTTTTGCAATTTCGTTGTAGTTTTTGTAAATAATTCGTAAGGTTTTGTGTGGCAAACGTTGGAAATTCACTCAGTGCTGTTATTTTTATTAAAACAAGTTAGTTTTACCCTATTCATATCGCTATCAAAAAGATCAAACTCAAATACATTGGAATACTAAACATGTGATTTTAGAAAATAACTGGTGGTTTCCTAAATTGAACAACCTAGTGTTGCCTAAATTGGACTGATCCAATTTAGAAAATATGAAGTGCTCTAATAATCAAAATACATTGTTAACATCATGCTTTATACATTATACATTGTACAGTTAGTGTTAAATGCGTGGTCCAATATAGCATACCAATGTTTTACATTGTTCCAAAATGTCTTCCAATTATAGAAAAGGCTTAAAATATGGTAAATGGAGTGAAGCGGATATAGCGAAAGCCTTAGAGGCTTACAAAGACAGAAGTTAAAAGTATGACTAATCCGAGATTGAGAGTTTCTCGATACCAAATTGCTCAACTGCTTGGAGAAGCTTATGCGAGGGCAGCTGTGTTAGCAAATGCTATGTATGGTTTCAGGAAAATGGGAATTTGCCCGGTAGAAAGTAATGTTTTCAGCGATGTTGATTTCGCATCTTCAGATGTATTAATTCCAAAAACAAGTGTAAACATGGCTGAACATGATCACACTGAAGGTACTTCCAATTCCGGTGATGAAGATGTGCCCTTGCAAAAGACCAGTTGCAACAAAAGAAATGTATTTTCTAGGTCAAAGAGCTTCGATATCGACATCAACATCAGCTATGGAACAAATAGCAACTACATCAGCTGAATTCATTCATTCATCCCCAAAAAAAGAGGGAGATTCTATAGAAGAAATATTAGGAAGTCCAGTTGTTGATCACAAAAAGATGAATCTAAAAAACCCTACAAAGATGACCTTGAAACTAAACAGACATATTTCAAAAAGGAGAACTGTAAAACTTGATTGCAGCATTTCTAACAAAAACGCATCAATTTCAAAGAATGGTACTGGAAACTTTGCTTGAGAGCATTGTACACTGACATGATTCAGTGCTTAAATTGCAGAGATTGGGTGCACGAATCATGTGCTGCAAACGTAAAGTCAACAGAGAAATTTAATATTTGTCCCTAGTTCTAAGAAGGAGCGTTCCTAGTTTAGTCTTACTATATCAGTTCTGTTATAGTTGTTGCTTACTTACGTTTCTAAAAATAACTGTTATTTTAAAAGATTTTGCGGTTAGTTGTTCTTTGTTTGTGTTCTTTATTGTGTTCTTTTTTTGTGTTATTTTTATTTGTCTATGGTAGGATTTGCCTTTTTTTTAATGTTCATTTAATATATTTTTGACATTTGGTTTTTAAATAACAATTATTTTCTCTTGTTTGTTTAATATATACTTAAAGTTTTACTTAATTTTACGTAACTGGAATAGATGATTCAATATAGGAACCCACTGGTTCAGTTTAGGCAACCAGTTTCTTAAAATGGGTCAGCTGCAAGGGATTCGAATTATCTTTTTCAACGAAAATCTATTCAACAAAAATTCTAATTAAAATTACTAGAAGTGGAAAACATATTAAAGTATTTTGTGTACAAATTTGAAAGTGTTTTGATTAGATTTCTTAAATTTAGAGCCCTAAAACCGAAAACTGGTCCAATATAGGCAACCTTCCCCTATTGAATCAACTTCAACTAAATAAATATGCAACATCTGGTAACCATGTGAGAAACTGATAGTTACATGGCTGTGTTTTTATTTACATTTTTAACTAGTGATGAGCGATACCGTGATTTTTAAATCACACTGTTAAATGATACCGTGATTATTTGATATCAGTGATTTTAAAGCGTGACGTGATCACGACTTTCCAACCTGTTAAACATGAGTATTTTACTTAAACTTAACCGCTGCTACCTGCTACTAGACAGTAGTGTTGTCTGATGCTCATGTCTGTTATTCACTTGCAGTGTTAGGCGTGCTGTGAGGACCGAAAAGAACGACGAACGTTCTTTTTTATGGGAATGGGAATAAGTTAAGTGAAACATAATGGTAAATGCTTAATAAAATAAAAAAATAAAAAAATAAATAAAAACATAATGGTAAATGCTATAAAAATAAAAAAGTAACTAGTAAGATTAAGATTATAGGTGGTTTCGTCAGTCTTATTTGTTTCATTATTTGGCATAATATACCTAATACCTAAACAAACCTAATCCTACCTAATACATTTTAAAAAATAAAAATATCCCTTAAAAACAAAAATAAAACTAAAAACCTAAACTAAGAGAGGTAAACTCAATAAACTCTTAAGTTCTACTTAGATTTTAAACTTAATTCACAAGAACAGGTCACACTTAATTTTACTTTTGTATCATATGGGCATTGGCATTTAAAAATAAAATCATTTGGGTTTTTTTGTCACTTAGTTTATTTCGTCGTTCTGTTAAGACTTGCCCTGCCTTCGAAAATAGACGTTCGCAAGGCACGGATGTTGCCAAAGTACATAATTTTTCTTGAGCAATTTTGGACAAAAATGGAAGCATCTGCTTGTGTTCCAGCCACCACAAAAGAGAATTGCCTTGACGAGGTAAAATAGGTTCTTCAAGATATCTTTGCATCTCAATAATGGCACGTGATGTAGATGTACCTCTTGGCTGGACTTCAGCGATGGTTTTATCAAAGGCATTCCAAATTGACATTTCATCGTTCAACTCTTTATTTTCTTCAACAGATCCTGTCGCTGCCTCCAAAGTATCTTTTTGGCAATCTCGGGATTCTTTTGTTATTCTTTCGGCTATTAGAGCTATTAATTTTTTCTTAATATTTTCCGCTAAAGGCATATTCGAAAAACCCAAATGTTTAAATTTCGGATCAAGGAAAGTACATATCCCTAACGTATTGCTTTTTTCCATATGACCAAGACGCCCCTGAAAGCTTGTATTTAGACGCTGCACTACGTTAGCTACTGGCTCCAATAACTCTTTTTTTGATAGTTTTTCTAAAATATTATTCAGTCCATTGCAAAGGGGTATTACTAAGGAAGCAGTGCAATACTTTTCTCCGCTTAGGGTTTTCGTTGCATCCTTAAAGGGTTTTAACACTTGACATAATTCTTTTAAAATACTCCACTCTGAGGATGTGAATACAGGAAGATCTTTTTCTATAACAGCTACAGTACTTCTTACAGCCTCTTCTAGTTGAATAAATCTTTCTAACATTTCAAACGTAGAGTTCCACCTGGTCGGTACTTCCAAGATTAATTTTAATGGACTATTTCCTAGATTTTCTTGATATTTCAAAAGTTTTTCAGTCGAAATGTTACTTCTTCTAAAATGTGACACTACCCGACGAACTTTTTCTATAATTTTTTCTATGTCTTCATTTTTTAACCCATCCTTGACTATCAAATTAATTGTATGAGCTACACACCCAATGTTTTTCCACCCTATACTCTGTATGGCTTTTTGAATATTTGCAGCATTGTCTGAAACTGCAAATATTATCTTATTTTGTATGTTCCAGTCCATACACACTCTTTGCAGATCTGCCGCCAAATTTTCTGCCGGCTGCCGCGTAGCACAAGACGCACATTCCAGTAAAACTGAGTTTAGTTTAAAGTTCTCATCAACAAAATGTGCTGTCACTCCGATAAAACTAACAGTGTTGATGGAAGTCCAAGCATCTGTGGTTATACAAAATGTTTTTCCACTATTTATAAGTTCTTTGACGTCGTTTAAACATTCTTCATACCTGGCAGGTAGTAAAGTTTTTGATATTACAAATCTGGATGGTAATTGGTATCCGGGATTTAATACCGACACGAACTGCCTAAAGCCTCGGTCTTCCACCACAGAAAATGGTTGAAGGTCTTCGAAGAACAAATTCAGTAGTTTCCTATCAATTTTATCCTTCGACCTAACAGAAATTTTTGTCGGCAAATAGCTATCAACCTTTGCTTGCCTAAAATTTCCTACAATTTGTTGATTTTTTGAAGTGCTTGGTGCGTTAACTTCTAGCAAATTTTGAGGGGATTGATTCTGCGAACTTGACGATGGGACCTTATTCACATCAGTATCATTATTTTTGATAATATTGGTAATAACTTGTTGACAATCCTCATCCTATAAACAAAAAAAAAACAGCTAGATTCGAAGATAAAATCAAAAATAAATGAAGTGGGATAAATGTGAGTTAAAAAAAATCAATATATTATTTTTTTAATCACTTACCCCACTTCACCCTTTATTATAAATAAATATATATCTTTCTTTTTTCGATATTGCTTGTTACCACGAGCGAGAGAAGGTTAACCGCTAAGGACGCGAAGTGATGTAGGAAATATGAAAATTCGATATATGGCGGACTGTATTGGGTAACTTTTAAAACAATAAAACGTTGATAATTAGCAAAATTAATTAATTGATGAAAGGAAACACAATCGCTTACCTATCACAGTAGAACCGAATAGTTTCAGTGGCTGGGTTACTCAGTTCGCCCTAGAAGACCATCACACTACATCAATCTTGCCAATTTTCCCATTTTCTCGGGAAACCGATCCGAAAATACGCGTCGGCCGACGAAATGAACGAGTTCCGTTGTCACATGTGGTTAGTGCAGTACTGATTTTTAAAATGTATCTTGACCTGCGCTGCGTGAGCCAGGAAGTTTCTTCCGTATTCTTGACGAATCACAGGGTTGCGATTGTGTATTTGAATACGAAACAAAATAATATCGAAAAGATTTGAAATTAATTATTAATTGATTTGTTTTGAAATTAATGAACAAAAGTAAAATAAAACAGAGTTACACAAACATTCACCCCACCAAAACGAATGTTTTTAAACTTAGGAATAAGAAAAAAAAAATTAAACTTAATTTCAAAAGTAAATAATATTAAAGAAGAAAAAAAAATAAAAAAATTAGTTGCCTGGTAACGGGCATATCTTGAGAACGGGCCTTTGTAAAGTTCCGCGAGCCGTCTTCAGTGTTACCACGCGAGCTACATTGTCTTGTCCAGGGTGCAATTTAATTACCCTACCTAACTCCCAGTGAAGAGGAGTGGTTTGTTCATTTTTAATGAGAACAAGAGCGCCTTGATTAACTGGAGGCGACGGCACTGTCCATTTGGATCTTTCCTGAAGGGAATGAATATATTCGGTGGACCACCGTTTCCAGAAATCACTCTGGATTCGCTGAATTAATTGCCAACGATTTAACCGGTTCAGGTTTAAATGACTGAGATCAGGGTCTGGAATAGAGCTGTTTAAAGGCTCGAGAACTAAAAAATGACCAGGGGTCAAAGGCTGAAGGTCGTTTGGATCTTCGCTCATAGCACATAGTGGCCTTGAATTTAGTACCGCTTCTATTTGCGTTAAAATAGTATAAAACTCTTCGAAAGAAAAGCTTTGGGTTCCTAAAACACGGTAAAAATGACTTTTAAATGATTTGACACCCGCTTCGGCAAGTCCATTAAAGCTTGGAGCACCAGGGGGGTTAAAATTCCAAGTGATAGATAGGGCTTGAGCAGCCTTTTGCGCCAAATCAAGAAGCATATTATAGGCTCCTTTAAAGTTTGTGCCTTGATCACTTGTTAAAGTTATGCAATTGCCTCGTCTGGCAACGAAGCGCCTGAACGCAGCCAAAAAAGATTCGGCGCTGAGATCGGAAGTGGCCTCTAAATGTATTGCCTTAGTAGTTGTACAAACAAATACACAGACGTAACCCTTATAAGTTTTAGCACCCCTATGTTTAGTCATTAAAAGAGAAAAGGGATCAGCAAAATCCACACAGACAGAAGAAAATGCTTTGATTTCAGAAACCCTGAGAGCAGGCAAATCGGACATAAAGGGATTGTATGACTTGGGTTTACATCGGAAACATTTAATGCACTTTGAAAGGCATTTATAGATGGCACTCCGAGGCGAAAGGATCCAAAATTGTTGAAGTAATAAATATTGCATCGTTTTAAGCCCAGGATGCAGATATGTGTTATGAGTAAATTCAATTATTAACTCAGTAAGCCTATGGGACTTAGGCAGTAAAATTGGATGTTTGACATCATATGAAAATTGAGATTTTCTGAGTCTACCACCAACTCTTAGTAAACCATCAGCGTCGATAAAAGGAGCAAGTTTTCTAAAAGGTTTAGGTAGCAAGGAATTTTGCTTTATTTTTAAAATAATATCTGAAAACGTCTCTTGTTGGACGTGCTTTACGATAACTTTAAGTGAAGAGCCAATTTCACGAGAACTTAAAATACCGTGAAGGTTTGACTTTAATTTTATATTTGAAATAAAACGAAGAATATAAGCAACTATCCTTAGAATTTTCAGCCAACTAGAAAATTTCTCTAACAAAAGAAGAATAAAATTTGGGGAAGAAATAATGTTGGATAAAACCACAGTGTTTTCTTCCTTAGATACGTCAGGATCGGTTGGGGAATAAAAATTAGGTTGTGTTGGCCAGAAATCCTTTGCTTGTGAAAGAAACTCGGGACCAGACCACCATATTTTTGTATCTAAAAGTTGCGCAGGGGTAAGACCGCGACTGGCACAATCAGCAGGATTCAACGCTGATGGGACGAAATGCCAAGAAGAAACGGGTATGAGCTCTTGAATATGGTTAACCCTATTAGCTACAAAGGTTTTCCACTTGTGCGGGGAAGAAGACAACCAAGTAAGTGTGACCATAGAATCTGACCACAAGTATAGATCGTCAAAAGTAATAAGATCAGCAAAACTTTCCTTAATGAAAATAGCTAGATCAACTAACAAAATGGCGGCCATGAGTTCTAGCCTAGCAATAGACTGAGTTTTTAATGGCGCTACTCGACATTTCGAGCAAACAAGGAAGGTTTTTACTGTTCCAGATGTTTCCTCCACACGAAAATAGCAAACAGCGGCATATCCGTTTTGTGACGCATCGCCAAAACCGTGTAATTCAATTCGAGATATTAACGTAGACCCGACGTACTGAGGAATTTTTATAATACCAAGTTGAGGCATTTCGGCTTTAAAGGTATCCCAAATATCTGAAATAGCCTTAGACGGGGGTTCATCCCAGGAAACTTTAGATTCCCATAAACGCTGCAAAAGAAGTTTGGCAAGTAGAAGGCAAGGAGCAATAAATCCAAGGGGATCGAAGATTCGACTAATCTCCGATAACATATTTCTTTTTGTACAAGGACGGTCGACAGGGGTGTAAGTATATGAAAAAGCATCTGAATTAGTATTCCATTTGAGACCAAGTACCTTAATAAATGATGGTTCCTCCTTATCAAAAGTATAAGAACTTTGAACATCAGAAGATGGAATAGAAGCCAAGAGAGAAGGGTGATTACTTGCCCATTTGCTCATTTCGAAACCTCCCCTTTTCATAACCTCAATGACGTCAGATTGAAGTGCTAAAGCTGACTCCAAACAATCACTTCCTAGTAGTCCGTCATCAATATAGAATTGACTGCGAATAGCCTGAGCAGCCTTAGGGAAAGAAGCTTCTTCCTGCGCCGCAAGTTCTTTTAAAGTCCTTAAGGCCAAGTATGGGGAAGAATTAATTCCATAAACCACAGTACGTAAGAAATATTCCTGAAGAGGATCGCTCGGTTTGAAACGCCATAAAATTCGTTGATAGGTCCAAAACTCAGGATGAACAGAAATTTGTCTGTACATTTGCTTTATGTCACAAACAAAGACGTAGGCGAAAAATCGAAATTTTAAAAGAAGCGTAGAAATATCCTGTTGTAATTTAGGACCTACAAGAAGAGTGTCATTAAGACTAACACCGTTAATGTCACGCAAGCTTGCGTCGAATACAACTCTAATTTTAGAGTCAAATGCCTCTTGTTTGAAGACAGCATGGTGGGCGATATAGTAACCCGATAAAGATCTATAATCGTCTTGGGGAACCAAAGACATATGACCTTTATCTAAGTAATCTTGCATAAACTTTACATATTTTGTATGCAAGTCGGGGTTTTTGCAAAAACGATTTTCAAGCATGCCGAAGCGGCGATAAGCTTGAGAGTAAGTGTCAATAAATTTAGGCTTTGATTGACGAAATGGTAATGGTACCGAAAATCGTCCCGAAGTATCCCTAAACGTCAGAGTTTTATAAATTTCCTCACATTGTTTTTCTTCAGGGGAGAAAAACGATTGTTTAGGAAGATGCTCAATTTCCCAAAATTTACGTAATACAATATCAATATTATCCTCTACTGAGATGTAGCAACTCAAAAGAGAGGTTGAAGCTTCGCAAGAAACATTGGTTTTTCCCTGCAACACATAACCAAAGATGGTCTCCAAAGCAACAGGCTGATCAGGACTCCCAATAATACGACCAGATCTTAATACAAGAGGTACGAGTTCAGCACCAATAAGCATGTCGATAGGACCCGGCGTGTGAAAATTATTATCAGCAAGCTTCAAGTATTTAATGTGTTCAAGTTGATCAGGATTAATATGAATCTTAGGCTGGTTAGAACAAACCTTTGGTATGATAATAGCTTCACACGAAAGTAAGGGATTTGGTTCACCATGCGGTTTTATTATACACTGTGTAGAACCATTTTTAGTGCAAGTAGACATTCCATTTAAACCTTCAACGGGGACAGAAAAACTTTTACGTTTAAGACCAAGTCGGCGTACGCAAGACTCAGAAATAAAATTTGCCATGGACCCGGTATCCAGAAGTATCCGAATTTTCTGAAAATTACCTCGAATATCTTTGATGTCTACTTCACACGTAGACAAAAGAATAGTTTGTTGAGAGGCAGAAAAATGGTTCGCAATACAATGAGTATTAGTAATTGGCTCGGTAGAATTAATAATGGGGTCAGAACTAGAAATGTGGGGCATAGAAGTTCCTTGAAAAGTATCCCTATGAGAGGGCTGTCCTTGGACTGAAGGTATTGTAGAAGACGTTTTACCAAAGTGCAAAGTGGTATGGTGTGGCGATTTGCACACCCTGCATTTGTGAGAAGACCCGCAATTTTTAAGAGAATGAGGAGATACTAAACAGTTGACGCATAATTTGTGCTGTTTGACAAATGAAAACCTGTCATGCGGCGATTTCGCCAAAAAAGCAGGGCACTTATATAATGCGTGAGAAGTCGAGCATAAAAAACATTTTTTGTTACTCCTATTATCAACATCGGGGTCAAGCATTAAATTGAGAAACGATTTTTTATTACCTTTTGGGATTTCCGCACTTTTCAAAGAATAATTAACCGACTCCAAGGCTAAACACTGTTTTTCCAAAAATGAAATTAATTGCCTAAAGGTCGGCAGGGTTTGATTAAAACCATGTTCGAGCTCAAAGTCAGTTCTAGTTTTTGAATCCAATTTATTTATCAACAGATTAAACAATAAAAAACACCAATGTTCGACTGGGAAATTTAAGGCTCTAAAAGCAGCTATGTTCTCAGAAAAAATATTTAAAATTTGTCTAAGTTCCTTTGCGGAAGCTTTTTGAACAGACGGAGCATGAAAAAGCTCATTATAATATTGTGTAGCTAGAATACGTTTATTTTGATAACGTTTTATCAGCATATCGTAGGCTACAGAATAGTTAAGTTCTGTAAGGGGGATGCCCTTAACTAAACTTAAGGGTTCCTTGTCTAATGACGTCAGCAAGTATTGAAATTTTTCAATGTTCGATAAGTCAGTATTATCATGAATAAGACTGTTATATAAGTCAAAAAAACTAGGCCAATTTTTATAATTGCCATCAAAAATAGGCAAATTGAGCTTGGGAAGCTTTATTTTTGTGGGAGCAGCGAAAGTGGAATTAGCTGAGGTATTAGCAGATAGAGATGCTTGACTACTTAAGAGAAAATCATGTTTTAAAGATTTTATGCCATAATAAGCTTTGTCTGCAGCACGCCTCATTTCATCATATTTTGCGAAATCATTGTCGTCAATTAAAGATATGACAGTATTATGAGCTGATTGAAATTCATTAAAAGTGCTGTCAACAGAATCTGCTCTGACTAAAAAATTAGATTTTAAGGAGTCATCAGAAACGGCTTGCAGCCCAATTTCGTGTGCCTCTTCCAACCGCTTGAGTGCGATGGTTCGTTTTAAATTAGCTTTTGTTAATTTATCTGACATTTTGAAAGATGTTCAGTAGAACAAGAAAAAAATTAAAAATCAGAAAAGCGTTAAAAAATATCAAAATATATTTTATTTACTATTTCAATAAATGCTGTTATTTTAACATATGCCTGCTGATGGTCAATATATAAGACAACAATTATACCTACACAAAATTGTATGCTATTTTATTTGTGATATAATACAAACAAAATAAAAAATATCAGAAGTTGTGATGCCGCAAAACAAATATCAATAGTGCAAAGTTAGGCGAATGGTACTTGCCACATAAATATTATATGATGGCAAAGTAGAATAAATAAATTGTATTATTTATTGAAATAATTAAAGTTCGCAAAATATGCACATATGAGTATTTTGTTTATATTTAAAGAAGAACGAGAATAAGTTATTTCTGAATTTAAATGTATGAAAATACTTATTTATTAAATGTGGTACTGCGAGATTAAAAAAATAACAATAGACTGGCGCCGGGCGTCAGAGTGACGTCGCGACGGCGAATCGATGTGGAACGGAACGAATGTAACTCGCCGGTTTGACGAAAGACGACAGGTTAGATATCCAAGCGTGCGCAATTAAAAATAAGATCGGAATTAAGAAAATGGCTACCAACGAATCTTGTTTTAAAGCAATTTAAGTTATTAAATATTCAATTTGATCTCCATCCGGTGAAGAAGGCCCAAAATGATGTAGGAAATATGAAAATTCGATATATGGCGGACTGTATTGGGTAACTTTTAAAACAATAAAACGTTGATAATTAGCAAAATTAATTAATTGATGAAAGGAAACACAATCGCTTACCTATCACAGTAGAACCGAATAGTTTCAGTGGCTGGGTTACTCAGTTCGCCCTAGAAGACCATCACACTACATCAATCTTGCCAATTTTCCAATTTTCTCGGGAAACCGATCCGAAAATACGCGTCGGCCGACGAAATGAACGAGTTCCGTTGTCACATGTGGTTAGTGCAGTACTGATTTTTAAAATGTATCTTGACCTGCGCTGCGTGAGCCAGGAAGTTTCTTCCGTATTCTTGACGAATCACAGGGTTGCGATTGTGTATTTGAATACGAAACAAAATAATATCGAAAAGATTTGAAATTAATTATTAATTGATTTGTTTTGAAATTAATGAACAAAAGTAAAATAAAACAGAGTTACACAAACACGAAGAATAAAACGCTTTAAAGAGTTAATTGGTTAGTGAAGAAATAAGTTGGTTGGGAAATTAGTCGGTTTATTTTGATTTTACGCCTCTCGCTGAAGACATACAGTGTGGTACCGCTCGTGACAGTTTTATCGTTTGTGTTTGTTTTTTGGCTGTTGTCTTTTGAGGATTTTTTTTGACGAAAAACCGTAAGATTATATTTTTATTTTATTACGCTTAAAACTTTTGTGATTTAATATTTTTATTATTTCATCCATTAATTTAATTTAAGTATTTGTTAAATGTAAATTGATTTTCATTCTCATTATATTTTTTTAATGAGATTATTTAACAATAATTAAGTGTTCAGTTTAATTTAATAATAATCACAGCTATGTTATTAATTAGAAATTATTATAATACATGTTTCAACAAATTTTAGATTTATTAAAAAATTTAAAAAAAAACAATTCTTAACCACAATTTCTATTCTGCGGCTTTTAATAATTTTATATCTAGCTTAGAATATAAATTATTTGTTTACTAAATTACTTACATTTTTTGTATTGCCTGCGTTTGATAGATTTGAATTTAAAATTGTGACACTGACACTAGGATGCTTATTCTTTAAATGTTTTTTTAAGTTTGACGTGGAAGTCTTATAAGATAATTTCAATTTACACATATTACAAGTCGCAATATTTTCATTTAACGGCTCAAAAAACTTCCATAATTCACTTGTCTTCATTTTTCTGTTCATTTTAAAACTTGCTTGGAAAAATCGCGCGACGAAAGAATGATACCGTGAATAAAAATGTTACTTAACCTAACATAAATAGAAGACGCGGAATTTGCCGAATAAGCGCCAAATTAATGCATAAGGCACGATCTCGCTCTCACATGCTACACCTGTTGACCTGTTTATAGTGTTTATCTTATGGTATGAAGCGAATTTCGACCGTACGGTGCTTTCCGCTCCCAGTCGACATGCATCGACAAGAAGAACGGCGCCGCTCTTGCTCTTGCTATATGTTCCATTCCATATAACGCATATCAAAAAGTCGCTCCGACCGCGACGGTCGACTGATGATTACTCCCTAGAAGTCGTGATCACGTCACGGTTTTAACGACTTTTAGTAACACTGATGATACGTGATTTTTTAGATATCAGTGATTAAATCACAGTTCGTCATATACTCGCTCATCACTATTTTTAACCCCGTTGTTAAGGTCGCTGCTCTCAGTTGTCAAGATGTATTACAAAAAATAGTCTTAAACTAAAAAATTCGGAGAATTATATAAAAATTCTCTCACCAAAAAATATTTCCTGCATAATCTGCAATGCTAGTAAGGATTCTTCTTACTGGCATTGCAGATTAGCGATTTTCAAAATACATGGATAAAAAACTTAGTTCCTACTAAATAGGTAATATTCATAAAATAAAATTAATATTAAAAAGTATTTTCAAAAATAGCTATTTACCTAACACCAAGAGTCTGCCGTGTGCGGAAAAAACATTTTCCGCAAGTGTTAGGTGCAATAGTTTTCTACAGACGTGCTGAAATAAGTACATAACTCGTAGTGATTTAATAGTTTTTATTAAACAGTAACCGAAGAGCGTCTCGAGAAGTCTCAAAAAAGCAGCCACATCCGATGTCATCTTACCAAATTTATTAATGCCAACAGTTTGAGTAGTACATTTGGAAATTGATAAAAAACTTTTGATGCGGTGTACTTTTGGGACGCAGAGACACGTACTTCTTGATTAAATTATGATTTTTTTCTTCCGTTGTAACAAAGCTTCTACTTTGGTGAGTCCATCTGGCATTTTCACCAGAAACAAATCTTCTTGTTCGACTACGCTTTCACACAACAGATGAGTTAATTCTTCACGCCTGCAGGCTCCAGCGATTCCAATTAGTATTTTGACTTTGATTAGTAAAGAAGTATTGTTAGGCGTGATGCTTAAAAAATGTTCAACATATTCGTGGTTGAAAGTTTTAGACTTTTTTGGTCTAAAACCTACCATTTTCCTTGTTAAGTAAGCAATCAATTTAAAATGCTAATATCAACGTTTTTCTTAATTTTTAGCATAGATTTTAACATTGAGTACTTGGACCGCATTGTCGAAGGTTGGAATTCCTTTAAAGTAAACTACAAGCACCTCTTCTTTATTAACGTTGTTGATTTTCTTGTTGGCGCACCTGAATTTCCTTGAATTTTTCTAGACGCAAATTCAAATCTACTTCTTTTGCTGCGTTTGTAATATATTCTGGAACCCCGTCTTGCATAACCAGATTGTCAAATTCAATTAAATTCATTGTAATAATGCAAAATTATGGCAATTAATGACATAAATATGTCGAAATGTCAGTTTGTTAATTTCTGGTAGCTAACCCAAACGAAATGCATTAAGCCTGCCACACACTCTGAGATATGTATCAAAGACGGTTAATTAATAAATTAATAAATAATAAATTAATTTTGAAATATTACGTGCGGAAAAATGTATCCACACAATTTTTCCACATGGATATCGGTGCGGAAAATTGATTTTTCCGCACGGCTATAGAAAAAATATATTACGAATTCCTAAATAACACTTTTATTTCCAATATAATTTACAGTTTTCAGTCCATAAATGAAACCCTGATTAGAACATAGGTACCTAGAGAATGAATGTCCAAAATTTAAATTAGTTTTCACTGGATAGCAGGATTTTTTATAATTTAATCGAGTAGCCGTTGTTCTTAAATTCTTCTGCGGGTCCAACATTAGGAATTAAAAAAACTGAAACGGATGTTTTATAAATCTCATTTTCTAATTCTAGCTTTCTGTTCCGGAATATCCGCGTAACATTGAATCCTTAATTTCTTAGTAGCACAAATTCATATCAAAACATAATCACAGAAAAAAAAAAAAACGGCTTCGTCTATAAAATTAATATGAAATAGAAAAAATAGTGCTTTGTTTACATTTTTTTCTATCAAATTCAAAATTTATGCCAGAAAAAAATCATGATGGAGAAACACGAAATTGAGTGGTGTTTGAGTGGACCGGGCAAGAGGAAATTAGAGTAGCTCAGGTGCTTGATGCTTTAATTGTCAACAGCTTGCTCCTGAGTAACTTTAAAGCCCTTAAAATGTGGCACTGGAAAACGGCCCAGGCCAAAAGATGATTTCGTAATTTTTATAAAACATCCGTCAGCCCTGTTTGCTTTTCCAGTTTGCTTATATCTGGAATTAATTCACGTTGTTTTTTTTGCAGATCTGAAATACTCAGTGTCAGAAGGTAGAAGAAGGGGCTACAAAACCATCTTAAAAGGGGTCAATGGCAAATTCAAATCTGGAGAACTGACGGGAATTATGGGCCCATCTGGAGCCGGCAAAAGTACCCTTATGAACATTCTGGCTGGATATAAGTAAGTACATATTATCTTGTAATGTTTCCATTATAAGTGGAACACCCCTTTAAATGTTTTAAAAATTTAAAAAATGTTTACACAAAATGTGTAAGGTAATATAAGTAGTTTTTATGCAAGTAATTGTGTTTTCTTCTTATGAAACACCCTGTATTTTGTGAACTTAGTTGATAGACTTGAATATTCCTTCCTTTATATATATATATATATTGTGTATATATATATATATATATATATATATATATATATATTGTATAAATATATATATATATATATATATATATATATATATATATATATATATATATATATATATATATATATATATATATATATATATATATATATTGTATATATATACAGGGTGGCCCATCGAAAACGTACCGCAAGGCATAACGGCCAGGGTAATTTTTTTTTCAAAAAATCCAAAAACACGTCAATTTTGTTTGTGAGGGGGACAACTTTTGCCCTTAAAATGATCGCAAAATTTTCAACCCTCTAAGCGGGGGTGTCATCCCCCAAACTTTTTCAAAAGGGAAGAGGGGTCAAGTGGTACCGCAATGAAAAGGGCTTTCTATTCTCTATACAGTCCCGCTTTGGTTTTGAAAATCGGTCAAGTCATTTAGAAAATATGAAGGATTGAAATTTGAAAAATACATTTTTCAAAAAACGCATAAATTGAATTAAATAAAAAAAAACTTACCGTATTAATGAAGCAAATGCTGAAAATGTTGCCCGTCGACCTCCATACAGTAATACAAATTAGCTTCAAATCGTTCTCGAACATTCTGAAGAACTTGAGGGGTCACTTCGCGACAAACGTCAATAATTCGTGTTCGCAGATCTTCTAATGAGGCAAGTGGAGTGCTATACACTTTACTTTTTATGTGTCCCCATAGAAAAAAGTCTAAAGGAGTCAAGTCGGGTGACCGGGGAGGCCACTCAATGGCACCCCTTCGTCCTATCCACCGCCCGGGAAAGTTAGTGTTTAAATAATTACGCATATTTTGAGAGTAATGTGGAGGTGCACCGTCTTGTTGAAATATCAGTTCCGCTTCAACGTATCCAGGATTATTTTCGATGATGTCAGTTAGGGCTGGGTCGATGGTATTTTCCAGTAAATCTAAGTACATATCACCTGTTAGAGTTCCAGGAAGAAAAAAAGGACCCACAATAGAATTTCCAAAAATACCAGCCCACACGTTCAATTTCTGAGGATGTTGTGTGTGCACCTCGTGCAGCCCAGTACCGACAGTTATGCCGATTAACTACACCGTTCAAAAAGAAAGTGCACTCATCCGAAAAACACACATTGAATAGAAAATTATTATTATTGGCCACTCGTTCACTAATAGTTTCACAAAATTGCAAGCGGCGATCAAAATCGTCTTCGTTGAGTTCTTGTACCAACTGAATTTTATACGGGTGGAAATGGTGTTTTTCAATATTCTTTGGACACTTGTACGATTCACGCCGGTCTCATTGGCTAATTTTCTTGTACTCAGCGTACTATCCATGGCAACTTGGCCCGATACAAAGACCTCCATAGCTTCATTTACTACAGGATTTTCCATCTGCCTCTTTTTATTCATAAGGGATCCAGTTTCGCGAAATTTTGCTACTAACTCGCGAACAATTTTGCCGGAAAGGTGTTTTTCAGGATGTCGTTCATTAAATATCTGCGCAACCCGATTGCCACATTCATTATTTTTAAAATAAAGTTCGATTATTTCCACTTTTTCTGCAAGTGAGTACACCATAATTATTGATAAAAAATTTAATGATATTGAGAAATTTAAACGCACAAGTTAAAGAACAGCTATCTAGCAACTACCGCACCTGATCGTTGTGGCATGTCAAATCACTAAAATCAGCAGTAAACATCTAAAATAACAGGACAAAAATAGCGAATTGGTCGAAGGAATTTATCCTTATCATTTACTCTGATAATTTGTAAATAAACATTTTAAATTCAATCCTTCATATTTTCTAAATGACTTGACCGATTTTCAAAACCAAAGCGGGAATGTATAGAGAATAGAAAGCCCTTTTCATTGCGGTACCACTTGACCCCTCTTCCCATTTGAAAAAGTTTGGGGGATGACACCCCCGCTTAGAGGGTTGAAAATTTTGCGATCATTTTAAGGGCAAAAGTTGTCCCCCACACAAACAAGATTGACGGGTTTTTGGATTTTTTGAAAAAAAAATTACCCTGGCCGTTATGCCTTGCGGTACGTTTTCGATGGGCCACCCTGTATATATATATATATATATATATATATATATATATATATATATATATATATATATATATATACAGGGTGTCCCACGATGAACTGCGGCGGAAAAATTTGAAATTTATTTTGGCAGCTAACTAAAGTCGATGGGGGCAATTTGCAAAATATTTTCAAGATGGCGGCACTTCCGGTCATACCGGAAATAGACGTCAACTTTCTTTTTTTACATAGAACACCCTGTATATTATTGAATTTTTGGATTCCTCGAAAAATTCTATGTATATTTCATGTATAATATCCTATACCTAAGTTGAACTGTTTTTGAGATATTTTGAATTTTATGTAAAAAATGACGTTTGCAGGTCTACTAACTATAAAAATCTGCTTATCGAAGTCTCTATTATATATTTGCGGGTGGCTTCCTTGTCCAAAAGGATCCACTTTAGTGGCCTGTTCTGATATTTTTATAATAAATAAATATAGGGTGATCAAAAAGTGACATTATAAATATACTTTAAAAAATTGTTAAAAGTTACTTTTTTCAAATGGAAACCCCCAATTTTTATAATTTTATCTTATTTAACACTTAAAATAAGGGTGACTCTGTGTAAAGTTGTCTATTCCAAAAATTTGTAGTTTTTGAGTTATTGACAAATCAACATTTTTTATTCTAATAATGCCAGACGGCTTTTAAGTTTTCTTGTTAGTTGGCCATGATAGGGAGGCCTGGCGAGAACAAAACCAATTGGTTACTATAGAAACGTAATATTTATTGTCGTTTGACAATTACCTACTAAAATATTATTTATTTATTTAGTAATTATAATAATTATTAAACTAATAATCATGCCGGGGCGATTAAATTACACACACGAGGATTATTTGAATTTGTTTATTATCTATGGGGAATCTAACAGAGTTTTAACAAGAACATGTCAGATATTTGCTGATAGATATCCAGATAAACAGAAACCGTCACCGAACAGCGTTAAACAAATGTTGGAAAACTATAACAATTTTGGAAACGCCAAGGCAAAAATTAATAAGAGGAAGCCCATTGTTGATAACGAAAATGGCGAGATAGCAATTATGGGATATTTTGCAGCATATCCAATGACATCCCTAAGAAACGTGGCAAGACAATCAGGAATCTCGAGGAACTCAGTGTATAGGATTCTGTTAAAACATAACTTCCAACCTTATTTAATATCATTGGTTCAACATCTAAAAGACACTGATTTGCCAAAAAGAGTACAGGTGTGCGAGTTTATTTTAACAATGGTACAAGATAACCCTAGATTTTTGGACAATATAATTTGGACCGATGAAGCAAAATTAACTAATAATGGCCTTTCCAATAGACACAATTCCCATTTTTGAAGTGATTCAAATCCTTATGCAGTAAGATCGTGGAACTTTCGAGAATCCTGGCAATTTAATGTATTTTGTGCAGTAAGGAACGATGGAATAATAAAACTGAATAATCCATTTAGGAAGTATTACAATAATTTCTTTTGTCAATTTAGCGTCGGTCCAAAACTAGATAAATCATTTAGTAAATATTATTACATAAATAAATTAAATTAAATTATTTATACAGGGTCACACTACACTACTTCATACAAATACTGGTCCACATACCGTAACACATCATATCTAAAAAATATATCGTCCCAAGTTTTATAGGAAAGTTATCTTTAGTTATATATTTACAAGCTATTTATACAGGGTACTTTATAATAAACCTTCTTTTTTTTATTTAGCACCCTTCAAATTAAATTAATTGAATGCTGATGTATTTTGTTTCTTCTTAAATCAATAAATCGATGAATGTTATCAAAGCATCTCTTTCCGTAAAATTATGTCTATAAACTTTTGTTTTTTTCCTGTGGCCTCCTTGTTCTCCCGATCTGACAGTCTTAGACTATTTTATATGGGGAACGATAAAAGGAATCGTTTATTTTAATCCAGTTACAACGAAAGAGGACTGTATGGCAAGTATAAGGGACGCGTTCGAAAGTTTATCTCCAGCTTCAATTAGAGCGGCCACCCACGAGAGATTTATTCGGAGATGCGAAAAATGTTTGGAAGTACAAGGTGGACATTTTCAACATTTATTGAAAAAATAAGTTGTGCTCTTGTGTAGACTAGACTATAATGGGAATAGGCTTTCTTTAATTAATTTTTGTCTTCACAGTTTCAACATTTTTATAGTTTTCCAACATTTGTTTAACGCTGTTCAGTGACGGTTTCTGTTTATCTGGATATCTATCAGCAAATATCTGGCATGTTCTTTTAAAACTCTGTTAGATTCCCCATAGATAATAAACAAATTAAAATAATCCTCGTGTGTGTACTTTAATCGCCCCGGCATGATTATTAGTTTAATAATTATTATAATTACTATAATAAATAAATAATATTTTAGTAGGTAATTGTCAAACGACAACAAATATTACGTTTCTATAGTAACCAATTTTGTTTTTGTTCTCCCCAGGCCTCCCCGTCATGGCCAACTAACAAGAAAACTTAGAAACCGTCTGGTTTTTTAGAATAAAAAATGTTAAATCGTCAATAACTCAAAAACTACAATTTTTTGGAATAGACAACTTTATACAAAGTCACCCTTATTTTAAGTGTCAAATAAGATAAAATTATAAAAATTGGAGGTTTCCATTTGAAAAAAGTAACTTTTAACGATTTTTTAAAGTATATTTATAATGTCAGTTTTTGATTACCCTATATTTATTTATTATAAAAATATCAGCACAGGCCACTAAAGTGGATCCTTTTAGACAAAGAAGCCACCCGCAAATAAATAATAGAGACTTAAGCAGATATTTATAGTTATGTCTAGACCTGCAAACGTCATTTTCTACATAACATTCAAAATATCTCAAAAACAGTTTAACTTAGGTATAGGATATTATACATGAAATATACCTAGAATTTTTCGAGGAATCCAAAAATTCGATTATATACAGGGTGTTTAAAATAATAAAGTTGACGTCTACTTCTGGTATAACCGGAAGTGCCGCCATCTTGAAAATATTTGCGAATTGCCCCCATCGCCTTTAGTTAGCTGCCAAAATTTAAAATTTTTATAAAGCCTACTTTCTGAGAAATGTATATATAATTTGTTATAATTATTTTAATTAATTTATTAAGCTCAATACGACACGTCGCAAAGATTGTATTTACGATCGTTTTGATTAATGTAATATTATACTGTCAACTTGAAGAATTTAGCAAACATGGTAATAAAAAACTTGTGCTCTTTTCGATCTACTAGATAAAAATAAAAAACTCATATTATGTTATCGAAAGGAAAGCTTTACTTGGAACGATAACAAAAATTTTTAAATAGAAATACAGGAAGAAGAAAATCACCTTTAATTATTCAAATCCTTTGAGTTGCTGGAAATGGTCACCATTCTTTTCTATACAAAGATAAGTACGACGCGAAATTATAGGTGCCTTGGCCTAGGATGATAATAAGATTTACAGAGATATTTGACATGTTTGTGCATTTGCGTGTTAAAGAGATAGATATAGAGATTTTGTTTTTTAATTAAAAAAGTAGGCGCTTGGTCGTAAAACTGGGTACGACGCCGGAAAGAATTCAAAAAAATACACAAAATGGACAGTTTTTGGAGGGGTCTTGGAATATACAGGGTTATTCACGCAACCCGTTCATTAAAAGTTTTTGATGATGCCATTTAGATACAAATTTCAAATTTTGGGATTAAGGTAAGGTTAAGGGGTACTTCTTTTTTGAAATATTTTTAACTTCCTGTCACTTCCGATTTAACTGGAAGTTGGTATCAAGTTGCTTATTTTAAACGGAACACCCTGTATTTTATGATCTTTTTGGATTCTACGGAGAATTTTAATGCTATTTTATGTAGCATGTCCTATACCTAGGTTCAAGCGTTCTTAAGATACTTGACCTTGAACCAAAAATGAGCCTTCGGGGTACCAAATTTTAAAATCTCGTATTTTTGTAAGTTTTGAAGATATAATCTTCATATTTTGCAGACGATCGGTAAATCATCTTAAGTTTCTATTTTTTTTTATTGAATTTGCCTATTTTTATACAGGGTGCGGCAAACATTCTCATTTTCAAAGTCGCTAAAGTCCGTTTTTTTAAATGGGACACCCTGTAACTTTATGCACTATCAAAAGTAGAATTTCATTTTCTATCGAACTGTATTAAGGTTCCTTATACCTATTCGTAACCATTTTCCAAATAATCAGGTTTTTATTAAACTATCATATGTATTTGCTAAATGCTTACACCTTCCCGTAGTAAGCCATGGAAAAACAATTGTTGTGCTTTTCTATTCAACATGACAGCTGATTTGAAACTTTTGAATTAAAATAAAATAACACTCAAAAGCTGATATTCTCAATTTATTTTATATTCGCGGAGAATGTTACAAAATATTGTAGAGAACGTGCAATGTTTTTAATGAAAAACATCCTCATTTATCGCCAATGAACAAGAGAAAATTGAAGAGGATTGAAACGAATTTTTTTCGTTTCGGAAAAGTTAAAGTTATAAAAAATGTAATAAATTGTTTACATTATTTTTAACCATATCTACTAAGTTCGAGACTGTTCTAAACTTGTTTTAGTGAACTTAAAAATTATAGCAATCTAACAATCAACAATAAATAAATAAAATAGTAAAATTGAATTATAACAAATGTTCTATATGCTGTCCGTTTATTTGAAGACACATTTCAGTTCTTCTTTGTACAGTTGCTGTGGCCCGTTGAATTTGTCCGTTTTCTAATTCGGCAAAAGCTGTTCGTATCCTGTCCAGTAAATCTTATTAATTATTTACTGGGAAAGCATAGACTTTACCTTTGATAAATCCGCATAAATAAAAGTCTAGGTGTGTTAAATCAGGCCATCGCCGGGGCCATCTCCAAGGGCCATTGAGACCAATCCAGCGATCTTCAAAAATTCGAGATAATTGGAGATAAACTGCAGCGGAATTATGTGCTGGTGCCCCATCTAATTGATACCTATAATTTTGCAGCTCACCAATAGGAATTTCTTCTATAAATTCAGAAACCATCCCTCGTAGAATTTCCAAATACTTATCACTGTTTAAATTGTCTTCATAAATACAGTACCGCACCTGATCATTTAATACTATACCGAAAACATTGAAGCTAAACCTCTCTTAAGAACGCGTTGCGTGCGGATTTTCTGCTGCCCAGAAATGTTCGTTTCTTCTATTTGTTATTCCTTCTTTAGAAAATTTCGCTTCATCGGTCCAAAATATTTTTGAAAGGAATTGAGGGTCCTCTTGAATTTTCAAAAACATGAATTCGCAAAATTCTACTCGTCGGACGTCATAACCAGGTCTCAAGGCTTGCACGTTTTGGAAGGAATAAGGGTGCATATGATGTTCGCTCAAGATTCTTTGGACAGATGAAGAAGAAATTCCCAAATCGTTTTCTGCAGACCGTATTGAACTTTGCGGGTTTGCGTGGAAATAAGCTAATGTGTTTATTACGTTATCCTCGGCATTTGTCACTAGTTTCGGAACATTTTTTGTAACTTTAACCTTGCCAAAACGCAAAAAGTTCGTTTCAGTCCTCTTGAATTTTGACTTGTTCATTGGCGGAAAATCAGGGTGGCGTTCATTAAACACACGACACGTTCTCTCGAAAATTTTATAACATTTTCCATGAATATAAAATAGATTGAGAATATCAGCGTTTGAGTATTCTTCCATTTCGATTTAGAAGATTTAGTTTATCACTGACAGCTTTCGATAAATAACGCTGTCTGTCATATTGGATATTGGATCTCAATTATTTTTCCATGGCTCACCATTGGAACATGTAAACATTTAAGCAAATACATACGATATTTTTATAAAACCCAATTATTTCGAAAATGGTTAGGAATAGGTATAGGGAACCTTAATACAGTTCGATAGAAAATGAAATTCTACATTTTATTGTGCATAAAGTTATAGGGTGTCCCATTTAAAAAAACGGACTTTAGCGGCTTTGAAAATGTGAATGTTTGCCGCTGAATTTAGGACACCCTGTACAAAAATAGACAAATTCAATAAAAAAAATAGAAACCTAAGATTATTTACCGATCGTCTCCAAAATATGAAGATTATATCTTCAAAACTTACAAAAACATGAGATTTTAAAATTTGGTACCCCGGAGGCTCATTTTCGGTTCAAGGTCAAATATCTTAAGAACGCTTGAACCTAGGTATAGGACATGCTACATAAAACAGCATTAAAATTCTCCGTAGAATCCAAAAATATCATAAAATACAGGTTGTTCCATTTAAAATAAGCAAGTTGATACCAACTTTCGGTTAAACCGGAAGTGACAGGAAGATGAAAATATTTCAAAAAAGAAGTACCCCTTGACCTTAACTTAATCCCAAAATTTGAAATTCTTATCTAAATGGCATCATCAAAAACTTTTAATGAACGGGTTGCGTGAATAACCCTGTACACAGGGGTGGCAATTACGAGGTGAAGTTTGCACAAAAAAAACTGTTTTTTTTTCCTTAACTTTTAAACTGCTAATATTTTTTAAATGCGGTTTTCAAAATTCGATGTAAGTTTTAGGGAAGTAATTTATTTTGAAGAAATATTGTGACAGCTCTCTGACAAGCCCTAAAAACTTTTAGGGGCGTCATTTATTTGACATTTTCTTTGACATCTGTTAAAAAAAAGTTCCTATAATTTCTTTTTCAAATACAGATACGTTTTATTGAGGTAACTAAAAAAAAATTATTTTCACCATAACTGCTTAAAATTTTTAGATACAGCTTTCACAGTTTCTTGTAACTATTAATGTCGTCATTTATTTTAGAGAAATATTTTTGCAGCTGTCCAAAAAACGTCTAGTATTCCTAAGTTTTAAATAGCTAATTTTTTTTTAAATGAGATTTTTACCGATAAATATGTAGCACAGGGGTGCTCAAACTTGAACTGCTGGGATCTACCTCAATATTTTTAGACTACTTACGATCGACTCTGAGAGACTGCAAGTATGTGTGATGCAGGGTTGTCGTATATACACGATACATACACCCTATCTACCTACCTACCTACCTAGGTAGGGTGTACCGTAGGATATATAGATATTAGCTTTCCGCACAATATACATTATTTTAGTCAAGGTTTGGATTAGGTTTAATTAGGTTCTTCTCTACAATATCAATGAAAAAACTCGTAGTTATTCAAAATTGCGAGTTTATTGGTTGTTACAAAACAAAAGAGTTACATATGGTGTTAAACTTAACTAAGGAGTGACTTTGGATGTTGAAGCGTGCCACTGCATGTCCTCAGCATACTTTTCATAAGATGGTACGTAACCACTGAGTGCTAATCGCAAGCATGATGACATATGATCGTCAGTTAGTTGATTGCGATATTTTGACTTAATTATCTTCATTTCAGAAAATGCAAACTCGCACAAGTAAGTTGACCGAAACATTGCTGTCAGTTGAAGGGCGATTTGCCTTAGATTCGGATATTTATCTTCAGATATAAAACACCAGAAATTTGTATCAGATGCTGTAGCTTTGAGATGTATATCTGATATAATCTGCACCAACTCATTTTCAACAGAACATGAGTTCATGTTAAACTGACTTGTTATTTCAGTAGCTAATTCCTCAATGTTTTTACATGAAAAAGGATAACTCATAAATGATGCTACATTTGCCATTTTACTAAAATCATAAAAACGCATTTCGAATTGTCCCAAAATATTTGATAATTCAGCCTCATACGTATCATAATTCAACTGAGGAATCCTTGCTTGCAAAGACGGAAAATGTTTCAGATCCTTTCTTTTCAGTCGATCTATCATAAGTTGCAATTTACTTTTGAATGCGTTTACTGCGCTAATCATCTCAATAACAGTTTTTCCTTTACCTTAAAGCTCCAAATTAATGATGTTTAAGTGCATTGTGACGTCAGTCAAAAATACCAAATCAGTCAGCCATTTTTCGTTTTTCAACATCTGAGTGTCATCACCTCTTTGGTCTAGAAAAGCTGTTATTTCGGGCAATAATTTTTGAAACCTTTCTAGGAATTTTCCGCGACTCAAACACCTGACGTCCGTGTGAAGAACTAAATCAGTGTGTCCAACTGCAACTTAAAGAGCCGCCGTTGCAAGCTACGTGCACGGATGGAATTCACAATTTTTGTTACAATACCCATAATTTCCTCCGTGTTTAAAACTTTTGAATACAAAACTTGTTGATGTATAATGCAATGGATTGAAAAAAATGAAGGGAAATTTGCCAGAAAACCGTTTTTGTTTCCAGTCATTGCTGGTGCTCCATCGGTTGTAATGCACACTAATTTATATATTGGTAGCTTGTAGTTTATTTACAAAATTGAAGAAAACGTCATATATATCTTCGCCACGGGTCTTCCCCTTCAGATTATCAAAAATTCTTCCTTAGCCAATGTCATGAATACCATCCGAATGAAAATACACAGCTGGGCAGTGTCTGTCATATCGGTGGATTCGTCGAACTGTAAAGAAAAGTATGTACATTCCATGATATCATTTTTTAGTTTATCTGCCATGTCCTGACTCATGACTTCAATGCGCCTTGTGACAGTCGGACGAGATAACTCAAGTTGTCTAATAGCAGACATGATTTCTATTTTATTTTTAAAATCTCCAAATAAAGTCTCACCCGCTTCAATAAATGCTTCCTTCACAACCGACCATCTTCCAATGGTTTCTTGTGTTTCGCCAATATATGAGATATTTTAAATGACGCGATCGTAGCAGCTTGATTGTTTGGCTGGTCTTGTGAATATGGTTTGTTCTTTTTTCAAACAAGATATCAAATCACGTACTTTTCGTTTTCTTACTTCACTGTGTGGCGGAAAATCCTTTTCATAGTTTTTATGAACCGTTTTATGATGCCTTTCTAAGTTACCACGCTTAGGTATTGCAACTGACGCACGACAAATAAGACAAATGCACTTATCCTTCACCATACAAAACAAAAATTCTTCCTCCCAATCGTTATTAAAATGATACGTTTTAGATTTCTTCGCAGCACTCATTTTGTACTATTTAATAATAAACTTTGTATCGACGTAGTATTGCCTTCAAGTTGCAATTCAGAATGACTCCAATTCCTGCAGGCGCAACATTTATATCCTTTGATAAAGCCGCCTTTTGCCGCTAGCAGAGTTTTATTTTATTACGTAATAAATTTTTGTAGTTAAGTACCTACTTATTAAAAAATTTTTTCTTCTCGAGATCTACTCAAAAAGCACTCGCGATCGACTGGCACCTGATATAGCATATATATCCGTAACCAGATGTATCGGACTAGCAGACGTTTGTTAGTCAAAAATAGCCGTCAAGGTTATGATATCTGCTAATAATTATTTACATTTACTATCTGTTGAATTTTCAATATTTTTTAATACCTAAAATGAAAAATAAGGATAGTTTTTTGACAATATTTCACACTTTTGTATTTTATATGCATCCCGTATGATAAAATCGGAATTCCTAAAACCTCTATCCGCGGACGCCCTGTATATATTTTGAGTTATTTTCTGCCAAGGAATCTCTCATGAAGCGATGATCCATGTTTTTTGAAACACCCTGTAGAGTGTATCTTATCGAACGCTTTCGAGAAGTCCATATACATTTTATTGAGGGTAGCGCAGCAGCAGAAGTTAATTAAAACAATTTGGTATCGATAAAGTATAGAGCTATTTATAGATATTGATCGTTTGCTATGGAAAAAAATTGGTTATATTAAAGCTTGTGTGTCGTTTACAGCCAATTTCGTTTGCATTATTGATGGCTGACATTATCGCAATCGGCACAGCCAGCCCTTCTTTTATTAATAGCTTCATTGTTATTTTATAACTTTAATGAGCCTTTAAGGGCTTAATCGAACGGGTTGGAAAAGAAAGGGACAAGGCCAACGTTACAATTTGATTGTATAAAATGTGACGTGTCCATTTGCCGATACGACAAACGTGTTCTTTAAATATTTTTCCATGTATAGAGGGTGTCACAATTTTGCTGGGACGACGTCAACTATATAATTTTAAATGGGACACCCTGTATTTTTGTCCATTATTTGATTCCTTGTCAAAAATAAACATAAGTTACGCTTTAAACTATAGTCGATGTCTGTGTAGTTTTCGAATTAATTAAGGTTATGTGTGATTTTTTGAAAACTGGAGCTTTTTTTCAAAACGTTATAAAAAATAGCAAAATTCTGATATTGGGCGTTTGGGTGGTAATTTCCAGTTTATAAAGCATGAATGCATATACGGAATACAACATTTTTGTTCACACCTATACAGGATGGACATTCTACGAAATCAATCTTGCACCTTTTTAAAGTGAAAAAAGTTAATTTTTTTTTTAATAGAACACCCACCATGTTTATTTATATATATATATATATATATATATATATATATATATATATATATATATATATATATATATATATATATATATATATATATATACAGTGTGGTCATTTAAGTGTGCATCACATGAGAATTTTTCTTGTTAACTACACAATCACAATAAAAATATTGCCAAAAGTTGGTGCATCCTCGATAATCATATAAGGTGTACTTAGAATGGTTGCAAGTCAAACAGCATGCAGGGTAGGTCAAAAAATATTAAAATCATGCAAGAGTAAAGTATCTTATTTCCTTATAGCCTCCTGAGAAAAAAAATTTTTTTTGGAACAAATCAAAAAAGTTTTTGAAAAATTGATTTTTGTGATAATTATCAATAAACAATTTTATAGTTTAATCAAAATCAGATCAGATTCGCATAACTCCGTTCAAATTTAGGAATACTTGTGATATAACTTTAGGTTTGTTGCAACGATATTAAACACAACTTGAAAATTTCGCCAATATTTTTTTTAACAAGATGAAACATTTGTGAAGAAAATATGTTCGTTAAAAAACTTTCATTTGGAGTGCAAAATTATAAAATTGTTATTAAATAACTGTACACATTAATTGACAAACCTGAAATCCTATATTAAGATAATCGCGGATTCCCATGGAATAAACAAATGAGATTTATAAGTAAAAATTATGACAGTTCGGTGGCGTTCATATTTCATTCTAGAAGAACAATTATATTATTACATATTAACTTTATTTGATTTAAAATGCTTCTTCCAAGACAATTAACGCTAGTCCAGAAGGTAGAACAGATATTTTCCATGAACGACATCCAGACAAAAGAGTTCACTACTTAACTATAAAGTAATAAACTTCAAACCAAACTGCCAAAACTGTTTGTACTGTTGAAAACCCTAGAAGATCCACCCAGGAAATTTCTCCTTATACGGGTATTAAGAAAAGCTCTGTTAAGAGCATTCTCAGATACATTCTTTTTGGGGATGAATCCACGTTCACAACAAATGGCACTGTCTCTTCCCAAAATTGTAGGTAGTGGTCGGACGCAAATCCAAATTTTGTTATTGACAATAGAAACCAGTATTACCAAAAAACAAACGTGGTAATACCTATCTACATTTTCTGGAAAACGAAATATAGGATTTTTTGGACAATATAAGTTTACAAGAACGGTATAAATTATGGTTTGTACATGGTGGATGTCCCGCTCATTCTACTAGAAATGTTTCTGAATGGTTAAATGGGAAAT
Organism: Kuschelorhynchus macadamiae; assembly: GCA_030620095.1. Lineage (NCBI taxonomy): Eukaryota > Metazoa > Arthropoda > Insecta > Coleoptera > Curculionidae > Kuschelorhynchus > Kuschelorhynchus macadamiae. The sequence goes on from JAUTXW010005370.1 coordinate 1,373,426, forward strand.
TTGGTACTAAATGGTTAGGACGAAGTACCGATCCACGGTGCTTAAGGCAAAAAGTTTATAATGATCGACCATTTAATAATGTTGAGGAACTTGAAAATTCGATTCGTTTCCATTGCAAAAATATTCCAGCAAATATCTTGCGATCCACTTTTAGTGAATTTTATGACCGGACAATTAGACGCATTGAACGAAAAGGTGGGCACACAGAAACGCTTAGGTAATTTTCATTTTTTTATGTACTTCCCTAAATGTTTTTTTACTTCATGCTGATTTGTTAATTGTTAAGTTATAATAAACATTTTTGGCAAAACTAGCGGTATCACATTCAATTAGATCTCGGTGCGTTTGAATTTTTGTTAATATTAATTTACTTTTAACCCTCATTTGTTTTTCAAGGATTTCCAGTTTGTCAATTATGTGTACAGTTCTTTAATAAATATTTGAAATGAAAATTTTGCACTTCAAATGAAAGTTTTTTAATGTGCATATTTTCTTCAGAAATGCTTCATCTTGTTAAAAAGAATATTGGCGAAATTTTCAAGTTGTGTTTATTATCGTTGCAACAAACCTGAAGTTTGCGATTCCCTAAAAAATTAAAAATCCAAGTTAATTTCACAAGTATACTTAAATTTGAACGAAGTTATGCGAATCTGATTTGATTTTGATTAAATTATGAAAATTATCAAAAAAATCAATTTTTCAAAAACTTTTTCCAAAAAAATTTTTTTTCTCAGGAGGCTATGTTTTGGTATCCAGACATAACTTTTGATGCTAAACAACTTTTCTTAATAACATTTTGCTGAATCTTTCGAAATAAGGGTACTTTACTCTTGCATGATTTTATTTTTTTTGACCTACCCTGTATGCTGTTTGACTTGCAACCATTCTAAGTAAACTTAATATGATTATCGAGGATGCACCAATTTTTGGCAATATTTTTATCTTGATTGTGTAGTTAATAAAAAAAATCCCATATATATTATATACATATATTATATACATATATATATATATATATATATATATATATATATATATATATATATATATATATATATATAAAATAAGTATTTTTGAGGCAATGCTCCGAGAGTTGTATTATATGTGCCTGGAAATCCTCGTTCATAGCAATCTTGTCCAATGCTTCGTCTATAGGAATACTGGGATATAACGATTTGACATCTGGCTTGCTATGATATCGTTTTTTTCGAGGACGATATCTCGTATAATTCGAGTGAAATGCTCCAAGTTTTTGACAAATGAGTCAGCTTTTTCGACAGCTGTTTGTATAATTTCAGCAAGAAATTTTTCCAGATTTTGTAGCTGCGAATTAACAGCACTAACGAGAGGTCTAATTGGAGCCCCTGTTTGTGTATTTTTGGTAAACCATAGAGTTTAGGACTTCTGCTCGACTTTTCCCGTGGTATGATTTTTTGTTGTATTTCGGGGTTTATTGGTGAACTTTTTATTTTATTTTTAGTTGTTTTTTCTAGGTACGTTGTCGGGTCCCTTGGAACAGACCTATAACAATTGTCTTGTAGGATATCCGGCATTTTTTGTACGTAATCTTGAGTATTTATAACCACAGTTGCGTTTCCTTTATCTGCTGGAAGGATTGTGATGTCTTTATTTTTTCGAAGGTTTATTAGGGCCCTTTGTTCAGTGGCATTTAGGTTTTGTTTTGGTGTTTTGCTTGATCTTGAAATTCTTGCCACCTCTTGTCGAATCTCCTCTGCTTTTGTTTCTTCAGAGGAGTCGAGGACAGCCTCCACTCCAGCTATTATTTCTTCTTTAGATATTTCCTTAGGAGATATCGCAAAATTAAAACCCTTGCTCAGTACGGATTTTTCACTTTCTGAGAGACTGTAGGATGATATATTATGTACTAATTTATCGACGTCTACTGATGATCTTTGTGGCTGACTCGACTTTCTTAGAAGATTGTCATACTTTTTCGAAAGTTTATCTGTCTTAATATTCTTATTTGATTCTGTTCGCCAAAAAGCCAAAGTTTCTATGCGATTCCACAATAAAGGGTGAATGATGTTACTTAATTTAAGGTGTAACTTTAAAAGTTCTTTCTCTGTCTCGGCTAGTTGTTTTCTAGTTTGATGGATTTGTTCTTTTAATAACGCCTTACTAGCATTTTGAAGTATGGTGCTAGTTTTTCTAGTTTTAGTATGATAAGACAACCGTGTAAAAGTAGGAAGTAAATCGCTGTAACGACACTTAATTTGAAAGGTTAGATCACATAAAAGATTAGGTTTCTTACCTCTCAGTTTCTCATACATCTTGACTGAAAATCTCCTACCCGTAGAGGTGTATAGTGTTGATTTTTACTCCTTCACGGATGGAAAAATACAATGTGTTTTCATTCCGAGTGTACATCCGTTCACTACTGTCGTTCTGAAAAGAACAGTTTTGCTGACGTTTCGCCAAAATCACATTTGGCATTTTCGAAGCTTTCTTTTTCGCGTCCGAATAGAGACTGAAGTGTTAGTCACTGCGACGTTTCCTTTTATACCCCCACTCGGGGCCGAAGGTTATATCTGCGCAGGCGTTGGTCGTTATTTATGTTTTCCGGATGGTGCTGTTGTTGTTGCGCTAATTGCGCTTGAGTTTTTGCGATTTTAGATTTGTCGATTATTGTCTTCCATACTGTTGGTAGTTTTAATGATTCGTCCCTTTTATTCAAATCACCTTGTTTTTCAATTTCTATGGCTTCTCGGATTATTCTGGTCTTGTAATGTTCTATATTGGCAATCTCCCTACACCCATCGAAATTTATTTTATGGCCGGTTTCCTGATGAGGTAGGAATAAAGCTGAGGTTGTTTGTTTATTTCTGATGCTGATTTTATGCTCTTCCACTCTTGCTGATATTCGCCTGTTAGTTTGCCCTACGTACAACTTTTCACAGTCCTGGCACGGAATACTGTACACTCCGTGGTTTTCCAGTTTGATTTTATTTTTTGAACTTCCGAGTAGTTTACCTATAGTTGTTTGTGGCTTGTGTATTGTTTGTATGTTGTGTTTCCTCAGAATTCTTCCGATTCTGTCTGTTGTGCCTTTTACATATGGTAAGACTACTCGTTGCTTTCCCGGTTCATATTTTTTGTTGTTCGTTGTTCGGGAAACCTGTGCATTAATAGCTTTCTCTATGGTGCGATTTGTGTAGCCATTTTTCTTTAAAGCACTAGATATTACCTTAAGTTCGTTTTGTCTCGTCTGTGTTTCAGTTAGTCGCACGGATCTAGATATTAGAGTATTTGCCACAGCTTGAATTTGTTAGAATATAGTATTTGTTTCTTGGGATATGATCACCAATTAAAAATTAAACAACTGTTTTCACGTATTCATGTCACATTTTAATAACTTTTCGGCTATAACTTGAGTCTTTATCAAATTCTGCAATATTAGAAAGTTAAAAATAGGTTTTGCAATTAAATACTAGAACGAAAACTTACAGTAGGAAATTTGGAGAACAGTCACTCACACATAGTTTCAAACATATATGGACATAATTACATTGAAAAACAAATTAATTTTCCAAAAACGCACTATAGATTCAATTGTAACATAAGTGTTGAATTTATTAATAAAAGACGTTTGTTATTATTATTATTATTATTATAAATTTATAACGACACTTTTTATGAAGAGGTATATACATTATAGCATATTTCGAATAGAAACTGAAGAAACTTCGAAGTGCACCAAAGAAATTTTTGTTGGAAATTCCATATATCCATAATATGCAGTCCGATATGGGAACCCTCAGGACACCATAGCAACCATCTTATACATTTTACATACATTTTTTTAAAACTTTGTTCGACCAGCATTCTTATTATGGAAGATTTCTTTTCCTCTTTGTGTAACCAAAATAATCTAGAGCTAGGTACGAAAAAACAATTTCTAGCGATATGGACATTTTTTCTTCGTTTCCGACATACAGGGTTTTCTTTAGAAAAATTGATTTTTTTTAAAAGCCCTCTTATGGCAGTCAGATTCAGTATGGTTTATCAAATTATGAACAGAGTTGGTACACTTTAGTATTACACTATGAATATTGTATACAGAGTGCACCAAAAACTCTACTGATTCTAAACTTTAACAATGTTGAATTTGTCAAGGTAGTTAGTATTCCAGACCTTTGTTACCCACTGCATTATTGGGACATATTCTCAGTTAATATATTAAGGTTAAAATAACATGTGAAATTGTATTTTATTGGGAAAAAGAGAATTATATCAATAATAGAAGACGATGTTTCATTTTTTATTAAAAAATCTGTTTCAAATTAAACGCAATATCTGAAAGAACTAGAGCAAATTTCAAATGTAAAAAACTGTTTCCGTAAAAATGTCCATTATTATTAAAATTGGCATTAGAAGCAACATCGATTTCAAGATTGATAGAAAAAACCGAACCCAACAAATCACTATTTAACGTCTCTTAGTTTTTGGTGAACCTTGTATACAGTATTCATGTTGGAAAACTTAAGGGTGCCAACTTTGTTCAAATTCAATTCAAATTCAAAATTCAAATTCAAAAAGTACTTTATTGTCGAAGAATATATAATTCTATTGACAAAGCAAAATTATAACTACGTAAAATTAAACATATACAAGTGAAAAGTAACTGAAACAAACATAACAAAGATAATAAATGTGAGTAAAATTATAAAACTATGAAGCACTAAAGGATCAAAACAAGCATAAGTAATCAAAAATCATAAAAAAATAGTAAATATAAAAATAACAATGTACATTCATAAATATAAAGAAAAAACAAACTACAAAATTTAAAGAATGAGATCATAAGTCTATTGATTAAGGAAGATTTCACAACGTATCTGCATAGAACTCGTCAATGTTATAATAAGCCTTGCTACATAGAAGCTTTTTAAGGCATTTTTTAAAGTCTGTAAGTGAGGCAGAATTTCTTAGAAATGCTGGCAAATGATTATACATTTTGCGACCCTCATAAATCAATGATTTTTTAATTAAAGTAGTGGCAGGTATAGGCAAAGGTAAATCCATGGCCTGTCGGGTTTCACGCTGAGGAACTGGATCTCTAATACTATTTCGATTTTTAAAAACAAGGGATGTAGTTTCTAGTATAAATAATGATGTAAGAGTGAGAAAAATTCTGAGACAGAAAGTGTGGTTTACAGGATTCTCTTGGTGTAATACCCAGAATGGCTCGGATTGCCTTCTTCTGCAAGACAAACAAAAGGTTCAAGTATTGCTGACTGGAAACACACACAATTCCATTTTGGGAATGCCATACCTGAGATGAGATTCGAACAGTGAAAAATAGACTGTCCGGGCCATTTCTGGACCGAGCTCTCTAGCTGCAACCCTAATTGCAAAACAACCTGATGAGAGTCTCTTGCCTAATCCCAATATGTGGTCCACGAAGCGAAGTCCGTTGTCAATTAAGACTCCCAAGAACTTGGTACTTGGCTGCTCATGGAGAGGACTACCGCCCAACTCCAAACCCTGCATATCACATTTAAAACCAATTACATTAGTTTTACTTATATTAAATGAAAGTCGATTTGAGCTGCACCAATCATGAATGAGTTTAAGGTCATTTGTGATATTTTCCTTTAGCCGATCGATACTCCTGTGGTGCCACACAACCGACGTATCGTCAGCAAAAAGGGTAAAGCTTCCAGATATTTTAATTTGAACCAGATCATTTATGTAGAGTAAGAATAAACGGGGTCCCAATGCAGATCCCTGTGGAACACCACATTGGACACCCAGGATTCCTGAGTGCCTGCCTGAACTCATCACAGACTGACTGCGACCCTCAAGATATGACCCAAACCAAGAGAGAGAGGATCCTCTAAACCCGTATAGTTGAAGCTTCGACAGTAATATTCCATGATCGACGCAGTCAAATGCCTTCGATATGTCCGGTTTATAATCTAATATTCCTTTGATTACCACTAGTGGGCTTTGTTCAGCAGATTATTATAAATAAATCAATTTTTCGAAAAAACCCCGTATGTTGGAAACGAAGAAAAAATTTCAAAATCGCTAGAAATTGTTTTTTCGTACCTGGCTTTAGATTAGTTGGGCTGCACAAAGAGTAAAAGAAATCTTCTGTAGTAAGAATTCTGATAGAAGAAACTTTAAAAAAATGATAGGGTCTTATATAACATCCTGTATAAGACGGTTGCTATGGTGCAACTCAAAATCTTCATCCGTATAGAAAATATTTCGTTTTGAATTTCCAGTAAAAATTTCCTTCCTTGGTGAATTTCGAAGTTCCAGCAGTTTAGTTCCCCATTGTTAAATCTTTATTAGGCTATAACGGAAAATCCAGAACATTTTACCTGTATAACATACCCGGTGTCAACGAATATATTAGACAGGCCATAACTTTTAAAGTATTTGATGTATCAAAACGAAATTTGGTATAGATAAATGGTACATAAAGTGTGTTCGCATATTTTTCACTTTCCGGTCACTTCCGGTTTCACCGGAAATGACTCCAGTTTCGATTTTTTAAATGGAACACCCTGTATATTTTTACATTTTTGGATTCCTGATACAATTCTGAATCAGAATGTGACATTTTAAAAACTTTTCACTCCTTCTTGATTTTTTATAGCCATTTTTAATATTGCATCTAGATGGCCATGACTGGATGCAAATTAATCTAAAGACCTGAAATGATAACAGAATAATACAATATTTAGTGATTAGTCTGATAGCTTAGAACAAGAGAAGTTGATAAAATCACATTTTTGTGTCTAACTATTTTTTTTCAAATGGCGACCCTTTTTAGACAAGCACTTTTTGAAAAGAGGATTTTTCTGCTAATCTAACGGTACTAACTCTTTTGCGACTGGATTGAAAATAAGCTCAAAAATTAAATATAACTAAGAAACATACTCGATAATCAATTATTTACTTTTATCAAGTGTGCCATGGATATCCACGATGGATATTAAGTAGGATTTTTAATTGTGACAGTTGGTTGAACAAGATTACTTACGTTGGATCTATCTATGCGTCATGTCACGTATAGTCTGCCCAGCCTATCTCTATTAATGAAAAAAATGCACGCCTATGCGCCTAAAGCTAGAAAGAGCATTTTTTATACATTTTTATACAAATTTAGGTGTGCAAATCTGTATCTTTGGCTAAGAAATAATTCAGAGTATTAAACTAAAATATAACTTCAACTAACTTCAATAACAATGTAAAATGTAAAAGCACAATATTCGAGTTCACTGTAGTTGTTCAATGTGCATTCTTTTTGTTCACGACACGTTTCCTCAATTCAATTGCTTCTCTTAACACGTTGTGCAGCATTTGAGGCGTAATTCTTTTAAATACACGTACAATCCTTTCTTCTAAGATTTCAAGAGTGGCTGGGGCTGTTACATATACTCTTTAACATATCCCCAAATAAAGAAATCGAGAACAATGCGATCCGGTGATATGTATTATTAAAATGTTCAATTAAATAATTAAGAACTTCTCTGGTATTGTGAGGCGGTGCTCCATCTTGCTAAAAGTAAATTTGGCGTAAAACTTCTAAAGGTAAATCATCAAGATGTTGCTTAATTTCATTTTGGAGAAAGCCTAAGTAACTAACCCCTGTTAATTGACCTTGAAATAAACTTGTCCCAATTATTCTGTTACCAACAACATTAGCCCAGACATTGACACCAAACCTTTCTTGAAAATTTCCTACTTTCATTTCATGTTGATTTTGTTGGGCCCAATAACGAGTCTTTTGCTTGTTAAACATACCATTATTATTAGTAAATCTGAATTCGTCAGAAAATAAGATAAAGTTGGTAAAATTTGGGTCAATTCTACAATTTTGGAGCAACCAATCTCAAAACAATACCCGTCTATCGCCATCGTCAGGATACAAATGTTGGTGTAACTGGTCCTTAAAAGCTCGATATCCGTGTCTCTTTAGTATTTTTCTAGCTGATTCATGACTTAAACCAAGTTCGTGATTAATTTTTTTGAAAGAAACGGTTTTATAAACTTCAAACCATAGCAAATACGTTAATCTCCATTTCTTCATTTATAATAAATCTGCCTTCCGCCATTTGATTTCCTTCTAGATGCCTAATGGATGGATGGACTGGATGTTGCCAGTAAGGGTATCTTTGAGCATACCACTCAGCAGCATTCCTTGAATGTTTATGACATTCTCCAAATATTAATAACATATCGACTTTTTCACTTTGCGTAAACATTATTTTGACTTTGAAATCAAAAATAATGCTGAAAATCAAGAAGAATAAGGAAACCTTATGTCTACTCAGAAAGAAAAGGTAAGTGACACTGTCAAAACAAAAAATCCTACTTAATATCTAGCATGGCTATCCATGGCACACCTGATAAAAGTAATTGATTATCGAGTATTTTTCTTAGTAATATTTAATTTTTGAGCTTATGTTTAATCCAATCGCAAAAAAGTTTTTTCTTCTTTTGTTCCGAGCTATCAGACTAATCACTAAAACTTAGCCATTGTATTATTCTGTCATCATTTCGGGTCCTTAGATTAATTTGCGTCTGGTCATGGCCACCTAGATGCAATTTTAAAAATGGCTATAAAAATCAAGTAGGCGTAAAATGTTTTTAAAATGTCACATTCTGATTCAGAATTGTCTCAGGAATCCAAAAATGTAAAAATATACAAGGTGTTCTATTTCAAAAATCGAAACTGGAGTAATTTTCGGGGATAATACCACGAGTGCTTAAACATTATCTGGTTAATTTTTAAGCACGAATGGTATTTAGGAGGAATATTCCACGAATCAAATACAGGGAAACTAAGCTTTATTAACTGAATATTAAATACATACCTATTTCAAGTTCAGAAATTTGAATTTTGTAACAGATTGAACACAAACTTGGATTTAACGGTGTTTCTTGGTTCGCTTCCAATGTTATTTTCATCAATTTCCTCTTCTTGAACTAGCCCAAAGCGATTATTCATATTGACAACTTTTCAAAAATGTTTGAAAGATACTTAAAAAAAATATCAGTTTCTAGGGACTCCAGCGTCTCTCAAAAGCGGGTTCCATATTGTGAAGATTTCATTTTTTGGTTAGGTATGTAACCACACCTAACCAGGTAAGTGGAAACACCATGTTTCCTAGACGACGTGGTATTTCCGCTATAGAAAGAGAAAACTCGCCATCTTATTCTACCATTTACCTATACCAAATTTCGTTTTGATACATCAAATACTTTAAAAGTCATGGCCTGTCTAATAGATTCGTTGACGATATATACCGGTGACACCCGGTATATACAGTTTGTGTTACACTTTTATTTAAGATTTAACATCTGATCAAGCCACAGTGTTGGCGAAACAATTGCCATATATTATATTTGTAAAATAAATTAAGTGGAAATTTTAAACAAGTTTAGCGTTTTCGTTTACTTTGTTAAAATGAATTTCCATTAAGTAACTGCTAGTTCTGTTCAATATGTTTTATAAAGAAACTTCTTATAGACATTTTTTAGGTCATCGAAAAATATCTGGAATTTGAAATAATATTCCGCCTAATTGGATAAAGAACATTTCTCACATAATTATTTTTAAATATGTCAGATTAGCATTTTAATACATTTTAGTTACACCATAATGCATTTAGGGTAATACAAAGTCTCGTTGCTTTTTTGACATTATCCTCAATACCATCAAGTATTAGGTGACGTAAATTTAAATTTATTTTCAGAACATCGAATCTTGAAGGTTCAGTTCTAATAAATGGCAAAGAGAGGAGCCTGCGGCGGTTTCGGAAGATGTCCTGCTACATCATGCAGGACGATTGCCTGTCGCCCCACTTGACCGTGAAGGAAGCCATGACAGTATCAGCGAATCTCAAAATAGGCAAAAACGTGCCGCTTTCGGAAAAAAAGGCGATCATCAACGAAGTCGTGGAAATATTAGGTATTATTCAAATGACTATTATTAGTTTATAAGAAATTATCGGAATATTAACTATTATATTATGGATGTTTTCAAGGCTGGAGTCAATTGAGTAATCATGAGTCTTGCCCTCCACCAGCCCCTATCCGGCCCGAGAGATTCAGAAATTTCCAATAACGCGCAAAAACATTAAAGATTTAGCACACATACATAGTTGATTTGTAATTACTGTCAACCGACCTAAAACTGTATTCTTCAAACCATAAAGATTAAAATCGATAAGTAATTTTATTAAGCGTACGCAGTGGAACGCCACAGATTAAGTCAGAAATAGTGGTTAGAAAGTGACAAACAGATAAACATTAGGGAAGCCGCCCGATGACCTTGAAGCGCTCTAAGCGATGCGTTATGAATAACAGTCTGTTCTGAGCGCTCTCAACCCATATTCGTGTACGATAGAGACTCTCGATTCGAGAGTATTCTAGTTGCTTATTGTGGGTAATATACAGGGTTATTCACGCAACCCGTTCATTAAAAGTTTTTGATGATGCCATTTTAGATAAAAATTTCAATTTTTAAATAAGGTAAGGTCAAGGGGTACTTCTTTTTTGAAATATTTTCAACTTCCTGTCACTTCCGGTTTAACCGGAAGTTGGTATCAACTTGCTTATTTTAAATGGAACACCCTGTATTTTATGATATTTTTGGATTCTACGGAGAATTTTAATGCTATTTTATGTAGCATGTCCTTCTAGTCTATTCTAGAAAGTCGTATAAAAGAAAATTTTTATGTTATTATGTAAATTAAGTTTGTGCAATAAATACTTAAATTCATGTGTCTTTGTTTTTTTAGGTGGCAATAGTAATATTATATATTATAAGAGTTATAACGTAAAATATATACACAATTTTTTTTTTATCTAGATGTGATAGACAAAATCTGAGAATTTTTTACATTCTGCACCCAAAATTACAGGAACGGTAAAAAATCGCAGGCATCAAAATGTGTGTTGGCCTGTGTAATTAGTATTACTTTTTTCTTCTTCATAGTCTTCAAGATTGCATGCATACAGCGTCAGTTTGTTTATCTGGTGGACAACGGAAAAGACTGTCTATAGCCCTAGAGCTAATCAGCAACCCTCCAGTCATGTTTTTTGACGAACCCACTAGTGGTCTGAATGGTTCTTCATGTTTTCAGGTAAGCTATTAAACTAATTATGTTCTTTTGGATAAAGAAAATTAGGGTCTACTTCCCCTCCTAAAAAGGGAAGTATTGTAATCGTGAAAAAATCACACTTCTAAGTTTTTCAGATCTTCACATTTCAGGGTCCCTAGATGACAGCATGTTTTTTTCTTAATTCCGTCAATTCGGTTTGTCTGTCTGTTCGCGGCTTAGCTAAAAAAACCCGATTGACTTCAAGAATTAAGGGTCATATGGGAATGACCTCATGACATTTTTGGTAAGAATCCAATATGGCGAAACAAAATGGCAGCTAGTAAATTGTAAAAAAAATATTTAAAAACTACTTATTCAATTTATCTCAAATTTTACACAAACATCAAAGTATTATGTTGGAATCAACTGATTTAAATTTTGGTACGAATCCAAGATGGCGACCAAATACAAGAAACCCGAATACCAAGAAGCTTTTGCCCTTTACGTTAATGAGCGATTCACTGAAATCCTACATTTTAATGCAGCAAGGAGAGAAGTGCCGGCATCAACATTTATTTACCTAATTATAATATTCTTCTGAGTGGTAAAAATGTTTTCCAACCGAAGATTCTATTTAATCACATATATATCTGCTTATTACGTATGCA